>CAJNDT010006022.1:51996-82658 GCA_905221615.1 Symbiodinium sp. CCMP2592 | reverse complement strand
CAAGCGTGTTCCATTGAAAAAGACTGTGGACATCAAAAGCATCTGGAAGTTGCTAGAGGGCGCTGCAAAAAGTGGGACCTCTTTGCGACAAGCCCTCATTCTCAAGAACCAGGACGAACGCAGCGACCTGCATGGTTCCTTGGTGATTTGATATGGAGTAGAATGTTGTTTTGTTAACCCGTTGTTTAAGATTAGTGAATTCTTTGTCACACATTCATTTGATGCCACGTACCCGCGCCACAGTCGAACTAAATTCGACTACCGCTCTTGCCATGGCCGACCAGACGTTCGGCTCTTGCGCCAAGCTGTTGGCCAAGTCCAGCAGAAGGTAATGTCGGGGGCAGAAGTATCCGCTGCGAACTCTGGGATGGCACCACGACGACCACGACGTCCTGCTTCTTTGCGAGCAGAGGGCGAAATAAGCATAGCGCGGGCAAATGCTTGCAGCTGCTAGTGGTCGTTGAGAGCCTCATATCCCCATGGCAGAGCGGGGTGACCCCATATCTCGGCCGAATGGGGGTGGCCTAAGTCTCCGGTCCGCATGACTGTCAGAGCACGTTCGTCTTTGCAAAGACGGCGGGGAGGCCGTTACAGAAAGGGATGCTTAAGTCAGGTTGTGCATTTAATATTTATGAAAGGCAGAGTGCCAGTAAAACTTCTAAGGGTTCAGGGTTTAGTGGTTTGCTGCGCTGGCTGTTGATCAGAAAATCCTTGTCGATTCGCTTGCCGGCATGTGGAGGCATGTGTGTGGCCGCTACCCAGGACTCGCTGTGTCTCGCACAGGGCTCTGGGGGAAGAACGTAGTGCAGGGCAACTTATAGTCGCACACCATTAGCCGGGGTCACTTCCCTGAGGGTTCGCTAGTGCAAGGCAGCTTGTAGTTCACACCGTTAGCCGGGTGTGGCGGGCCGCTGTTTGGGATTTTCGGGCTCTTGAGGCCAACGGGGATCTGCTGACCAGATCCCTATGACAGCAGGACACATGGGCTAACGTGCCTGCTGGGAGCCCCCCATTTATGTCTCTGCACGCTCTGGCTAGCCAGTAGTCAGTGCGAGATGATGACCCACTCGGGGGCAGCAGGGGAGGCTCTTGAACTGTTGATCGACCGAGTGCGCAACATGGAAGGCCGAATCGAGTGAGTAGTCATTAAGTGTCAGGTTGTGATCAAATTTATGAAAGGCAGAGTGCCAAAGGCAGAGTGCCAGTAAAACTTCTAAGGGTTTTTAGTAGGGTTTAGTGGTTTGCTGTGCTTGCTTTTGATCATAAACGTCCTTGTCGATTCGCTTGCCCGACCTAAACCTGAGCAGCGGGCTGGCCGAGGGGGCCCTAGAGACCTGCCAGGTTCCATCTTGTTGGCCGTGTTGGGGGCAGCGATCCATCCGGAGCTGAAAGCTTGGCCACTGACGCATGCGTGGCCTCGTGGCGGCCACCCTTGGGGCCAACTCCCCTACAGCCCGAGGGGTATGACAGCAGGGCGATGCGCTAATGCGCCTGCTGGGGGTGGCTTAAATGGGGGGCGGGTGTGTCCTTCCCCCCCCGGTGAGATCCTAAAAGGGAGGCCGCCTGAGTTGTGTTGTAAAGAGAAGGGTGAGATAGTGCCTTCTTCAGTTCTTGCCTGTGCTCACTTTTGCGCGCAAGTGGCCCTGGGATCAGGTCTATCGTTGATCGTTTGGCATGGCCTGTAACTGTAGTTGCAGCATAGCATCCTGCTGTAAGTTACCACTACCCCAGCCGCCAGCTGTGCCTTGAGCCTGCTACTCACGGTGGTGATGTTAGCCTGTGCCTGGTTTGTTTCTATCGGCGCGTTGCGGGCGATGTTTAAGCCGAAAACAAACCAAATCTCCGCGATCCTTCACAGCGCATGTGTGCAAATGGCCTGCGAGCAACAGCTGCGACGGGATCGGGATCCGGCACAGCGCTCTCATCTTAATATTCCCTGTGAGCATGGCGACCCACCTTGGCCGAGTGGGGTGGATTTCAGCAAATGGGGGAGGCCGCTAACCCATGATTAGGCTATATCTCTTTCTGCTGAGCACATGCTTTCTGTTCTCTGGGATCGACGACAGAGGCAGAGTGCCGAGGCAGAGTGCCAGTCGAACCTCTTCGGTGTTGCCTTACCTAAGGAGTAAACCCCTGCCCCACCAGGGTTGCTCCCCACACCATTGGCCATGTGTGAGGCGTTCGGTTTGCCTGTGTCACAGCCTTGAGGCCAACATATCCCAGGGGCAGGGGGTAGATGACAGCCGGGCACATGGGCTAATGCGCCGGCTGGGGCTGTGACCTGGTGACATCGAAGCAGTCATGCAAGTCACCGGAAGCAATACCGGACAAAGAAGGGAGGCCGTTCTTGGGACAGGGCTGTGTTGTTGAGCTGGTGTGTTCCTCCGTCTCATTCATAGTAGAATGTTGTTTTGTTAGCCAGTTGTTTAAGATTATAGTGAATTCTTTGTCACACCAACCTTACCAACAAGTCGCGGTGTGTCCAGTTTTGATTCACCAGCCGCGCTTGCATGCCGATGGGCGGGCATGGGGTCGCTCTGGCGGACCGCGGAAGAAGGAACCGATCGAGGACTTGGGGCCAACCACCAGAGCGGACACATGGTGATGACAGCCAGTCACACATATGCCAACGTGCTGGCTGGGTCCGAGCTCGGCACCCGAGTGTCCACCTCAGCAACATGGGAGGCCAAATATCGAGCAGAAGTACAGTAATTAGAGTGTCAGTCGAACCTCCTCAAGGTTGCCTTACCGAGCTGGATTTTCTGCGACCTCGGATCGTGTTGTCCGGGCCAGACTTCCAGGTTCCGAACAAAGAAGGGAGGCCGTCCGTTCTTGGGACATGGTTGTCTTATTTAGCAGAGAACCTTGCTCGGCTTGCTGTTCGGTTGTGTTTGTCACGAGTGCCAACATGTTCAGAATGGGGTTTGGTGTATGTTGCTCTACCAAGCGGCAGCTGCATGCCCGCCAATTTTGCAGCTACCGACACACTGTTGGCCGGGTGTGGAGCGAGGGCAAGGGCACTGGGGTCCCGCAGTCTAGGGGGGGGTTGGGGCCAACGGCCAGCGGGCATCTGGCTATGACATCTGGAAACATGCGCTAACGTGCCAGGTGGCCCCTCCCGAAAATGACGTAGCCTCGGTGACCCAAGCTCTTCCATGGGAGGCCGAAGAATGGTGTTGCTTGCGCATAGTGTTGAAGTCCAAGTTGTACTTTTGTATCTCAACGATTGCAGCGAACGAATCGATCGCTCTTTGACTTGCCAGCTCAGGTGTGCCTGAGTCCAGCTGGGACGAGTGGCAGCTTCGAATCAATCGGTTGTACCAGGAGAGAGCTATCACTGCTATGCAGCACTGTCGACAAATCAACTTCATCGCCGATGGGTCTACTCACAGCACCAGCGATTGTCTTGTGACAGTGGCTGGGGCGAATGAGATTTCTGCTGCAGTGTTTGCACCCATGCAAGTGATGAAGACTGGACAAGTTTCTCCACAAGACCGGTTTGACGACGACCTGCTTCTTCACATATCAAAGCGAAAGAAGCTGGAAAGGATGGCTGCATTCAGGCAGCTTCAAGCGATCAGTCACCAAATCTGGATTTTGCACAGAGGGCGAATGGATTTGGGCTCTTTCAAGATCGCCCCCTCTCTTGGGCAGAGGCCTGTCAAAAGATATGAAAGCAGGGTGGTTTTCCAAGTTGGAAAAGAAGACAATGACATTGACCGCTGTTTTCAGTGGTTGAGGGACAATCCGGATCCGGCTGAAGGCAGAGTGGCAGAAGGCAGAGTGCCAGAAGGCAGAGTGCCACCAGCTTTTCCTCATGTCTCCTTTCTGAAGACAATGTCTGAGGATGGAGAGATCACACATGTGCTCCCCGTCTTGCCAGAGTCAGAGAAGTGGTGGCTGAACATTCCACTGCTGGTCTTGGGCCTTGACCAGGGCAGCATCGGACTTGCTGGCATGGACTATGCTATGCGTGAAAACATGATTCATGTGAAATGTGACAAGATTCACAGGGCCATTCGAGATTTCAAAAACAGCATGTCGAGATGCCTCAAAGGACTCTTCCTGAAAGCACAACTTCACTCCTCTTACATCTTTGCCCTGAATTATAAACCCTTTGGAAGTGGTGGTTTCTACCAGCAGAAGAAGGAAATGATGGCGAGTTTTGTTTCCTGCACATCACCGAGCAGAAGCTTGTTGTGGGACGCTTTTCGAGATAAGATTGCCTATGACTTAGACAGGCAGCTATCCGGTGACGAGCATGAGATTGAACATATGCTTGCAAATGTCGAATCCTTCATGAAGAAGGGCAGCTTGGTGAAATACTCCAGATGGTTCAGCTGGAACCAGCTATGTTGTGAGCAACTTCATGAGTTTCATGTCCTCAAAATGCTGCTGGCTGATCATTTCGGCGAAGATCAATCTTTCAGCCCTTGCTCAAGGGAAAGACTCAGCCTGTATTCAAACTCGGCGAATACACAATCGGGCAAGGAGCTCTTCGAAGGCAGAGTGCCAGAGTCCGAAGGCAGAGTGCCGGACTCTGACAATGGTGAGAGGCAGGAAGATGCACTGGGTGATTTGCAAAAGCTGTCACAGGCTGGTCGTGCCACTGATCCACGGAAAGAACTCAGCTTGTTGAAAGCCAGCATGGGGGCCTTCAAGTTGGCATACTATCTCATGACAGAAGACCTTTTCGATCACTCCAAGATATTGTACAAAGTGACCGAACCGTTGTGGACATGGTATGGGAAACAAGTAAAAACGTTAAATCGCCGCAGGATGGTCGAGGTTATGCCGAGTTGATGACAGTGAATGATGCCTGGAAAGCAGACAAACATTTGTTGCAGATTGTCTCCAACCTGCAGAAGACCGAGTTGTGGAAGGAGCATCTGGATACTGATTTACACGAGCACGCAGAAAAAATCATGATGTTGAGCTTGCATTTGCTGATGAACAGGGTCTGGACTTGCAGTCTTTTTTCACTTCCACCAGATGCCTATGCGGGATTGCTGTCACCTGATGCAGAAATTCGGACGATCACGGCTTTGAAGGCAAAGGGCCATCACACATCACTCTTGAGGTTGGAGTCGACATTGGCACGGTCCACTCCAAGTGTTCATGCCCGGCAACTCTTCACAGACCTGAAAGTTGGAATCAGCCATCCTTCGAGACTTTTTCTGGACACATTGGAGGCACAGGGATATGAAGTGGCGCCTCCGGGGTCAGAAGACATTGTCGTGGATGATGTTCACACAGAGCAGGACGGGGAGATGGAGGATTCTGTGCCTGAAGAAGCAGATGACGGTGCCGGAGTTGGTGACATTTTGTTAGACGGGCAAGAGGGCAGAGTGACAGCTCAAAGGACTGTAACAATATCGGTACCAGCATGCCCTGCAACCCACCTGCTGAGTGTTCTGGTGCAGACGCTGCCAGACAACAAGATTGTGGAAGATGTGCACAACAAGATTCGTAATGATTCTTTGTTGAACAAAACCCGCAAGCAAACATACTCCACGATTCAAACTGTGATCGAGCATTCAAACGTCTTTGAAAGCCGTTCAATCAGGCATCCGGCAAAAGTCAAACGGGAATATTTTGAAAGGGAGTTTTGGAATGTGGACAGGAAGCGCCAAAAGTTGTGCTTCAGAGGATGTGTCCACAAGCTGCAGTCACAGTATACCGAGATTGTCGGCGACAAGACATGGAACACCCTGTCAGAAGAGACACTCGAACGAGCATCAGCTGCGTGGTCATGGCTAATTCACTACAATGATGCAAGACTGGCATCTCAGCATGTTCCCTTGCGTGCTGGGAAGTTTAGCAGCCTTGCAGCCCCTTTGAAGATATTGAACCATGTCTTGGATTTGACATGCTATCTCTCTCTTGGGGCAAAAACCTGGGCTGCTCTCATGTGGCCAGTGGTCCAGCATGAGGACCAGTCGACAGGAGAGATATATTTTGTTGTGAAGGCAGAGTGCCCGGATGGTTCCAGCGTCAAGGCCTGCTGGATTCATTTGTATGAGCCCCAGTATTGGGAAGTCATCGAAACAGAGGCAGTCTTCTGGAATGGCTTCATTTGCCTCCGTCGTTGTGCTACAAGATCAGTGTCACTTCTATCCTATATGTTGCAGCATCCCAAGTGACATGTTTTCATTTAGGATTCTGTCAACTGTCGACCCATACAGTAAATAGTACAATAAACTTATATAAGTTTTGCTGTGCTTGTTTTTGCTGAATCGACTGAGGGAAATGTCACAAGCATGTCGGACTCTCGCAGACTGCCAGAATCTCGCCGAGCATGTGATCTCCCAGACTGGAAAAAAAAAAAAAAAAAAGCGAAAGGAGCTGCAACGAATGCGCCGTCCAAAGCTCATGAGCCTGATCGCTTCTCATCACCTTCCGGAAGATGAGGATTTCATGCGCAAAATTGAGGCTATGTATTCGACAGCCAAAGATTCAACAGAGGATGAGGATGAGGATGACATTATCATGGGGGACTTTGTTGATGAGCTGGTTTTTGACGACCTGCTTGCTGAGGACAAACAGGAATTTAAAATGGTCTCAGACGCAGTCAGAAAACGCAGAATCAAAAGGGTGCATCAAACCTGGCAGGCCATCAAGACGCAGCAAGCAAAGGCCAAGGCAAAGGGCAAGGCCAAAGCAAAGACCAAAGCAAAGGCAAAGCCACAGGCCAAACGGAAAGCCAAGAGAAAGATTTGTCGCCCACGTATGTTGCCCAGGAAGCAACCCGCGCCTCCTGATGAAAGTGGTCAAGAGGGAGCAGAAGGCAGAGTGCCAGCACCTCCTGCTGAGGTGCCGGTGGAGCCGGAGCCTGATAATCACGTGGAGGCCGCGGAAGGCAGAGTGCCACTGAGATGCCGGAGGTGCCTGCTGCAATCCCTCTCCCAGAGCCTGATGATCACGTGGAGCCCGAGGAAGGCAGAGTGCCAGCCCCTCCTGCTGAGATGCCGGAGGTGCCTGCTGCAATCCCTGTCCCAGAGCCTGATGATCACGTGGAGCCCGAGGAAGGCAGAGTGCCAGCCCCTCCTGCTGAGATGCCGGAGGTGCCTGCAGTGCCTATCCCAGCACTCGAGCCACGGGAGATTGCAGTCCGTGGCCCCCAACATCAGCGGCGGCCGAACCGTGTTGACTACCAAGGGGTATGGAGACCTGTTCAATGCCCGGAGTGTCCCAAGATCGCTGGTGAGATGAAGTACGACCCGAATCCTGGTGGCACTGACAAAGCAAAATGGTTTCTCCGAGTTCGTGTGACAGACGGCGGTCTCGTGGAAAGATTCGGAACATTTGTTATAGCTTCGATGTGGTTGCCTGATCTGCTGTGTGTTGTGTCACATTACATGAACCCATGTGTGTCTGGCATTGAAGGCGAGTGGAGCCACCTCGTACCCTATCACTGGGGACGTGTGGCTTCCAAGATGACAGAAGCGCAGGCCAGAAAACACGTCATTGACCATAGGCCCTGTTGTGGCCCGACCAGGAGGCCTGGCAACAACTAGAGGATTCATCCTGCGCTGCAAAGAAAAGTTGTGTGTCTGTCTGTGTGCTTGCATTGATGGCAGCGGGTCCTGCTAGATTGGAATGCGTCCGAGAGACTGTGTGTTTCTGCTTGGGGAAGACGGATTGCGAAAGCATGTTCGCATTTTCGCACATGTGGAATTTGTCACGTGCAAGCACATGGACAATCATTTCGAGTGCCACAACCCGGAAGCCGCACAAACTAGCACATGTGGTTTGAAGCCGTGCGTACTTGTGACTGAACAGTAGCCGTCCAGAGCAATGCATTTCGCCCCGATCGAACGAGGAGAGTGTTTCTTCAGAGGCGAGCTCTCCCCAATCTTGATCAAAACCGCTTGCGAAAAATTGGCCAAAGCGCCTGACCAGTGGAAACCAGCTGAGAGATGGAAGGAAGTTTATGACGACGTGCCTTGGGAAATCATGGTTCGCTACCTGCGTTACTGGCCACGTGTTGGCTCCCGCATTACAGGAGGCCTCAGGCTTCTTCGACGGTACGAAGGCCCCTTCCCGAAGTGTTATCAGGTGGGTGAAGGAGAAGAACCGCTGGAGTTGCCGCGCGTTTCTCTCGTTTGTGATTTTGTTTATGTTTGGAACGACGAAGATGAACAACACCGGCAGTTTGTCCTTCAGATGAAACACCTCTCACTTGTTGCCATCCGTCTCGGTGGTCGGGGGGAACTTCCTGACCTTGATGCTGGAGCAATACCTTTGACCGACCAGCTTCGTGCAAAGGTGGGGATGAATTCCAAATGGCAATAATTAATGGATCTTGAGGCGGGAAGGCAGAGTGCCAGCAGCTGGGAAGGCAGAGTGCCAGACGTTGTCGCGTCACCCAGCTGTACCCTGCTTCGCCTGCACGTGATTCGCTTGACAGTGTGGTCAACGCAGAAAAGCGCAACATCCAGCAGTTCGTAGCCACTTCACGCGATTTGTGCATCCCTAATACTATCAAAACCTAAAACTATGGCACTCTGCCTTCTAGCCCCAAACCCTAAATACTAAAGACCCTGAAACTCTAACCCTAACCCTTTCATTACCCTCAAACCCTAAAACTATGGCACTCTGCCTTCTAGCCCCAAACCCTAAATACTAAAGACCCTGAAACTCTAACCCTAACCCTTTCATTACCCTCAAACCCCTAATACTATGGCACTCTGCCTTCTAACCCCAAACCCTAAATATACTAAAGACCCTGAAACTCTAACCCTAACCCTTTCATTACCCTCAAACCCCTAATACTATGGCACTCTGCCTTCTAACCCCAAACCCTAAATATACTAAAGACCCTGAAACTCTAACCCTAACCCTTTCATTACCCTCAAACCCTAACACTATGGCACTCTGCCTGCTAACCCCAAACCCTAAATACTAAAGACCCTGAAACTCTAACCCTAACCCTTTCATTACCCTCAAACCCTAATACTATGGCACTCTGCCTTCTAACCCCAAACCCTAAATATACTAAAGACCCTGAAACTCTAACCCTAACCCTTTCATTACCCTCAAACCCCTAATACTATGGCACTCTGCCTTCTAACCCCAAACCCTAAATATACTAAAGACCCTGAAACTCTAACCCTAACCCTTTCATTACCCTCAAACCCCTAATACTATGGCACTCTGCCTTCTAACCCCAAACCCTAAATATACTAAAGACCCTGAAACTCTAACCCTAACCCTTTCATTACCCTCAAACCCCTAATACTATGGCACTCTGCCTTCTAACCCCAAACCCTAAATATAATAAAGACCCTGAAACTCTAACCCTAACCCTTTCATTACCCTCAAACCCCTAATACTATGGCACTCTGCCTTCTAACCCCAAACCCTAAATATAATAAAGACCCTGAAACTCTAACCCTAACCCTTTCATTACCCTCAAACCCCTAATACTATGGCACTCTGCCTTCTAACCCCAAACCCTAAATATAATAAAGACCCTGAAACTCTAACCCTAACCCTTTCATTACCCTCAAACCCCTAATACTATGGCACTCTGCCTTCTAACCCCAAACCCTAAAGACCCTGAAACTGTAAACCCTGTGCCAGGTCTTCTTCATCCTCGTCTTCTCGGAAAAAACATTAAAAAATGTAGTTTTTTTTTGTGTGTTTTAAAGTTTTTAAAAAATTTTAAAAGTTGTTTAAAGTCTTTAAAAGTCTTTCAAATTCTTTTTAAAGTTTGTAAAAGCTTTTAAAAGCGTTTAAAAGTCTTTTAAAGTCTTTTTAAAGCTTTTAAATGTATTTTAATGTTTTTAAAAGTCTTTTAAATATTTTAAAAGCCTTTTAAAGTTTTGAAAAGTCTTTTAAAGTTTGCAAAAGTCTTCTAAAAGTTTCTAAAAGTCTTTTAAAGTCTTCTAAAAGTTTTTAGAATGTTTTTTCTTGCATTTGAAAGTTTTTAAAAGTCTGTAAACGTCTTTAGAAGCCAACTCTGTCGAAAAAGCCCTGTGGATCTAAACCTTGTGGTTCTGGTTCGGTGCAAAGGGTCAATGATACCACTACCACTACCACTACCACTACCACTACCACTACTACTACGCTACTGCTACTGCTACTGCTACTGCTACTGCTACTACTACTACTACTACTACTACTACTACTACTACGACTACTACGACTACTACGACTACTACGACTACTACGACTACGACTACTACTACTACTACTACGACGACGACTACTACTTCTACGACGACTACTACTACTTCTTCTACGCGGACTACGACGATTGCGACGATTACGACGACTCCGATTACGACGATGACTACGACGACCCGATTGCGACGATGACTACGACGACTGCTACGGCTGCCACCGCTGCCGCCAACGCTACTGACCCCGCACCGCTACTGCTACCGCTACCTGCTGCCGCTTCCGCTACTGCCATTACGAAATAATAACAAATAAAAATTATGGTAAGAATGACAGCAGCACTAATAGTCCGAATACTTAAAGCAAAAGAATAATCCTCATAAAAGCCCCTGGCCTATCGTATTTATTGCTTTACATACCGACGACTATTACTGCTGCCACTCAATCGAAGCTTTGTCTTGTAACCGAACGAATCGGAAAGCCATGCACAAGTTCCCCAAACTCAGGCACCCTCTCGTAAAATAACTGAGATTTGCCCGCCTTGGCACCAGCCGCCTCACGCAGAGGCAAGCTATCCGCGAAAGCGATACCTTCCACAATGCAATAAAGTTACGAGCGTCGTGCTGCTATGGCTATATCTCCGAAGGCGATGCCTTCCAGATGCAATCATCAGGCCCCCCACAACTAGGCTATGCACGAGAAATGCTCTGCAGTCTCATGCGTGCTTCGCCTAGCATGTTGCCGGAAGAAGCCTAGCGATTGTGCTGCCCTTGACCCGAGAAGCCTTGCCACCGTCTGCCAGCACAGATCAGCTGCTGCTTAGCCTGTTCCGGTGTCTGACAAGCGGGCATCTGCGAACCAATCGAACCACGGCTAATGCTTTGCCAGCAGTGGTATATGACTCGCCAGTCTGATGCTCTGCCTCCCAAGTGTGTTTTTCACGCTGCTGGCTACGCCTCCAGGCTCCAGTCCCTCGAGTTTCTGAGCACTTCGGGTGAGCGTCTAGAAGCTCGACTGGACAGCACGCCTGTTGAAAACGAGAGAGCAGCGAGTCGCGAGCGGAAGGGGAATCCACAAGCTAGACAGCAGATGCGACTTTTCGCGAAGAGAGAGGTCGTGTGGAGACCCAGGGCCTCAAAGCTGTAGAATGGCCCGGAATTTGTCTTTTGGTGAATTCGGCCGAGAGCAGGCGATGTACGCCTCCTCCTGGAGAATGTCCCGGCATTGCACGGCAAGGGGGACGCTTCTGCACGAGCCCGTTTCATGCTCCGAGAGCGACCAGTCACATCTTAAGATATTTTCGGTAGAACCCGACTCACTCAGGACATGGGTTTTCCGACATGTTCCACTACCTGCTGTCATGTTGCTAGGACTTCAGATGCAGCAACTCCAAATTGCACAGCAGTTCCGCATGCTCGGGTTAGACTGTGAAACCGGAACCTCGCTCTGACCAGTCGGAGCAAGACTTTACAGGGGGCGAGCTGGTGGAGAAGCAGCCACTGAGAGGCGCTGCCGCTGGCCACACGAGGAATGGGCAGGTAGGAAGCTGGACTAGGCTGTCGGCTCCGAGCTAAAGGCCTTCAAGTTAGTTTCTTTTAGCAGCCTCAGAACCCTGGTCAGGTTCGCTGCCACAGGAACGTCTGGAATGAGTAATTACACAACTTGGTGTCGATCGGATTGGGGCTCAAGGCTTAAAACGTCTGCAGCTTATTTATGCTTCAGTCTACATCTGCAACCCGTCAAGCACCGGAGATTGCACATTGCCCATCCTCCTGTGACAAGCAACTGCAGCCTGCACACAACTTGCCAGAAGCCGCAAGCGGCACCAACCTAGACTGATCAATGAATTATTCTGGGACAAGACTGCCATGCTTCGGGAATGAGGCATATTCAGAAGAAAGAAAGATGGGCAACCACGGCGGTTGTCCCAGAACCCTAGGCACGAATCAACACAAGTGCGTATGCGGGGCTCGGAAACTGGAGCCAGACGTGAAGCCCTTTGTGCATTCTTTCTGGAGTTTCTGACGGCTGGTTCGAGGTCAGAGGCTTGGTCTCGAACCGGACAAAAATCTAGACTCCCCCTTTGTCTGACCAAAGTTGCCCCTTACGCCAGCCCTGTAAGCCGACACCTTGGATACCATAGCTACGAGATGAGGTTGCAGTGGGAAGCTCTTGAGTTCAGACTTGAGGATAGATGAACAAGTTAAATCTGCACTGGCGGCTCCGGTTGCCAAGTGGCTTCAATTCAAGCCCCCTCAAACCGAAAAGGGATCGCCAAGCTCAACCCTTGCGTTCTGGAGTGAACTGGGGGAAGGCGCACGATCGGCAAGATAGTACTCTGGCCCCCTGACCTGAATAAACGAGATGCGTCGTCCCTGTACGTGAGTGCAGAGTGTGGAAGGTCCAATCGGAGATGAGGTCGGGGCACCGTAAACATGCAGCTTACTCAAGGCCGAAACAGCGTCTGCTTCTCAAGGAGGTGTGTGGAATTGAAGTTGGCCAGGTTCGGGAAGACCTGCATGCGAAGACTACAGAAAAGCTCCTGAAAGAAAGGGCCTGGTGAAGTGTTCTCCAAGCAATACGTCCGCCGTGCCAAACTTCATAACCCGCATCCGGCATCTGAACTCCGACATCTGCTCGAGCACCAGTCCTACAGCCTGCGAGCGCTGGGCTGGCTCCATACCCATCCACTCTGCCAGCGGGACCATCCTCGGAGGCGACTCTCTCCGGAAATCCACCGTCTCCATCTCCCTCTGCCCTCCCTCTCTCGCTACACGATCAAGAAGCAAAACCATGGTGTTGGTTCCAGGTTTAGGGCTACCGTACCGCCTGGAGCAAGAACCTGGAGTCTGAAGCCGAACAGCTTCACACTGCGCTCTAGACGGCGGCTGGGCCGCATGTTCTCCAGTGGGTACCTGGGGATCAGCCGCCCGCGCCCTGCATCCATGGGAGAATCCTGCGGAAGGAGCAACAAAAAGCAAGTCTGTATAGTGATGACAGCGGCGAAAGGGACGACGGCGCCGACGACATTGACTGACGACGACACTAGGAGACGACAAGATCGATCCTCTTTGACCAGGAAGAAAAGACTGGCTGGCTCGTGGGTCGATGCTGTCGGTGGACACCAAAAGAGAAATCATCAGGCTTGAGATTTCAACCCTTCAGAGCCTATTCTCAAGTCGCACCCGAAGATTTCTGCTCGGGTGTCATGCCGAGGTGGCAGCAGACTCTTTCCAAACGATATCAGCCATCTTAGCTGAATCAAGCACTGGACTTCAATTCCCGCAAATGCCTCCGCACATAGACCCCCCCCCCTCCGGCACGCGCCCACCTCGGCCAAGTGCGGAAAGGCGTTGTAGATCTCGCCGCCCTTGATGGCACCAGACAACACCACCCTCAGGTACAGCGAGGATAGGACTTGGGCTTAGGTGTGTGTTGGGCTCTCGGTGATGGGTTGAGGTTCACGGCTTTCTGAATTGAACCTGACGGCGATGATGATGATGATGATGATGGTGATGATGATGATGATGTCGGGCTGTCGGAACAAGCATGTACAAGTCCCTCGCAACGAAGTAACAAAAGAGGGGTTCGCCAGTGATGATGGTGCACCAAACCGCTGAAACCCAGCTTCGGCTTGACCCCTACAAAACCATTCATTTGGATCACCGCATTTGCATCAAGTTGTGATGCGCATTTCTTCCCGTAGGCTCACTTCCCCGTGCCCCGTGCCCTATCTACTTTCTGGAGATGGCCTGGCCTAGGCCCAGGACCTCCAGAAACGGAGCCACAAACCTTGCCAAAGCAGCTGGATGCCGGCCCATCCATGGTCCGTGCCAGCATTGCTGTTGGGCGTGAGGGTCCGCGCAAAGTCTGAGTGCCTCGAGGTTTGGGGATTCGAGATTCGAGGGGGCTCTGAAATGCTGGGCTTTGAGCTTGATTCGAACTACGCTGGGGCCGGGAAGGGCTCCAAGCTCCTCCAGTCAAGCCAAGCCTAAAGCCTGTATATGCATTACAGCACATAAAAGATGCGACCCCACACCCCAGCCACGCTGCGTCGCGATCACCACGCTGTCGTAGACGTTCTGTGCCTTCAGCTCAGCCACGAACTCCGCCAGCGCCTTCTGATCGGGCCCCTCAAACTCAACCACACAATGTGGGTTTGGATAAAGGCACCAGTGATTATGCAAAAAATATGAACAAGTTCTTGATCCCAATCCAAAGCCAAGGAAAGGCCGAGCAAGAGCCATCGGGAGGAAGCAATGCTACTGCTTTGTAGGGGGATGTGCATTTGGGGTAGCGAAAAAAGGCAGGCGGGTTCAGCGCTGATGGTTTGCACAAGCGCTAGAGGTGGAGGCACTTCCAAGCGTACTTCGCGCAACGCAGCGATCTCGAGTCGTAGCAATGGCCTCGCTGAGACTCTCGAACTTCCCGGCCAAGGCGTTCTCGACACCCTTGTGATGGTCCCAGCCGCCGTCCTCTCGCAGACTGGGCGACAACTTCGCAGCCGAAAGTCGTAGGCGTGCTGTATATACGCCCGATGCATCCCGATGCCTGTGTGACGGTAGATAACAGGCGAGGCAGGTGGGCAAGCAGTCATCTTCTTGACATGATTCGGGTTGTGCTGCAGGCATGTAGCATCTTTCTAGATTTGCTTGTGCCCTGATCCGACCTGCTGTAGTGTAGTACTGGATCTACTTCCACCAAACACCCCCAAAATGCAGCTGAAGAGCTCCTGCAATCTTGCACGAAATCCCGCGCTCCCCTCCACAGCTGGAGCTTTGAACGACACTCTACAATGCATCCCCGAAGTCCCAAATCCTAAACTTTACAGCCCTAGACTCCGCAGACCTTCCAACCCGTGCCTCGATGAAGAAGAAGTCGCGCTCTGCCTGGCGCTCGACACGCGCCGCAATGAGCGTGGCCGCATTCCTGGTTGAACTTGGCTGGGCTGAGGACACTGAGGACAGAACGGCTGAAGACTGATCGGAGCTCGAGGTTTCAGGCTTGAGAAAGGAGGCCCCCCAGCGGGTGGAGGTAAGGCCGAGACATCAGTCTGATGTGTAGGACTGAGCTCGCTATCTGATCGAGAGCGAAAATCCTGCCGGATCCAACCTATCAAGGTGTTCGGCTCATGTCTCGAGATGAGCAAGGGTATTTCACTTATACTCCTGAATCTTGGACAAACTAGCAATGAGTATGAGGGGCAAGGTTCGTCTCCAAGCTCCCATTCCTAAGGCCAACTGACGTTGCCTACCGGGACCTGAACTGGGAAGTGACAGCTTACTCCTGTGTCACAAACTCTGCTGCTTTGGCAATTCACGGCCAATCAGCACTCTATCTGCGGCCATGTCGCTTGAACTGGCTCCTCAGGGGCTGGTAGCCCTGTGCGGCTGATGCATTCGGAGAAGGGCTTCTACTAGCATGGGCTTCGATTTGGCGTGGGAACCCTTTTGATAGACTCAGAAGGCTGACGGGCCTTGACTTCGTAGTCGGTCGCCAACTCCGCATTTTCGAGTTGCTTCTCCTGCAGTGACTATGTCGAAAGGACAATGACAGAAATCCTGCGCTGACATGCGCTGGCACAGCCAAGTCAGGCATTTCGAAATCAAGGTACCCGGTCACCATGCTCGACGCCTTTAGAAAAGCTCCAACTCCCACAAACTCGAAGCCCGGGCTCCAAGCCGATGTTGAAGCTGATGGCCTGCTCCAGGCGCTTCGCATACTCCTCGCCTCGGGCTCCGCTTGAATACACACCAACGCTTCTCCCCCCTTTCTTCTTTGACGGATCTTTTTTTTGTGGGACTTTTGACCTTTGCGGATTTGCCACTGCAGAGTCTATGATCAGAAGGTTGCGGGTTGATGGAGATGTGGGTTGGGATGCCGCTGGATCTTCAGGTTCAACGTGCATCGGCTTGAGGCTCGGATCAAGATGAAGGGTGGAGGACTTCGGCATGACACCAGCAAGGTTGACACACAGTTCCGACACCTTTGCAGGCACAGTCACAGTAGACATTGCCATGGCGAGTGCCAGTGATGTTGTTGACGATGTCCTTGCGACCGGCTGCGCTTAGGGCTCAGGGTCAGTCCAGCGTATAGAACGAACGAAGGCTTGTGACTTAAAAACGTGTCTGGCATTGTCGTCGTCATGGCTTGGCTGGAACCTTGAAAGAAGGCTGGTGACGTATGGAGCCCTTGCGCATGCGTGCGGAAGTCTTCAGCCATACCGAACTTTGTCACACAAGCCTTCCTAGATGCAAAGACAGCAATCGAAACAAGACGACCTCTATGCATGAATAGCATCCTCCAACCTGGAGGCAATGATAGGTCTTCTGCGTCAGGCCTGCAGACGCGTGTACTCTGGGAAGGCGGAGTTACCACCGCCAGAATTTTGGCCCAGGACCTCACCTGCAGGACGTCGGGGCCGCCGCACAAGGCAAGAACAGGAAGAAGCATGTGAGTTTGTTCCAGCCTGGCTTTGAACCGTTTCTTCGGCCCCCGGTGTTCATGGTGTTCGAAGAGAGCGATTAGTGCCAGATCCAAAACCAAAGTCCCAGCATGCGCTGAGTGGCAGCGCGTGATAGCTTACAGCTTTACACTTTGACCCTTCACTACACCGTTTCAAAAAGTCTGGACAACAAAGATCAAGACATTCCCTCCGCAGCACCTGGGATGTCAAAACCCTGAGGCCACGTTGCAGAACCCTTCCTCGGCGGACGTTGGGCTGCTGGCGGAACGGAGCATTTGAGTTGAGAGCCTATCGAATTTCATGGACGACAAAGTTGTTGACTTCGCTGTGGTGACAGCAGATCCAGAGCTCTAAAATCTGTCCGTGGCCCCATGGCATCGCTCCCAACATGAGCACTCGAAAGCCGCATCGGCATGACCCGTTCCCGTCCGCCGGCTCTCATCCTTTCTACAAACCTACATCATGCCACCCCTGGTACTAGTAACTAGTATTTTCCTTCATCGCAACGGTGGCCGCTTTGCTCCGACCCCGAGAGTATGTTAGGCCGAGCTTTACAGGCCAAAGAGCAGCGAGAATGACATGGTGTTGAACTTCTCCGAGCCAGCAGCCACGGCGTCGGCGATGCGCCCACCAGCACCCTTGAACTCGGCCGTGGCGTACCTGTGTGGAAGATTACTTCGAGGGCTCAGGGCTGCGGGCTGCCTGGCTTCGGCTGCACATGAACCCCCCAGCATGTGGCTGAACGCTGAAATTTGCAGACAGCTCAAGCACTGTCACTTGGAAACTTCAAGCTGCACAGCCCTAACTGGGCCGGGCAACTGGCATGTCAGTGTCTCTGCAGCTCTTTGCTGATCCTGAGATGTGTCTTGTGCAAGCTTAGGGGAGCGAGTGAATAAGTTGTGTAAAATGTGTAAAATTTGTGGTTGGGCTGCAATCGCAGACCGCCGGCGACTCGGATTTGGATGTACCCTCGTTGCGCACCGAAGCCACTTCAGAGCAATTGCATGCCGAAGGATCCCGCAACCCGTGATCTCAGAGTGCTGTCAAGAGACATTGTGGCTGAAAAGGCCCTGGCAAGTCTCACCACTGCCGCCTTTCGCATGGAAGCCTGTCCGAGGTTTGGAGATGTTTGGAGTTTAGCGCTGGACTCGCTCTCGACGCTTTGCTCAGGTCGGGTGTTTGGCCTTTCCCGATCATGTCCGGAGTCAGCGGCTCCACGAGCGACCCCACGTCGGTAATGAAGGCCACGCTTCCTTCGTCATAGAGCTCCTGCCACGGGACCCACTTCTGCCCAAAAGCCCTGAAAGCTCTGTCAGAATGTCCTTGAGGACGGGAAGCTTCGGGTGGATGCCAAACTCTGAGCATGATTGCGCTGCAGAGCTGATCTGGTGCATCTCCTGGCTTGTTGTGGGCAGCAGCTGTCGTGATTTCCAGGCACTATGGTTGCTGTCATCTCCGGGTGGTCATCATCCCTGCTGTCCTAATTGATCTCTTGTTCGCATTGCCTGCATGTCCTGCTGTTTGAGGCTGTTTGGCTTACCTCTCCGACACCCGTCTCATCTAGTTGCTTATGAACTTCTGGTGATACAACGACTCCTAGGGATCATAGCAGCAGAAGCATACAGAACGAACCCATGCATTGCTGACGTTCCTGAAGACTAACTTCACACTGCTCTCCTCCGGTAAGAAAGCGATGCTCTTGCGAACGCCGCGGTACTCGTCGTAGAGGGGGCAGTTCAACGGCACCTGAAACTCGGATCACGGGTTCAGCCGAGGCAGCAGGGCTCAGAGGGCTTCGGAGCCGAAGACATGTGGAGCTTAGATTTGGGGATTCCGAGCAGGAGCAGCAAGTCGGAGCGCTTCCTCGTGCATGAGCCGCAAACGACAGAGTGGCTTCGATGCTGTCGTCCAGAGTTGAACCGTAAGGCAGTACATGGGTTCAGGCCCTTACCCACTTTTTAAGACGAAACCAAAGCGATAGACACGTCTCTTGGCATCATGCAAACTGCAAACTATTGTAAACCGACGAGTTCTGATTAGAAGCTGGTTCTCTCGAAACAGATCATCTCTGAGAGACCTGCTCATTAGGGCATGTCCCGTTAAAAGGAAGAGGTCAAGTCTTCCGAGCGTGCCACCAGCATTTGGAAGCTGTCCATGCCACCCTTCAGCATAAGCATAACCACAGCCTGGCAAGGGAGGGTGAGTCTCAGTCAAGATTTGGTCGGGGCTATGTTAAGCCCTCGAGAATTCGGGGTGCAGGTTGATCGCGCGGCAGATTCAGAGACTGGGCATCCCTTTCGCTACTGACTCAGACACCGCAGCAGGACTGCGCTGCTGAATCAAATCTGCACTCGCGGACACTGAACACTCAATGCGGCGACTCTCAATCCTGAGCCCTCAACCTGGATGGCCGGAAGCCCACAATCGGAAATCCAAAATTTCAAGAAGCCCCCAGACGACGCAAGCAGAAGCAGAACTGGCCGAAGGGAGAAAAGTATCAGGCCTCTCATAGGTCATTAAGACCCCCTTTCCCACAGTCAGACTCCAAGCAACCACTGAACCCGAGCCAACGAAAAGCTCCTGAACCCCAGTTGAAAGCTCCAAATGTCTGCGCCCTTAAACTGCAAGTCCGACAGCCCAATGCAAAATCCGCATGCAATCTCGAAGTCTCAGACTCTTCATCCGCTCTCGTTGCCTTGTAACTGGAGGTGGCACCGAAGGTTGGAGGCGGAGAGGGAGGTCGCACACCCTCTGGCAAGGGACTGCCTCAGAACGGTCCCAGATTTGGTGAAACTCTGCAGATGTTTCAAGGGCTTTGTCATGCTGCCAACATCACGCCGCGAAGCGGTGCTCTGTTGGACGGAGGTAACCAAGGAGCCTTCCAGTTTCGCGTCGTAGAAGATGTTGGAAGCAAGGTTTGTATCGGTATTTACCAGGGTTTCGCTGTTGAGGAAGTATGGAAAGCAGTCATTTCCCAGGTCCTCATTTTTATCCGCCGAAGCCACAGGCCCAGGCGTCTTGGAGGTTACCTCAAGTACCCTCCACGTAAGCCTCCTCCTGCAGCCGGACGTTATCATCCTCCGGGGGCATGGATGTGGCGACACTGGATAGCATGCACGTTGTCATCGAGCGGGTATGGATGCAGCGACGCTGGATGTGCTGGTAGAATGGACGTTATCATCGTGCGGGCATGGATGCGGCTGGCCGTCGCAAGGACGTCGGTTCCGACCGAAGTGCGAGCAACGCAAGCGAGGCATGGCTGCACACCCCACATGACGGAACGGCCAAAGGCCTGGAACCGAGAATGCCGCCGGAGGCCCCCTCGAATTCGTGCCTGTGCAAGCTGAAAACCTCGAAAATCACCGCGCATTCCGAACCGGCAGGACGATGGGTCCGAGGGGAGAACCATACCCACACAGTGCCCCAATTATTGGGGCGCTGAGCTGTGAATCCCATGCTCTACTTCTGTGAAGGGTGAAACGGAAGCTTAAATTAGTCTTACCTAGTCTCACCAGGGACGCAAATCCAACCGATCGCGCTTAATGCAAACACTCTACCCTGATGCATTAGACTTTGCAGCACGAACAGATGCATACTGCAAAACCTACACCGCAAACCCCAACTGCTTGAGCTCAAGTGGAAGGCGCGTATGCTCTCAAATGACAGGTGGCCCAATGTGTTGAATTCCGGCGTTAGGATCATGACCTTCTGCGCATCCTCGAGGTACGCTTTGGGCTTTAGGGCTGGGAGGGGCTTCGCAGGCATATGAACGGTGGGTGGACGAACATGTGCAACCTCAAGTGCCCATGGGGCCTTCCAACCATCACGCTTGAAGGCAGCCTGCACGTTGCCCTTGTTCGCCTCCGGTTTGACAGGCGTTTCGGAGTAATGAAACTACGGCAAGTTCTGAGTTCTCGGAGGGCCGGAAGACATTCTCTGCCGAGCCCTATTGCAGTCAAGGGACTAAGTACCAGGCACTCTGGCCGGTTGCGCAACCAACAGCAAAGCCTTTAAAGAATCTGAGCGATGTTGGGGGATGTTAGATGCCTGGCGGTGCGCAGTGAAGGGACAAGGAATGTTGGAGCTGGGTCTGTGCCTGCTCGTAACCATCATCATCTGTTCTCGTGGTTATTATCAGAACGACTAGTCTCCTAAACATGAGAGTATGACAATGACGATTATTAGTAGGCCGAACTCGGCTTCATGGCTGTACTGATAGCTGGCCATCGCATCCCTTCGGATCCGGATCCCCGCTGCTTCATTGCAAGCTTGAAACCTCGAGGCGGCCGCCGGTGAGCAGAAGATCCAGCTCGGCCAAGGCTTCGCTCATGTCCTGCGGCTCAGGGAGTACGGCGCGGAGGCGAGCGCATCGTGCTTTGTTTCCTGGAAGCGGGAGCCCAAGCCTCTTCCTCCTCGCGTTCCTAAACTCATCACGAGCTGGCTCCGGAGTTATAAGTTACGTGCCTTTAACTTTTAACTTTCTAGACAGGCATGGAGGTCCAGGTCAAGCTGTCAAGATCCTTGTGTCACCAGGTAGTGGTTTGGGGTTTAGACTTGAGGGAGGGAATCACGGCTTGGGGATTCGCGTGTTCAGAGGTTGGGGATGTGAGAGGGGGGTCGGGGGGGGCTGGGGTTTGGGGGTCTCGGCCTTGGGTTTTGGGGCGCGCCGGTACTTTCTTTGGCGCAAGCTTGGGATGCCAAAAGCAGCTTAGATGCGTGCAGTTGATTGACGGATAGCTCGGAACTTACACCTGTACCCACAATGCACACGCATACACAGATAAATAGGGCACGTGAGCTAAGCGCACCAGCATGTCAAGGGGTCCGACTTCTCTGCGAAAGTCGTAGTGCCGGCAGAACAGTCCCCGACATAGACGCCAAAGCCATCATCCTTTTTGGAAGGTTTCAATTGCTCCGTGCAAAACAAGATACGTCCTAGCACCAGTGGCGAGCCAATAAGATGAGCATGCCAAGAAGCGCAGTTGCTGAGACCCTGGTTGATCAATGAGTGCATGCCGTTCGCAAAGGCCAATGCATTCCTGAGGCAGTATTGCAACAGCTAGGCTAAGTTCGAACGACAAAGATCCACACTACCTCGAAGGAAACTGCGAACGGCACGTCATGAGCCGAGACATCTCCCAAGACGTGAATGCTGGGAAGGCTCGGGGCCGTGTAGATCTGGAATTCCGGGGCAACCAAGCCTTCGGGAAAGCCATCAGGCCGGAACTCCTGGCAGGACTTGGCCAAGCTGTTGGGAATCATGTTCGCTGATTCGCGGTCGTGCACTCACTGGGTGTTGCGTGCGCCTCCGGTTCAGCACTTGGGTTCGGAAACAGTTTCAGATGTTGCATGTCAAAGCCCGACTCCAGAACATTCTCAACAACTTAGCCCACTCCCCCGCCCGTGATCCACAGATCTTAAACCTTCTCCCTCGGGTCCGGCATGTAGAAGTTGAAGACCGTTGGGGAGGCATATGGGTACTGGCCAATCCTAGCAGTCCAGGTGCTGTCTTAATTCGCCGTGCATGTTCTAGATGGCTTAGGGCCCGGGCCTTCGGGGCTTTACGGTCTTCATGTGCTGAAAACTCCAAACTCCAGATTCTAGTATGAGCTCAGCTGTAAGGATTGCATCAAGAAGTCTGGCGAGCCAATTGCTGCCCCCGCGACGTGTTGATCAAGTTGCCGAGTACGATGGGCCTGTCCTTCTCTTCCTGCCAGCTTGACTGCTTTGCTCACTGGCAGCGGCAGCTGTGCCCTGTTAAAGGACGGACTTCGCACAAAGACCAAGTCAGGGACAAGAAAAAGGTGCCCAAGAAGCTATTCAAGTACCGAGGCCTACCACCTTCTGCCTGCCTTGCAACCTCGAGCAACTTCGAGATTATTCAGAAATCCCTGTCTCTCAGACCCCATTCAGAGTGCATTGGCATTCCAGCTAGATCCCTGGGTCCTGGTATTCCATGGATCGCATGAAGTGGATAATCTGGCGGTTTGCAAAGGTATCGGACGTTGACGGTCTCTCCACTCTCCACGACACGAAAACCAAGGCAATGTGACAATGTTTAACCCCCTACGCCTTGTGTAAGCATGGTCTATGCACTTCTGCTCCACTGCGATCAGCTGCAAAGTTCTGCGTAACTCCGCAAAGGGCTGAAACTGTCCGCAGCCTTAAGGTAGGGCTCACGGAGTGCACCATTGCCTCGGTGGCTGCACAGAATGTATAAACCTGCAAAGTTTCTGTCACTATGTGAACTGGGCCTTGAGCCCTGCCTGGCCCTAACACCCTGACTCCGGGAAAGCCATGCAGACCCTTGTTCTTTGTCGACTTTCCTTTTGGGTCGGCATGTCCAAGCTGCTGGTACTGGTCTGGGACCGAGCCTGCCAAGCAGCAAGCAATTCGTTCTAGGTGGTGGCACAACACAGGGTGGTGAGGCTCAGCTTGAAGCAAAACCTCGCAAGACTTTCAAGCAGGCATCTGAAGGCAAAGATGCGCCTCGCTGAATAGCAATACAGCTGCAATCGTGGCTGCGAGATCGCCATATTTCCCGGAGTACCTGTCCCGAGGCTGTACGACACTGGAGACGCTAGACTGCTACCGAGGTTTGCCTTCATGCAAAAGGCGTGACAAGAATCAGGGGCGGGGTAGTAACTTTATTCTAGCTTGAGGATGGGATTCACTCACACTGCTTGCCCGTGATTTGGATTCGGGATGCCGACACTGAGTCACTAGGGGCACTCAGTGGAAGATTGACTTCGTCGGGCCCTGCTCTTCAGCTACGGTCCGTGCTGCACCAGAGTTTTGAAACCCATTGCATTGCAGACTGATCTCCGCGATCTAGCTCGTAAACTTCCGAGTTCTGGCCCAAAGCATCTGGCAGAGAGCACGTATACCCGTTGTACTCGCCAGTCTGGAAGGCATTGCTAACGGCAAGCACGTACTCGGGAGTCGGATTCGAGGTGACGAAGCGCTGGATGATGCGATACGACACGAAGATGGGCACATTCCTCGGAACTGCGAGGAAAACGCAAGCCGCAATGCCAAGGCAATGAGCCAGGCTGGCCTCTACCGAGGGCAGACCGCACGCCTCTACTGCGCACACATCTTCAAAAGAGAGAAGCAACAAAAGAACTTAGAGTCACAGCACCCAGTGATCGAGGGATGGCGCTTGATGAGGCGCCCCCTCTGGGCTTGCAACCGGCTGGTCACACTTGCTTCGACCATGATTCGCCGCGCAAGGATACTGTAGTGACAACTGTAGCTGAGTGTAGCATGCCAGTTTCTTCCCTTCCTTTCCTCCTTCCTTCCAGCCTGTCCTGTCCGATCCTTCGCGTCCACTCCCTTCCCTCCTCTAGCTTGCCCCCGGCACCACATCAACACCGCACAAGTAGCGACAGTTACTGGTCCGGCGAAGCTGTCGTTCTTACCAGGGCCTTGCCACCGGGGCGCGGGTAGTGAACAAGGTGATGTAGGAGTGCTTCCACCTCGAAAGCTGCGTCTCTCTTCCGCGGGTGCTCGCGGTCCATGAACACAGGCGGATTCTGGAAGGTGAAGCCACCTGCAGAGCACGGACTTCATGTATGCGGTATGCGATGTTCCTTCACCCAAAGCACAGGAACCATACCTATGTCCTTGAACATGTTGCAAGGCTACTGTTGAAGTTCTTGGGCTCTGCAGGATGTCGAGGAAGGAGGCTTGGGGCCTTAGCATGGCTTCGTGAGACCTGATACTCTCAAGAGCTAGTAGGCTTTGTGCCCTTATCCCACAACCCCAGCCTCTCAGCCTGGACCGCCCGGATTCTTAAATCGGGTATCGAACTCAAGCAAACTACTTTGGAAGGTCCATGTTGCTGCCGACCCTGGGGCCTGCTGTCACTACGTGCATGCCGTCCTGCACAGCCAAGCTCGCCGCACAGGCACAGACCTCCAAAACTGGAGTACATGCATGTGCACATATGTATGTACGGCAAACCAATACCCATAATGTACGATAACATAACATAATATCCCATCACATAATATAGTAAAGTATAACCTGATATAATGAAATATATAATGTGACATATAGTATTATATAATATACACTAATCTAATACAAAAATTATAACAACATCATACAGTGTGATGAAGTATCATGTGATATAATATAACATGAAACACTTTCATAATATCTACATATACATGTGTATAAATACGGTATAATGAACTCCATGTTCTTATGTATATATATACATAGATATAGATATAGATATAGATATAGATATAGGTATAGGTATAGATACAGATATAGATATAGATAAAGATATAGATATAGATATAGATATAGATATAGATATGTATGACATGATATACTATAATACAGTATAACATAATATAATATAACATACAGTAAAATTAAGAAAATGTAATATATAATGATACTGACTTGATATAACAAAATATAGAACATAATATGATACAATAAAACGTAATCTAATGTAGTATAGTCTAGTATACTGTAATATAACAGAATGTGGTTTAATGTGATGTACTGTAATGTAACGTACTGTACAGTAATGCAATGTAAGGTATGTGTGTATATGTGTGTGTGTGGGTGTGGGTGTGTGTGTGTGTGTGTGTGTGTGTGTGTGTGTGTGTGTGTGTGTGTGTGTGTGTGTGTGTGTGTGTGTGTGTGTGTGTGTGTGTGTGTGTGTGTGTGTGTGTGTGTGTGTGTGTCTGTGTGTGTGTGTGTGTGTGTGTGTGTGTGTGTGTGTGTGTGTGTGTGTGTGTGTGTGTGTGTGTGTGTGTGTGTGTGTGTGTGTGTGTGTGTGTGTGTGTGTCTGTGTGTGTGTGTGTGTCTGTGTGTGTGTGTGTGTGTCTGTGTGTGTCTGTGTGTGTGTCTGTGTGTGTCTGTGTGTGTCTGTGTGTGTCTGTGTGTGTCTGTGTGTGTCTGTGCTGTGTGTGTGTGTCTGTGTGTGTGTGTGTGTGTGTGTGTGTGTGTGTGTGTGTGTGTGTGTGTCTGTGTGTGTGTGTGTGTCTGTGTGTGTCTGTGTGTGTCTCTGTGTGTGTGTGTGTCTGTCTGTGTGTGTCTGTCTGTGTGTCTGTCTGTGTGTGTCTGTCTGTGTGTGTGTGTGTGTCTGTGTGTGTGTGTGTGTCTGTCTGTTTGTGTGTGTGTCTGTCTTTGTCTGTCTGTGTGTGTGTGCATGTGTGCGTGTGTGCGTGTGTGCGTGTGTGCGTGTGTGCTTGTGTGCGTGTGTGCGTGTGTGCGTGTGTGCGTGTGTGCGTGTGTGCGTGTGTGCGTGTGCATGCGAGCGTGCGTGCGTGCGTGCGTGCGTGCGTGCGTGCGTGTGCATGCGAGCGTGCGTGCGTGCGTGCGTGCGTGCGTGCGTGTGCATGCGAGCGTGCGTGCGTGCGTGCGTGCGTGCGTGCGTGCGTGCGTACATCCGAATTGCCTGCAAGCACTAACAAATCTGAAATATAACACGTAACACGATGCCGATAGATGGGCCAGGGGAACCTCGGCAGACGAACTTGTTGAGGTAACCTTGCAATGCAGTCCCGAATGTGCAGACCCAGAGGTCAGCCCCCGTGCAAACTGGCGCAAACGCTCCACGCCTTTCTCTCAAACCACATCACCCCCAAACCAGTGCCTCAGAGCCAGCAGTGCAACCTGCAGGGCAGCTGGAGAGGTCCGGGATGGTTGGCACCCAGCGTGCGACGAAACCTTGGGAGCTTGGGGGATTTAGGGCTCAGGGCAGGGGCAGCATGGTCCATCCAGCCGAAGCTTGAAAATCTAAAGCCGACAAATCTGCGAGGCTCCAGGATCCTGGCGAAAGACACAATAGAATAGAATCTGTCGCAGGAGGGCCGCAAGAGGCAAAACTACACAGATTCCCATGGGAGCCCCAGACTTCCACAACGCTGCCCAGTCTGAGCCTTTTGGAACTTCCCTGTTACACCTGAGGGACGATTCTGCCTGGACTTGGTGGTGAGGTTGGAGGCGATGGTGCCATCGGGGTAGAGAAGTACCTGGCTAATTAGTTGGCAACCCCAAACTCTTTCGGGCATTCGGCGTTAAACTGGCTGAAGCGTTACGTTTGACAGCTCCCAGGATTTGCTTTGCCCCCGAATTGATGTGCAAATCATCGAGGGCTCCGGCTCCGCATGAATCTCAGGTCAGCCACCTGCTGCCTCTTGCTACCACCACATATCCTGCAAACACTCGGCCTAAATCAATATACTAGTGACCAGTGCACGTGCCCTGTCAAATGCCTCCTCACCCTCGGAGAAGAACAGCCCCACACAGGCTTCATAGAGGTGCTCATAATAGCCTCGGGCAGGGAAGTAGTGAAGCACCAAGCTCTGTTCCGACATGCAGATCTTAGGAAATGTTCGAAGCTGAGGCTTCACCGCAAGGGATGGAACTTAGAGACAGTCTTGGGATACTGCACTGATGACCTATGTCGTCTTTTTTGGCACACTGGTGATCTGGCACTCTTCCTCCAACCACACAAAGGGATCCAATCACTTGCGATCCCAAGGTCTTACGTTTATTCCAAACCGCTAGGATAGGTTGTCTAAGTTGGAAAAATTCAGAGCTGCTGGTCGGACTGTGCCAAGCAGCCATCTCCCACCTGCACAACCCGAGCCGTAGTGGACTGGCACTCTGCACCGGTACAGGTCCTGCGGCACAGAGTGTCGCCAGGAAAGCGGAAGCATGCGTAGGGACGGCAGATGCTTTGACCATGCGACGGCTTCCAGAGGCCGAAGCTCTTCTCAGACGAGCTGCAACGTCTCCGACAACTCCACCATGAGCTGGTGACTGCAGACCTCGTCCAACAAAGTCCGGACATGTCCAGACGCTCTAGAGCTCGGGCTCCAACCCGGGCATGCGACGAACCCTCTCCCATCAGGTAAGATGCACTGGAAGGTAAAGAGAAGCTTGCTTGACTGCTTTCGGGCGGTGATCCAGGCTGTATAAGGAATTGGATGGAAACAGTTGGAGTATGCTCCGTCCGCCTGCCCAGCACCACAGAGTGCTTTGTAAAGCGCCGAATCCGCCTTGGCTGTCGCTGTGTCTGGGCTTCTACATGAGACGAACGCGCAGGATTCCACTGAAGCACTTCTACGCTCGATACTTGCCAGACACGAAGCCCTGAGTACCCTGAACGCTGAATCCTAAATCATCCTTCTCCCAAAAAAGCTTTATGCATTCCCTGAAGACACCGGCGGATTTCATCTGCAACCCAAGCGCGGTCAGCACGAGGACCTGCCGGGGGCCACTTCGGATCCGGGCGCAAAGATCCCAACTTAAATGGGGTGGTGCCGTAGGGCTTTGGGTAATGAGTTGTGTTTCAGC
Source organism: Symbiodinium sp. CCMP2592 (assembly GCA_905221615.1). NCBI lineage: Eukaryota > Dinophyceae > Suessiales > Symbiodiniaceae > Symbiodinium > Symbiodinium sp. CCMP2592. The sequence continues at coordinate 54,736 of CAJNDT010006022.1, read as the reverse complement.
GTTGAAGGGCTGCGATCCTTCATACCTTCGATGGCATCGGCCTCTTGGGGCGCTGGGACGACGTGAGGGTCGACCTGAACCAGAAGCCACGAAAGCTGATGTGTCCTGTGGCCTCGTTGCCATCGTGCGCGTGCCCCACGAAGTGGTATTTGGCTCCCTGGCCTCAGCAACGTTCCCCGAATCTTGAGGAGGGTGAAATAAAAGAGTTCTTCGGTATGTTGCCCTGTCGAATCCAGACACGAAGACCTCTTCAAATCTTTTGAAAACGATTGCAAAGCGCTGCACTCCCCAAGTGGAAAGATATGGAGACCTCTGTGAACAGATCTACAGACAAACTATGACAGGATGCGCAGGAAACCCTGCGCGGGCTGGTCCATGCAGAGCGGGTATCCATCACCGAGGTAGCCTGTGCATTTTGGCACTGCTGCTTCGCACTCCCCGTTTGCGTGGTTGGGACCAGGTCGAAAGATCTGGCAGTTACGGAAACTATCCCCTGTCACAGCGGCTCGCGATCATGATGTCTTAGGCTTCTCTAGCAGCCAGACCTCCCAGCAGATCTGGCTTCGGGTAGACATCTCTCCACTCGGCCCTCAGACGCATTGGATCGATCGAGTTCACCTGCCAGGAGGCTCGCGAGTCGAGCTTTGAAATAAAGTCTGCGCGCATTCATGCAGATACCTACAACCGTGCTAGATGAACTCGCACTCTCTCAACATCGCGAAGGGACTGAATAGGTAGATGTATGAACATAATATGTTTGCGTATGTCTGTGGGTACGTACGCAAGTAGGCAGGTAGGTAGGTGGTGATGTCCATATGCATCTGTGTATGTCCGCGTGCAACTGTGCATGTATGCTATATGAACAAATGATGTGCATGGATGCACGGATGCACGGATGCATGGATGCATGGATGGGCGGATGGATGGACGGATGGATGGATGGATGGAAGCTGGATTCAACTGATGTAGGTCTGTCTACATTTTTGCATGTGCGTACGCATGTATGGAGCTGTGGTATGCTATGCTATTGCTGTCCTGCGTTGTGTTGAGTTGTACTCTGATCTGCCGGGCTGTTGTGACATGTTGCTTTATGCCACGCCATATACGTGATACGACGGTATCAATTTTCATTACATTCTGCTACGTTGCGCTACAGCTGTATGCCTTTGTACTACACCGAACTACAACACATATACTGTGGTATGTTCTATGAACTTTACTGTTGCAACATACCAACACTGTATACCATCGGACCACATTAGCTTTTATTATTCCCCACATCACTGTGGGGTTTTTGTTTTTGGCCTGCACCGCCCCATCCCGGGCCTTCTCCTTCTCCCCCCCCCCCAAAAGACAACACCACACCACACCACACCACACCACACCACACCACACCACAAAGAGTCTTCCGGAGGCTCTTGGAGGGCTCTTGGAAGGCTCTTGTGGGATCAGGCGCACGCTAAAGGGGTCCTGCACTTACGAAGAGTCTTCCGGAGGCTCTTGGAGGGCTCTTGTGGGATCAGGCGCGCGCTAAAGGGGTCCTGCTCTTACGAAGTGTCTTCCGGAGGCTCTTGGAGGGCTCTTGGAGGGCTCTTGTTGGATCATGCGCGCGCTAAAGGGGTCCTGCTCTTACGAAGAGTCTTCCGGAGGCTCTTGGAGGGCTCTTGTTGGATCATGCGCGCGCTAAAGGGGTCCTGCTCTTACGAAGAGTCTTCCGGAGGCTCTTGGAGGGCTCTTGTTGGATCAGGCGCGCGCTAAAGGGGTCCTGCTCTTACGAAGAGTCTTCCGGAGGCTCTTGGAGGGCTCTTGGAGGGCCCTTGTGGGATCAGGCGCACGCTAAAGGGGTCCTGCACTTACGAAGAGTCTTCCGGAGGCTCTTGGAGGGATCTTGGAGGGCTCTTGTGGGATCAGGCGCGCGCTAAAGGGGTCCTGCACTTACGAAGAGTCTTCCGGGGGCTCTTGTGGGATCATGCGCGCGCTAAAGGGGTCCAGAGTCTTCCGGAGGCTCTTGGATGGCTCTTGGAGGGCTCTTGTGGGATCAGGCGCGCGCTAAAGGGGTCCTGCACTTACGAAGAGTCTTCCGGAGGCTCTTGGAGGGCTCTTGGAGGGCTCTTGTGGGATCAGGCGCGCGCTAAAGGGGTCCTGCACTTACGAAGAGTCTTCCGGAGGCTCTTGGAGGGCTCTTGGAGGGCTCTTGTGGGATCAGGCGCGCGCTAAAGAGGTCCTGCACTTACGAAGAGTCTTCCGGAGGCTCTTGGAGGGCTCTTGGAGGGCTCTTGTGGGATCAGGCGCGCGCTAAAGGGGTCCTGCACTTACGAAGAGTCTTTCGGAGGCTCTTGGAGGGCTCTCGGAGGCTCCTGAGGGCTCTCGGAGGCTCTTGGAGGGCTCTCGGAGGCTCTTGGAGGGCTCTTGTGGGATCAGGCGCGCGCTAAAGGGGTCCTGCACTTAGGAAGAGTTTCCCGCGACTAAAATCCTCTCCTCCGAGGGCTTTCGGAGGCTTCTGAGGGCACTCGGAGGCTTTTGGAGGGCTCTCTGACGCTCTTGGAGGGCTCTTGTGGGATCAGGTGCGCGCTAAAGGGGTCCTGCACTTAGGAAGAGTCTCCCGCGACTAAAATCCTCTCCTCTCACAGCCTCGTTTCGGCTCCTGGCTGGATTGTGCTCTCTTGTAGTACAACTTTAGTACTGGAAATGCCTCGTTTCGGCTCCTGGCTGGATTGTGCTCTCTTGTAGTACAACTTTA
>CAJNDT010006022.1:0-51896 GCA_905221615.1 Symbiodinium sp. CCMP2592 | reverse complement strand
CACAGACACACAGACACACAGACACACAGCACACAGACACACAGACACACAGACACACAGACACACAGACACACAGACACACAGACACACAGACACACAGACACACAGAAACACAGACACACAGACACACAGACACACAGACACACAGACACACAGACACACAGACACACAGACACACAAACACACACACACACGCACACACACACACATACGCAACACACGCAACACAGAACAGACACACACAACACACAACACACCACACACAACACACAACACACAACACACAACACACAACACACAACACACACACACACACGCAACACAGACGACACACAACACACACACACAACACACACAACACACAACACACAAACACACAAACACACAACACACAACACACAACACCCAACACCCAACACAGACACACACACACACGCAACACAGACGACACGCAACACACACACAACACAGACGACACACAACACACACACAACACACACACAACACACACAACACACAACACACAACACACAACACACAAACACACAAACACACAACACACAACACACAACACACACCACACACCACACAGCTCACAACACACCCACACCCACACGCCCACGTACACGCACACGCGCACGCACAACACACACAACCGGCGGCGCGCACACCCACGCGGAGTGCGCACGCATATTTACATGTCTAAATCACCCTGTTTTGCACTGCTTTGATGCTGACCAGAGTATCGCTTGCATGTGGGGTTATCCGGTCCTTTAATGATATCATATTCGAGTAGCATGGAATACAAAGTAATATCGTCTATATACAACACAACATAAGCTCATACAACAGAATGTCACATGAGATAAGATAATACAGCGTAGAACAGCATAAGATTAACTCAGATTATAGAATGCAACAAGATATTAGATGCTGAAGCAAAACCTGATGAAACCATGACATATTCTGAATGTAACAACGTAAACCTAAATATGACATATTGCGCTATGGTACACTACCACGTATGATAATACCATATAGCGTGATATGACAGAATATCTCATACCGAAATATATTGTAGTAGAATGTAAGATACTGTCATATAGCGTAAACTCATGTGGTACAATGCATTACCGTGTTAAATGTTACAATAAGACATGACATGATAAAATCAATGTAATACATTGTACTACTGTAATGTAACATTAAGACAACATAATAGTATGATAGAAACAACATAATCTACTGACGGGCTACCACACAAAATGATACAAGACAACATGGCAAAACCTAATACAACATCACATCGCAGCGCAAGACATAACCGGTACAACATTGTGACTGTTGCAACAGTGTATGAAATCTTGTACTGTGCTTTAGTAGAGAGCAAACTATTGTAACACAATATCAGACAGACAGACAGACAGACAGACAGACAGATGGACATACAGGCAAACAGACAGACAGACAGACACGTTACATACCTGTATGGATGGATGCACGCGCGCAAGCATGCAGGAATTGCAAATTCTTTCGGGCACATGCAACTACACGACTGAATGACTGGGAACACTCCGGGGCCACCTTGCCCTCCACATGCTCGATGTTGCCTCGCGCCCCCTGCTCGTCGAAGCCAGTGAACACCCGCGCGATGTTCATGATGTCCTCACAAAAAAAGATTCTACAGAAAATTCCACAACTGACGGTTCTGGATCCGAGAATTGAGTCTTCAGCTGTGTAAAGATATCCCACCGCGATTGCGTAACTCCAACCACCCCATCTTGTGCGCGTTATCGATGCCCGAGCATGATGCACTAGCTGCCAAACTCCCCCAAACTGCATCTTTCGACATCTCGTGCCACTCTGCAAGCATAATTTATCCTAAAGGGCACCTATGCACGGACCCCCGCCTCGTTGCTGTAAGTCGGGATCGGGCTGCCCTCGCTGTCCAGCATCCTTAAAACAAATTGTGAGCTTAGGGCCAAGGATCGGGCGGTATTCCAACGGCAAATTCAGGACGCCAAGTATCCGGGAGCCGTCGGGATTCAGACGCCAAAGCCCAATAGTGAAGAGCTGCATGATCTTGTCAGGGTAATCAATGGAGGGCATGATGTTCCGGCTGGGGACCTACGGACCTATGGTCTGCCTTGTCAACCTAGCACAGACTCCTTGGCTGTCCTCAGGATCCCCGGTGCCAAGGTTAGCTCACAAAAACCTACCAGATCTACCAGCACACACCTGCTCACTCGGGAGGCATAGAATCATAGAACGTCGCTAGCGAGATGTTGCGGGCACTGACCCACAAAACAGGGTGCTTGAAAAAACGCTACCAATCTGCCATTGAAGTTGGACAGGAGACTGTAGGACTCCAGGATTTAGCATGATGTCAGCTGGAGAAGAACTTTGCAAAAGTGCTCCCAAACTCGACATGCCGTCATCACGAAGCAGAAAGTGCACGTCGAAGTTTATGAGAGCTGTCGATTTTAGGTCTTTGGGAACTTCCAGAATCCCAGAATACCAGGCATTGTTTGTTCAGGCACGGCGGCTGCTGCTGCTGCTGCTGCCACGGCTGCCACGGCTGCTGGAGCAAGAGCTGCTGCTACTGCTGCGATACCGAAGAATCGAAGAGCGCGTCTTGGGTCAATTTAATCAAGCGTTCTAACACCGTTATCGTTTTGTGGGCTGCTCTGTTCTTTCTCCGAGGCCCTGGCTTCCTTCGGGCTTCCTCTAAAACCTGATAGCCTGGCCTGTTGCCATCCCTCAAGTGTGGTGACAAGCCCACTTCTGAGGCCTCACGTGCATAGTTTTCGTCCGGGTATGCGCCATCACTGTCGAAGGCCCGATTCCTCTTGTATGTGAGGTAGTCGCCCATGACCTGATGTACGGCATGGCATACATTGGTGATCAACAACTCAATGCATCTATGTGTAGATCGGGTCGGCTTTGCTCTGGCTTTCGTCCTCGTTAATTGCATCCAGCACTGTGAACGACTACCTATTCTACAGGTACATGTTGCAAAATCTGGCGGACGGCCAGGTAAGCATTGTACATTGCCATGCAAGCGGAAACTTACGCTAAACGGATCACATGACCTAGTGCAAGTTTTTCTGGCGACTGCCTTACACACCGAAATCCGAGTCAGGTGGCCGGACTGTACGTGACCTCGCGCAGGATGTCCCCGAAGCTCCCAAACGCATGCCGCACGAAGATGTCATAAAAGTGCACATACCTGTTCTGACATCAGGTTCCAGATGGGAGAACTTCCAAGATCCAAATGAATGCAGCGATACCACGTGCCAAACATTCCTCATACCTGACTCTGACAACACCACTCATCTCAACGTGCTTCCTGGCCACATCTCGGTTTGCCGTGCAGTGGCATCATCTGGCGCTACGACGAAGATCTGCGACGGAGGCGGTTCTGGTCTTCGAAACGTCAACAGCTGCTCCCATACCATGAGCATGGAGCCTAACGGCTCTGCCCGCCACAGGCCCTCATTGAAATCTGACCGGCTCCCTGGCTCCAGCGGTCCCGAACCCGAAGGTCTAATGTAATAGCTGCCAGTACAACAGATAAAGGTCAGGTCACTCCTGGCCACCTCGAAGCTAACCGTGAACCCCTCCAAAGAGGTTGGCACTCTGCAATTCAGATGCGAGACTTTGGGCATACAGCTTCTTTGCGACAGCTCACTGAATGAGCCTCGTCCCTAGCTAGAACATCGACTCTGAATGTAAGCCTGGTACATACCTTGAATATCGTAGTCTATGTCGTCGTCTACTCAGGCGAATCCAGTAGGTCCCCCCAAACTCAAAGCCTGGGCCAACGCCCACGCCATACGCTGGCGGAGCTGATCCGGGGCCTCCATCGGCTCCAGAAGAGGCGGGTGGGCGGTTACCGCTTGCAGCCTGTGTTTTGGGTTGGTTCCCCAGTTTGGATCGAGGAAAGCCTTTTCGACTTGGAGCCCAGGTTTGGTAATCCTTGTGCTCCTGGTTGCCATTGCTGTTCCTACTGGTTCTCTTCATCGTTTTATCGTAGACGTTGTCTAGCCTCAAACGCCAGCATGGTCCAGATGGAGGCCCGGCCAAGGTCGGGGACCTTCAGCAGGCAGGCCGAGAATCGGAGTGTCCGGCTTCGTGCTTCAGGGGCTTGGGAGTCACGTAAAAGCCCTCATAGGAGTTGAGAGGTTCGGGTCTGAGTTTGCGGCTTAGAGCCATTACAGCTGAGTGAAGGTTTTGTTTTGTGCATGGGCAGGGCAGGGGCCACGAAAGGACGTGGAATAGGCTTGGGGTTGCGGCTCCTCGGTTAGTGTCATTCGGCGGCGGACTACCCTCCAAGGTCGGCTTCAACTTCGCAGCTCACAGCTCTCTCCTGGAGGTCTTTCGGTCGACAGCTTGGGATGAGGGTTGAGGTTGCAGGGTGCAACCCAGAGACCTCTGCTGGTGTGTCGTAATCCACATCGAAGGCGGTGTCCAAGTGGTCCTGACGGCGGTCAATAGCCACAGAGCTGACGATATGAAACTGCGCTTGAAGATTGAAGTGTTGTCGCAGTCTTCTCTGGCAGGTGGTTTGGAGACTGCTGGCACATCGTTGCTTCAGCATTTGCGGAGTTTCTGAGCCAATAGGGACCCTGCAGAGCGAAGTCATAATTACACTCCCTGCGCCTCGGAAACGTGGAAGGAGTACTGATGGCCCGACTGCAGGTCGTTGGCCACCTGCATGGGATGACACGCTTCAGCCCAGCACTGTTGGGAAGTTCATGAACTCAGGTGATAGACTTGAAACCTTGACAGCTTGCGCGCCGTCAAAAAACTGCCGATGACCGTTCTCGCCCAGAAGCTCTCACTGACCGGAGTTTTGGAGGGAAATGTTTCGAGCAGAAGCCCAAGTCTGCTGCCTCTCCAGGCGAACCGCAAACTTCAGCAAAACCATCGAAGCTCTCCTTCGCATGAGATTTTCATGATCCGAAATACAGACAAGCGCAACAAGGTGATAGTTGCGCAGAGACACAATCACGAAATACCCAAAAGGCAGAGATGCAAGCGGACTACCATTCATGCATGGCAAACAGAAGGCTGCGCAGATAGACATGTGCGAATTATCATATATATATATATATAGATATATAGATATATAGATATATAGATATATAGATATATAGGTATATAGATATATAGATATATAGATATATAGATATATAGATATATAGATATACAGATATATAGATATATAGATATATAGATATATAGATATATAGATATATAGATATATAGATATATAGATATATAGATATAGATATGTGTGTGTACATATATATACATATATACATATATATATATATATATATATACATATACATATACATATACATATACATATACATATACATATGCATATGCATATGCATATGCATATGCATATGCATATACATATACATATGCATATACATATACATATACATATACATATGCATATGCATATGCATATGCATATGCATATACATATACATATACATATACATATACATATACATATACATATACATATACATATACATATATATATATATATACATATATATATATATACATACATATATATATAGACATATATATATACATATACATATACATATACATATATATATATATATACATATACATATATATATGAGCCCGATACCTTTAGGGTCTATTTAGCTAGCTTTCTTTATATACAATATCAAACGCCTAGCTAAATGATATCTACCCATATCGTGAATTCTACAAACCGATACCCGGAAAGTTTCACCCTGATTCGGACATATAACTTAATGCAGAGTTTGTCAATTGTAATGACATTGTACTACTACTACTACTACTACTACTACTACTACTACTACTACTACTACTACTACTACTACTACTAGGTATTCACCAAGAACCCCAGGAGACACGTGTTAGAATCCAGAAAACCAATAATCCTACACCTTATGTATTGACTGTGTTCCTGTTGGTAAGATTCCTTTTAAACACAATCTATAATCGGTAAAACTTCGATAATCCTAGTAGGCCGATGTCACTGCTAATTATACCGCCTGTGGCTTCTGTATTACTATTCCGAGCAAAGTAAGAGAACAACCCTTACAAACACTCATAATCATGTTAAGTATTGCCTGTAGCCCTGTGTTTAATCATAATAAACCCGGCTTGCAACTATAAAAGCAACAATAATCATGCTAAGTATTGCCTATAACCCTGTTGCTACTATTGCCATGAAACCTTGCCTAGAACCCCTGAAAGTAAAATAATAAGACTAGGTATCACCTATAACCTGGGCACACATAGGGGAGGCAGAGGGCTAAGCGCAGGCCCTGCCCAGGGGCGCGGGGGTGGGGGTGGGGTTGAGGCGGGTGTGGGGTGGGTTGAGGGTGCTGGGGCTGAGGCTCTCAAGGCTGAAGGGGATTTCAGCTGCAATTTGGGTTTAGGGAAGATACTGGAAATGAACCTTTAGAACTCAAGGTCATATGTTTGTTACAAGCCTTTGCAGGTTGTGAAATGACATGTCCGCAATGCCTAACATGGTTGTTTCGAGTTGTGAGCACACAAGGTATGTAGACACTACTTAACATGATTATTTCTGTTTCTACGTGCGAAAAGCATGCAGGTAAGAACGCATGTAGGCGCGAACAGCATGCAGGCAATACTTAACATCATTATTTCGGGCTGTGAGTAGCAAAGGCAATAGGCAATACTTCACATGTGTATTTCGGGTTCTAAGTGCGAAAGGTATGTAAGCAGTATTTAACATGTTTAGTTTGGGTTGTACATAATTAAGAGAGCAATATAGGCAATACTTAACATGATCATTCCGGGTTGCAGGTAGGGTTTCTGCTCCAGGGCTCAGGGTTGAGACAACGCTTGGCAACTCTCAAATAAGTATATGATTCACACCCAGCTTCCCGAGACATTACGACCACTTCATTTTTACAGGCGTATCCCGCGATGATATCGCAAAACTTTCGCTTGCGTGCTAGATTGTGAAACTTGTCTTCCGTCTCTGCAATGCCCGCTGTCAAGACTTTGTCAATGAAGTTCGCAACTCTGCTCGCCCGCATTTTCTGCCAAACGTGTTGGCGAGTTTCGCAAACCAAGTGGCCCGTTTCGTGTAAAGAAATTGCGGAACCCCGAATTTCCCGGAACTGCCTGCGTTGATTTAACAAGACTCGTAATTGTGCAATTTCTGCGATGCCCATGATGCCTCTGCCGAATTTCACTCCAGTGCCTAAAGATGTTGTTGGCAACTCCACCCATTTGCTTCCGCAGCGATGGCACAGATCAGTGAGAATTTGTAGTCGCACAAATGGCCCAACCGAACACCGCTCTTTCAACATAGCTTCTGTGAGTTGTCGCTTGTACGGAACCAGTGTAGGTAGCGGGACCCAATCACGGTACTCTTGGCACCAACGCCGATGCTTTGCCACGCATGCGCTGCTGTTGCTGTAGCCATAAACCCGATAAGGTAATAATTCCATCGATACCGGCTGTTCTGGCAAAACGCCCCGCTTCCCAAATCTCGACGAAATGACGCAAATAGCCCTGCAGCGAAACGATTCACGGACAAAATTGTCGACGCCACGCATGTCCGGTTTCTTCTTGATTGTAACAGAAGACAGCAGCCTTTTGTACATAGCATCGTCCTTTTTTGACGCATTGCCCCATGGCTGGAGACGGCGCTTTGCTTGCTGTAACCTCGATGCAACTTGCCGCAATACCACCATGTCTCGCCAACTGCAGCTCTTCAACAAAATGGCCAACAATTGAGCTCTGCGGTGTTTGGCAGCACGAGACGCCTGTACCAATTTGCGGATCTTAGTGTAAGAGTGCACGACTTCTGTGAGAGCTTTTAGATGGTCGCGAGAGTTGTGCAAAACACGCCAACGTTTCACCGCTCGCTGACGTCGCTTCTTGTCTACGGCAGGTTCAATGTCTTTGTGGCATAATACTGCTTTCATTCTAATTGTGAGTGGTGAAACGACGTAGTATATCCTATTCTATGAAAAACTACACGGCGCGATAATATCTTACATTATACTGCATTGTGCTCTATCATTACGGTATGTAAATGTTTGACGTGATACTGTCGTGTAACGTGCCCTCTTCACTCATGCTTGGGTCTATGGGCTCCGGGGCTTAGGGCTTTAGAGTTTAACGCTGAAGGTGCAAGCTAGCAAGAATTGAGCCCGAATTTGAAATCGGTGAGGTTTGTGGCCTAATCCCAGAACCCAACGATTTCATTGATTGAAATAAGGCTGTAATGTGTCAGGTCGCTGTGTCCAGGAGCCTTCCAAAGTAGGATTTTCCTTGTGAATATACTTTCAATAGAAGGGATGAAGTGACACACTAGAGGGCTTGTAATGTGTTAATTCGTTATGCCCAAGTCAATAGAGTTTGAACAGGGGAAGTGGAGTAACACTTTACAGGGCATGTAATGTGCCAATCTGTTATGTCCTGGACTTTCCAGTGTATAAGTTCCTTGTCGGTAGAGGGTCAATCGGAGTGGGTGGAGTGACACATTAGGGTGCCTGTAATATGTCAATTTGATATGCCCAGGTACAGGGGCCTGACAGTGTCTAAGTTCCTTGTTAGTAGGGTTTCAGTAGGAGAAATGAAGTGACACATTAGAGGGCATGTAATATGCCAATTTGCCCAGTCCAGGACCCAGGAAGTGAAGATACACATTATAGTGGGTTTAATGTGCCAGTTTGTTATGTCCATAAAAAGTGCTTTCCGATGTATCAATTTCTTATCAGTATGGTTTCAATAGGATAGGTGGAGCGACACATTATAGGGCCTGCAGTGTGTCAGTTTATTATGTCCAGGGGTTTTCTAGTGGAAAAGTTCCATTGCAATAGAGGTTCCATAGGAAGGAGTGGAGTGACACATTAGAGGGCCTGTAATGCGTCAATTTATACTACCCAGAGACCTTCCAATATACAGATGCCCTACAGTGTATAAGTTCCTTGCCTTTAGGGTTTCAATAGGAATAATGACACATTAGAAGGCCTGTAATGTGTCAGTTTGTTTTCCCATGTGCCTTCCAATGTATCTCTATACATATCGGATCTGATGTGATCACAGCATTAGCCAAGAAGGATATCACGTAGTTAATAGTCTTCACGATCTTAACAAAGGCGCAATTATCCGTATCGAAGGTATACATTCCCATGAAAAAATCCCTATAGATCCCTTCACAGATCCCTTGTATGGAGCCCTCATAGACAGCTTTTATAGATTCGTATAGAAACTTTATAGATCCCTTATATAGAGAACTTATAGAAACCCCGTATAGATCAACAAATGGAGTTCTTTGTAGAAAACTTTACAAGATCCCTGACATGGAGCTTTCATAGACAACTGCTATATATTCCTTACCCTTTGTATAAACCACATGGAAGCTCTGTATAGATCCCTCGTATGGAGCCCTTCTGGAAAACCCTTACAGATTGCTTATAGAAATCTTATAGATCCTCTATGTAGAGATCCCTTACAGAGAGACTTTCTAGAAACCCATTATGGATCCCTCATATGGGGCCTTTATAGTAAGCCCGGTTACAAAGTATGTAGATGCGATGTGGTAAGCTATTCTTGATATAGTAGTTAAGATAAATCGATTGTATTATGGTTCGTACAATACCTATGAAATTACCTTTAAGAATAGAGGGAGCGGTATTAAAACCAATGAAACCGGCAACGAAGATGATGACGATGAAGAAGATGATGAAGATGATGGAGATGATGAAGATGATGGAGATGATGAAGATGATGGAGATGATGAAGCTGATGAAGATGATGCAGATGATGGAGAGGGGGTGGGGTGTCCGCAGCCCTGTTGGACCCTAATGGGTTCGTGGTGGGGGTGGGGGTAGTGGGTGGGGTGGGGGAGGGATGTGAATGGGCAGGGGGTTTGTGCTGGCGTGGTGAGGGGTGGGTTTGGGGGAGTGGGTGATAAAGGTGATAAACCGATGATAAATGATAATAGGATGGTGATAACGATGATGGGGAGGAGTAGGTGGTGGGTAGTGGGTAGTGGTGGCTGGCGGGTGCTGGGTAGTGGTGGGTGGTGGGTGGTGGGTGATGGGTGGTGTGGTGGGTGGTGTGTGGTGGGTGGTGTGTGGTGGTTGGTGGGGAGGGTGTGGGTGGTGGGCGTGGCGGGGTGCCGGGTGGTGGATAATAGGTGGTGGGTGGTGGGTGGTGATGGGGTACGAGGCAAGGGGCTGAGATAGGGGGGTGGGTAGTGAGGTATGAAGGGGGCAGGAGGGTGGAGTGGGGGCAGGGGTGTATAATCCCTGCGCGCCGCGACCGAGCAGAAAGCCTGTAAATGCCGCGTTCAAAAAACGGCCAGGGATCCCACACATCTGCGGGCAAAATGATCCGCCGCCGAGCAAAAAGCCTGTAAATACCGCATTAAACAAAGGGCCAGGGATTTCACACATCGCTGGCAAAATCTGGCGGAAGTGATTTGTGGTCGAGCAAACCACCTGTAAATACCGCGTTAAAGCAAGGGCTAGGGATTTCACACATCGCTGGCAAAATCTGGCGGAAGTGACCTGTGGTCAAGCAAAACATCTGTAAATACCGCGTTAAAGCAAGGGCTAGGGATTTCACACATCGCTGGCAAAATCTGGCGGAAGTGATCTGTGGTCGAGCAAAACACCTGTAAATACCGCGTTAAAACAAGGGCTAGGGATTTCACACATCGCTGGCAAAATCTGGCGGAAGTGATTTGTGGTCGAGCAAAACACCTGTAAATACCGCGTTAAAACAAGGGCTAGGGATTTCACACATCGCTGGCAAAATCTGGCGGAAGTGATCTGTGGTCGAGCAAAACACCTGTAAATACCGCGTTAAAGCAAGGGCTCGGGATTTCACACATCGCTGGCAAAATCTGGCGGAAGTGATCTGTGGTCGAGCAAAACACCTGTAAATACCGCGTTAAAGCAAGGGCTAAGGATTTCACACATCGCTGGCAAAATCTGGCGGAAGTGATCTGTGATCGAGCAAAACACCTGTAAATACCGCGTTAAAGCAAGGGCTAGGGATTTCACACATCGCTGGCAAAATCCCGCGGAAGTGATCTGTGGTCGAGCAAAACACCTGTAAATACCGCGTTAAAGCAAGGGCTCGGGATTTCACACATCGCTGGCAAAATCTGGCGGAAGTGATTTGTGGTCGAGCAAAACACCTGTAAATACCGCGTTAAAACAAGGGCTAGGGATTTCACACATCGCTGGCAAAATCTGGCGGAAGTGATCTGTGGTCGAGCAAAACACCTGTAAATACCGCGTTAAAGCAAGGGCTAGGGATTTCACACATCGCTGGCAAAATCTGGCGGAAGTGATCTGTGGTCGAGCAAAACACCTGTAAATACCGCGTTAAAGCAAGGGCTAGGGATTTCACACATCGCTGGCAAAATCTGGCGGAAGTGATCTGTGGTCGAGCAAAACACCTGTAAATACCGCGTTAAAGCAAGGGCTAGGGATTTCACACATCGCTGGCAAAATCTGGCGGAAGTGATCTGTGGTCGAGCAAAACACCTGTAAATACCGCGTTAAAGCAAGGGCTCGGGATTTCACACATCGCTGGCAAAATCTGGCGGAAGTGATCTGTGGTCGAGCAAAACACCTGCAAATACCGAGTGAAAACACAGGCTAAGGATTTCACACATCTGCCGGTGGGTGGAAGGGGTCGGTGGGTGGGGGGGTGGGGGGGTGGGGGGGCCCCCCCGGCAGGTGAGGCGAAGGGGAAGGAGGTGGAGGGGCGCAGGGGAGTGGTGGTGGGCAAGCGAATACAGGTGGGCGGGGGAGAGCACGGGGTGAGGCACTGGCCCTATCGACAGAACCCCATCATTTCAATTAATTGAAATAATTGAAATAATTGAAATAATTGAAATAATTGAAATCCTTGTGGTCCGTGTGGCCCTTCCACGGAACCATAGGATTTCAATTAATTGAAATAATTGAAATAATTGAAATAATTGAAATGGGGCCGATTTCAATTATTTCAATTATTTCAATTGTTTGGGTCACCTAAATAATTGAAATAATTGAAATAATTGAAATAGGGCCGATTTCAATTATTTCAATTATTTCAATTATTTCAATTAATTGAAATCGTGTGGTTCATCGTTGACATAGGAAACCTACTGATTTCAATTATTTCAATTATTTCAATTGTTTGGGTCACCTAAATAATTGAAATAATTGAAATAATTGAAATCCTTGTGGTCCGTGAGGCCCTTCCACAGAACCATAGGATTTCAATTAATTGAAATAATTGAAATAATTGAAATAATTGAAATGGGCCCGATTTCAATTATTTCAATTGTTTGGGTCACCTAAATAATTGAAATAATTGAAATAATTGAAATAGGGCCGATTTCAATTATTTCAATTATTTCAATTATTTCAATTAATTGAAATCGTGTGGTTCATCGGTTGACATAGGAAACCTACTGATTTCAATTATTTCAATTATTTTAATTATGGTGACACAAATAATTGAAATAATTGAAATCCTTGTGGTCCGTGAGGCCCTTCCACAGAACCATAGGATTTCAATTAATTGAAATAATTGAAATAATTGAAATAATTGAAATAATTGAAATGGGGCCGATTTCAATTATTTCAATGATTTCAATTGTTTAGGTCACCTAAATAATTGAAATAATTGAAATAATTGAAACAGGGCCGATTTCAATTATTTCAATTATTTCAATTATTTCAATTATTTGAAATCGTGTGGTTCATCCGCTGACCTAGTAAACCTATTGATTTCAATTATTTCAATTATTTGGGTGACCCAAATAATCGAAATAATTGAAATAATTGAAATCCTAATGGTCCGTGTGGCCTTTCCACAGAACCATAGGATTTCAATTAATTGAAATAATTGAAATAATTGAAATAATTGAAATGGGGCCGATTTCAATTATTTCAATTATTTCAATTGTTTGGGTCACCTAAATAATTGAAATAATTGAAATGATTGAAATAGGGCCGATTTCAATTATTTCAATTATTTCAATTATTTCAATTAATTGAAATCGTGTGGTTCATCCGTTGACCTAGTAAACCTATTGAGTTCAATTATTTCAATTATTTCAATTATTTGGGTGACACAAATAATCGAAATAATTGAAATAATTGAAATCCTAATGGTCCGTGTGGCCTTTCCACAGAACCATAGGATTTCAATTAATTGAAATAATTGAAATAATTGAAATAATTGAAATAATTGAAATAATTGAAATAATTGAAATGGGGCCGATTTCAATTATTTCAATTATTTCAATTGTTTGGGTCACCTAAATAATTGAAATAATTGAAATAATTGAAATAGGGCCGATTTCAATTATTTCAATTAATTGAAATCGTGTGGTTCATCCGTTGACCTAGTAAACCTATTGATTTCAATTATTTCAATTATTTCAATTATTTGGGTGACCCGAATAATCGAAATAATTGAAATAATTGAAATCCTAATGGTCCGTGTGACCCTTCCACAGAACCATAGGATTTCAATTAATTGAAATAATTGAAATAATTGAAATAATTAAAATAATTGAAATGGGACCGATTTCAATTATTTCAATTATTTCGAGTGTTTGGGTCACCTAAATAATTGAAATAATTGAAATCAGCACCGTATATTTGAATTATTTCAATTATTTCAATTATTTCAATTATTTACAATATATATAAATAAATAAAGAAAACATAGTAGCTAAATAGACCCAAGAGGTAGCACTCTCATATATATATATGTGTGCCCGATACCTTTAGGTCTATATAACCGCGGTTTGTTGTCTTCAGCACATAATGGAAAGCAAAATATAGGGTATAATACAAAGCCACGACCTGACAAGTTTCGGATCGACTAGGTTATATTTTTCTATCAAGTAATTATAGCGAATTATTCGCATTCAAGGAGACGAGTATTATATAAACAGAACATCGAGTGTTGATCCCAACGCTGTCGATGAATAAACATTCGTTGTGATGACACATTTCAGTGTATAGAGTCCATACATCTTCCAGGAATGATGTATCGTCGTGGAGATATGCATAGCACTGTCAGCAGTATATCGGCAACACGGAAAAATTGTCCTGTCCCAATATTTCACAATTCGACTTACTGTTGACTTGCCAGCGTTTGAGTAATTGCATACGACATATCCACCCAAGAATCACGTAATAAGCATGCACGCTGTAATATGGCATAAATTTGTTTGTAATTTCCGCACAGGCCAGAATGCAAAACCTGACAGGTTCGGTACTCATGAATCGGATGTGTTCATATGACAAATTATGGGAATACATACGGCATGACACATCCATATCACATGATGCTGTCGCAACACTTACTACAACTCGTTGCCTGTTATATTCTGTTGTTACATATGCTACATATATCTACTGAGGCAAGCCAGGTCTGAACAAACTAGTTCCTTGTCAATAGGGTTTCAATATGAGGAGTGCATGTAATGTATTGGTTCGCCCTGTCCAGGAAGTGAAGAGAAACATTATAGCCCCTGCAATGTGCCAGTTTCTTCTGTCCGTAAGAAGGGCTTTCCGATGTATCAGCTTCATATCAAGAGGGCTTCAGTAGGATGAGTGGGCGTGACAGGTCAAAGGCTTGTAATGTGTTCGTTTGTTCTGTCTGGGGGCTTTCGAATGTATAAGTTCCTCGCCAAAAGAGTTTCGATAGGCGGGAGTGGAGTGACACATTAGAGAGTCTATATTGTGTCAGTTTGTTCTGCCCAGGGGCCTTCCAATATACAGGGTCGCTTCAGTGTATAAGTTCCTTGTCAATAGGTTTCCATGGGGAATGGAGTAACACATTAGAGGGTCTGTAATGTGTCAGGTCGCTGTGTCCAGGAGCCTTCCAAAGTAGGATTTTCCTTGTCAATATACTTTCAATAGAAGGGATGAAGTGACACATTAGAGGGCTTGTAATGTGTTAATTCGTTATGCCCAAGTCAATAGAGTTTGAACAGGGGAAGTGGAGTAACACTTTACGGGGCATGTAATGTGCCAACCTGTTATGTCCTGGACTTTCCAGTGTATAAGTTCCTTGTCAGTAGAGGGTCAATCGGAGTGGGTGGAGTGACACATTAGGGTGCCTGTAATATGTCAATTTGATATGCCCAGGTACAGGGGCCTGACAGTGTATAAGTTCCTTGTTAGTAGGGTTTCAGTAGGAGAAATGGAGTGACACATTAGAGGGCATGTAATATGTCAATTTGCGCAGTCCAGGACCCAGGAAGTGAAGATACACATTATAGTGGGTTTAATGTGCCAGTTTGTTATGTCCATAAAAACTGCTTTCCGATGTATCAATTTCTTATCAGTAGGGTTTCAATAGGATAGGTGGAGCGACACATTATAGGGCCTGCAGTGTGTCACTTTATTATGTCCAGGGGTTTTCTAGTGGAAAGTTCCATTGCAATAGAGGTTCCATAGGAAGGAGTGGAGTGACACATTAGAGGGCGTGTAATGCGTCAATTTATACTACCCAGAGACCTTCCAATATACAGATGCCCTACAGTGTATAAGTTCCTTGCCTTTAGGGTTTCAATAGGAATAATGACACATTAGAAGGCCTGTAATGTGTCAGTTTGTTCTCCCATGTGCCTTCCAATGTATCTCTATACATATCAGATCTGATGTGATCACAACATTAGCCAAGAAGGATATCACGTAGTTAATAGTCTTCACGATCTTAACAAAGGAGCAATTATCCGTATCGAAGGTATACATTCCCATGAAAAAAATCCCTATAGATCCCTTCACAGATCCCTTGTATGGAGCCCTCATAGACAGCCTTTATAGATTCGTATAGAAACTTTATAGATCCCCTATATAGAGAACTTATAGAAACCCCGTATAGATCAACAAATGGAGTTCTTTGTAGAAAACTTTACAAGATCCCTTACATGGAGCTTTCATAGACAACTGCTATATATTCCTTACCCTTTGTAGAAACCACATGGAAGCCCTGTATAGATCCCTCGTATGGAGCCCTTCTGGAAAACCCTTACAGATTGCTTATAGAAATCTTATAGATCCTCTATGTAGAGACCTTATAGAAACCCATTATATAAAAAACTATAGATCCCTTACAGAGAGACTTTCTAGAAACACATTATTGATCCCTCATATGGGGCCTTTATAGTAAGCCCGGTTACAAAGTATGTAGATGCGATGTGGTAAGCTATTCTTGATATAGTAGTTAAGATAAATCGATTGTATTATGGTTCGTACAATACCTATGAAATTACCTTTAAGAATAGAGGGAGCGGTATTAAAACCAATGAAACCGGCAACGAAGATGATGACGATGATGAAGATGATGAAGATGATGGAGATGATGAAGATGATGAAGATGAGGGGAGGGGGGGGAGGACCTAACCAAGGAACGGGGGCGGGAGGTTGGGGGCGGGGGGGGTGGTTGCAAACCAAAAGAAAGTGTGGCTGGGGCGGTGTGGGGCTGGGCAGGGGCAGGGGTGGGGAAGGGGAGGAGCAGGGCAGGGCAGGGGGGAAAGGGCGGCCACCAAAGGGCAGGGCAGGGGAGGGGGGCAGGGGGGTCCCAGGGTTCAAAGTTTCCGGCCCTGCTTTTGTGCTGCCTGCCCTTTGCTGGCTGCTGCAAAAAAGCTTAAAAGAAAAGAAGACTCTCTTCGGGGATACCAGGGGGTGTCCCCCTGGCGCGGTCCAGCAATATGCGAGTGCTGGCGGGGTCCAGGGCGAGGAGTCCTGGCGGGGGGTCTGGGGGGCAGCACCCCCAGCATCACGGTGGTGAATATTTGCGATTTTTAAAGAGTTTAGGGGCACGGGTGGGGTGGGTGGTAGTAGGGGGGGGGTGGGGGGGTGATCCGTGGGCCCCATCCACAGAACCCCAAGATTTCAATTATTTAAATAATTGAAATAATTGAAATAATTGAAATGGGTGCGATTTCAATTATTTCAATTCTTTGGGCCCTTTGGCGGATTTAAATAATTGAAATAATTGAAATCGGTCGGATTTCAATTATTTCAATTATTTCAATAATTCAAATCGGTGGGATTCGTGGCTTGGCCCAGAACAACCATCGATTTCAATTATTTCAATTATTTAAATTCGCCGGGCTCTTTTGCGGATTTAAATAATTGAAATAATTGAAATCAATTCTGCTGATTTAAATTATTTCAATCATTTCAATTATTTAAAATAATATTAGTCATACAGAAAAGAATAGAGCGTAAAATAGACCCTAGAGGCGCCTCTCATATATATATATATATATATATGTATATATATATATATGTATATATATATATATGTATATATATATATACATGTTTATGTAAATGTAGATATAGAAACAAACATGCAAGTATGTACATATACATACTTATTTATATATGTGCTTATTTACTTGCTTGTGTTTGGTTTATTGGTTTTCGTGCCTGCGCACCTTCTTGTCTATGGACATGCTGCAAATTATATGCAATGCATTTTCTGTCGAGTCGGTTTATCTGTTAGTCACAGAACTTGGCTGCCTTAACCTGAGCCCCGTGCCAAAGCACCAAAGGCTGTCGCCAGGGGAAACGTTTGCAGTGTCTGCGGCAGACTCCTGGCCGAATGCGAAAGCTTGAAGTTTGGAGGGTGCGTGCAAAAATTCTGGCTTCATCCGGAGTCTTCAATTGCGAATGCATGTGTGACCTTCGATTCTGCTGATGCATGGGCAAAGTGGGGTCTGTTTGCCAGGTCTCGAAAGGTGCTACAACAGCTGCTGCCCTCTTTGTGAGCAGAACTCGAACCTGAATCACAAGCCGAAGACTAGACCCCAACACCGAAAGCCCAAATAGCCCACGAGCCGGGTGCACAGGAAGCTCATCGAGTCCCCGAAGCGGCCGACGAAGTTTGACCAGATGTTTCTCGGAAAACGGCTTGGGGATCGGTTTTTGAACTGCCTTTGGTCCGGTTCTGGGCTAGGCAGGAGGGACTGGGCTTTAACATCTTGACTTCCAAGACGGGCGGAGCATAAGAAGTTTCCGAGTGGAGGCAATTAAACTTCTTGGTGGTCAAGGCTGATTTTCCGATAGCAACAGTACGTCAGTAGACAGTGGCACGTCATAGCCGCTATCAAGACAGACATCATCGTCATCATCATCATCACCCCCACTCACGACGCGCAGAAGCAGCACCACCACCTCTTCCTCCTGCTCATCAACACATCCATCTTCATCGCCGAAATCATCATAGGCATCATCATCATGGGCCATCATCATGATGCCCATCTTCACGAAAATCTAGATCATGATCATCATGATTCTCATCAGCACCTTCACAACCATCATCAGCAACAGCATCATGGCAGTATCACTGGATACAGTACTGCCATCAAGATGGAGAGTCCTGCAATTCCGTTGTGGACTCCGTGAACCTCTGGTGACTGTACTTGGTTTCAACAGTGTAAGACGTTGAAGCAGCTAATAATCTTCACTCAAAGAGGTGGGTTCGGAGCTGCAGTTACGACACGCGGAGCCAGAGTTTATAAGAAGCGCTGCAGTCACTGCAGTCTTCTGCTCCGAAACTTCAAGGCGTCATCCCGAAGCCTGCCGACAGTAAGAAACCCCCTCAAGCCTGAGCCTGGCACCAGAAAAAGTTGTCTACCATCCGAGGAAGAGCCGGCTGCGGGCTGCGCGGCTCTTTCGCGATGTCGGAGCTCCAGCGCCGCATCGGATGGGAAGCTGGGTACTTGAGGATGAAGCCCTGGCTGGCGTCGCATCTCTCAGGTTGTCAAGCTCACGGGTGATGTTGGTGGGCCCGACAGAGTGACTTCATGCCGTTCGGCACGGATACGGCCGGCTGCTGAAAAAGATATGGCCGAACGGAACAAGGCATGATGGCATGATGTCTCAGAAAAGCCCCGGAGCAGAATTGCATGATACCTGCAGAGTTCAAATCTTGAGCATGAGTTGTTAGCTTCAAGGCCCCAGAAGCGACAATGGCAATTGGCACTCCTGTGAACAACAGGACTCTCCACAACCTGGGCCCTAAGATGCCCTCCAGCAACCAAGCCAAACCAAGCTCCACCCCATCACGTCGCCCTCGCCACCCTCGCTGTCCACTGGAGGATCTTGTCCGGACCGCCCGGATGGTTGGACACCCAGTCGCTGAAGTCGTACACATTGTGCTCCTGCTCTGCTTGAGGCAAAAGGAAGACAGCTCGTCTCGAAGCTCTCCCTGTGAGCCCTTCACTCTGTCCGTCTCCTAAACCTCCATCCTCAACCCTGAACTCCCGAAACTGAAACCCTAAACGCCTGAGATTAAATACCCTAGCCGACTCCCATGAACCCTTCAACCACAACATCGGGTCCTAAGGCCCTACACTGTCCTACACCCTCCAAGGCAGACCCCAATTCCTCTCGGACTCGTAGATCAATCCTGAGGATGCACGTTCTGAAAGAACTTGCCGTCGACTTCGACGATGGAGTTCTTGCAGCAGTCACTTGCGGTTTGGGCTTAGATAGCCTCCAAGACGAGAGAGAGTGTGGGATTTCTGCTTTCCGGGCTAACTGCCAGGAGTTTACGATTTCGATCTCGGCCTGCACTTCTGATTTCGAAGCGACGAGATGTAGTCGCGGGAAGACTTGGCCCATTCAGGATCCGTTCCCTGAGAGCTACTAACAGCTACTATCCTATCCCCGTACACTCAAGACACGAGCTGAGAAAATGTAATTAGGCGCACTCTGGATGCCGCGTCGGGCTACTCGGATGACTTTGCCACTGAACTCGAAGCCCCGCATAATCATGGACTTCGGGTTCGGCATGGTTCGGCCAACGGTGGCCTCTGGAACGCTGCTGCATCCCACATTGATGTCCCGGAGCCAGCCTGGCACTCGATGAGTTGGGAAGCGAACAGCCAAACTAAGCGCTGAGTGAGGGGACTTCGGCATCAGGACTATCCAGTGAACATCTGACGACCGCTGGAGGCCCAGAATTTGACCCCTCAGCCACTCGCCCTTGCCGGAGCTCTGATTATGAGCTCCACAGGCGAGCCGAGACGGAATTCTCACGATTTGTATCAGCACGAGCGACAACAAGACAACACCGACGACAGTGACCACAACGACCAAAGAGATCAGGATGACCATGAGCAGAACCGCGACGAAAACGAGGAGCAGGAGGAGCACAAGGAGCAGGAGGAGCAGGAGGAGCAGGAGGAGCAGGAGGAGGAGGAGGAGAAGGAGGAGCGCGACGACGCCAACGACGACGAGACGACGATGACAATGGGTAGCACCACTTGCTGTTTCATGAACTCTTTCCGCACCTGCTTCCTCTGCCAGGGCAGATCTGATAAGGGCGGTGTCGCTGTCGGTCAGTGCCGAAGCAGTGCAGTCCATGGCCCCGCAATCGAGCTGCTTCCATCTTGGCAACAACTCAGAGCTCTTGTAACAAAGACCCCAACTGCCCCCCACCAACAAACTGGACATCCAAGCAAAGGCCCACAGCATCCAGTATACTCTCAACAAACCTTGCGAACAGCATACAACTTTGCAATAAGCCCTGCCACCGAGAGAGCTGGTTGCAGGGAGATTCCACAGCCAGCAGGTCTGTCAGAGCATATACCTTGGGGTTTCGTGCTCCCGACTCTGGGACGCACGATATGGAGCTTTCAAACTTAATGCACGTAGCAGTACGGTAATCGCATTTAGAACAAGGCTTCATGCGTCGCTGGCTGCAGTAACGCAAAGTTTGGGGCATTTGGGATGAAGTTTCAGGCTTGGGGCTAGACCCATGTAGAGGCTGACTGTTGAACCCAGGCTGATGCTTCCGAAAGGGGATGGGGCCAGGAGTGGTGGAGCCTTGGGCCTACGCGGCTGCTAGGCGCCTGGCCACCCATCCTTTTGTGTGGCGGAGTTTATGCTTGAATGGAGGCCTGAGTGAGACCTCGCTGCAAAGAAACGCAGTCAGAGCTCGAAGCGGATCTGCTACGTGCATTGCAGCTGATCCTGTACAGCACGGCCATCACCGCCATGCAGAGCATAGCCCCAGGTCACAACAGATCCATTGGCAAGAATGGCGGCAAAAGCCCTCTCAAGCGCTTGGACCTGCTGAACGCTCTTCAGCTGATCCTGGACAGCTGCGCTATAACCACCACAGTGAGCGTCGCCCCAGGTCACGACGGATCTGTCCTGAAGAATGGCCGCAAAAGCTCGCTGGGAGGCTTGGATCTGCTGCACATCCTTCAGGCGATCCTGCACTTCACTACTGTCGCCGCCATAGTCAGAATCACCCCAGGTCACGACAGATCCATTGTCAAGAATGGCTGCAAAAGCCCGTTCAGAGGCTTGGACCTGCCGCACGTTTTTCAGCTGATCCCTCACAGCGCTGCTGTCACCACCTGATCTAGCATCTCCCCAAGTCACGGCAGATCCATCACGAAGAATGGCAGCAAAAGCAAAGGTAGACGCCTGGATCTGCTCCACATTGTTCAGCTGATCCTGAACAGCAATATTGTCACCACCATAGTCTGCATCGCCCCAAGCTACCACAGATCCGTCACCAAGAATAGCCGCGAATGCAGAGCAAGAGGCTTGGATTTGGTGCACACTCTTCAATTGATCCTGCACGGCGCCGCTGCAACCACCATAGCCAACATCGCCCCAAGTCACGACAGATCCATCGTCACGAATGGCAGCAAAAGCTCGCTCAGAGGCCTGGACTTGCTGCACATGTTTAAGCTGTTCCTGCACAGCGCTGCTGTCAACGTAGCCCCACGTCACGACGGATCGATCGTGAAGTATTGCAGCGAAAGCAAAGTGAGAGGCTTGGATCTGCTGCACATTTTTCAGGCGATCTTGTACAGCACTACTGTCGCCACCATACTGAGCATCACCCCAGGTTACGACAGATCCATTGTCAAGAATGGCGGCAAAAGCCCGTTCAGAGGCTTGGACCTGCCGCACGTTTTTTCAGCTGACCCTGCACGGCGCTGCTGTCACCACCCGGTCTAGCAGAACCCCACGTTACGACGGATCCATCGCCAAGAATGGCAGCAAAGGCTCGCTCAGAGGCTTGGACTTGCTGCACGTTTTTTAAATGATCCTGCACAGCACGGCTGTCACCACCGGATCTAGCATCTCCCCAGGTGACGACCGATCCATCGCCAAGAATGACAGCACAAGCCAATCTGGAGCTGTGTGCCAGGGTTGTGTTTATGTGCATTGTCAATATATCACCATCGCGCACCCTTGCTTCCTCCACTGATACAGAGCCATCCAATATGCACCCGGATGAATCCAGCAGCCGCCCTTTGAAGACTCCCAGCTCGGTCTGCGCACGAAGTTTCAATGCTTCCACCTTTTCATCCAAGCCTGCTTTCAATGTGACTTTCCTTCCGCTGAGAAGTCCGATTTCTGTGATAATTGACATGCACTCTGAAACCAATGCCAAGCTCGCTAGGCCATGAGTGCAACTCGACGGGGAGAACTTGAGGTTCTGTGGTCTGGGGTGGGCTCTTGACTTCGGGATCTGATGCCTTTACCATAGAGAAGACCTTTGCTTCTTGGAGTTTACAGGTACATGTAGGTTTCGGAGCTTGGGCATTCGGTTTCTCATGGTCACCAGCGGTGGTCGCAGCCAAAGCCGTTCAGCGTCCAAAGCGGTAGTCCATCGAAGAGCCGGAAGGCTTCAAACCTATGGTGAAGGCTCATTTGAATCCCGAACCACTGCACGCTCCACGCCCTCTGAACGCTGAGGTCGCTGGCCCCAACAACCATCCCGTCCCCGAAAATGCGACCCTGAAGCGTCACATGGAGCCATCCCCTATGCAAGCAGCAGGAGGGCCATCACGGACTGCTGAATCCTAGATATATCTGCCAGTGGCGACTGCCTTGAAGCAGCCAGAGCACAAGGCTAGATGCATTATCCACCCGAACACTCACTCCCCAAGAACTCCCTTGCTTCCGACATCCCGAGCCCAGCCCGTCGCCCTACTGAGCGAAGGGACATAGCGTCCTCCGGTCTGGAAGAACTTCTCCAGAGTACTCACCTAAGCAACTGATCGTGCTGGGTATCAACAATGCCGGATATGCGCAGAAATAACTGCAAGTGTGCAGGATGTCCCAAACCAGCGTCCCAGTGCTGAGGTGTGTTGAGGCGCCGAGGATTGAGGTGCAAGAGCAGCATGACAGGGAGGGGGTTAGGGCGGAGCCTGCGGCAAGGCGGCCTCGCCAAGTGGATCGAGGGCTATAAAATCATCAGGCCCTGAAGCACTCGTGAGCCAGGACGCGTTAAGGTCCACTTGCACACCACGCATCTCTAGCGGAGCACATCCGGGAAGCAGCCTGCAACTCGCCTTCCGTGGGGTCGGCGAAGGGGAGCAGATGAAGCAAGAGAGGACATCTAGAGTAGGATACAGCCGGGAGGTGCCACTTTACGAGTTGAAGAAGCCGCAGCTCGGCCTGGGATCTGGAACCTGGTGTTTGGATTCATTGGTTTGGCTCGACAATGACCAGCAAGCAGTTACCTCGCGGCTTCCAGCGCCAAAGTAATGGAATCCGAAGACCCCAAACACTCCCCGCCTCGTTCACGAAACTGCGGGGAACGGAGGGGCACTGCCTCATGTGTCTGGATAGGTTTGGCTCTTTTGGCAACGACTACCTCATCGAATGCCTACTCACTTGCACTGTATCGTGCTGAACCCTATCTCACAGTTCCCAGTGGCTGATACCTTCGTGGAACGTTGTGCTTATGCTAATTTGTTCTTGTCGGTGGTCTGCCGATGCATTGACTGCAGCTCAGTCTCAAAGCTTGAAGTCGCGAAACTTGCAAGCGGCTTCTTACAAACCCGGTCTGCTTCGTTGGATTACAGGATCCAGCTGAGCTTGCTAACCGATGTTGGAGCTCTGGGCGCAGGATGCCGCATGCCTCCCAAACCCTAGCCTTCGACTCCTCAGCCTGCATTTCAGCGTCACAACACATTCTGCAGTGCCGTGCGAAATCAAGTGCCAGACAGCAGCACGCCGCAACTGCAACATCTGCGTAACTTGGAACTCGCTCGAAGCTGCGAACGCAAAGTCCATCTGGGCTCCCGAGATCCTTCAACTTTGGGCTCTCAGCATTCTCATCGGTTATGCCGAAAGCCCAGCGGCCCGCCCAACCAGTTCTCTGAAGTGGCCGGGGCCTGGACAAGCAGAGCATCGGCTTCAAGGCATCAGGGCTTTGGGGGTCCGAGACTTCGATGTAGGAAGCTCCGTGAGGGAGGAATTTTCGGTCTGTGGGTTGCGGGTGTGTCGATCCTACAGGGTCCTACAGCGTCCTACAGCGTGGCGCTCCGGTGTTCATCGGGAATCGGGAAACGTGCCTTCTGCCGTGAATCGGACATTGGACCTTGGGCATGACTACCTCTGCGTGTATCACAAGGCACATGTCTTAAGTGTCCTGGTTGGGTTACCAGTCCCTGCACTAGGTATGCTGCCTTCTGGAACACTACATTCCAAAGGCCTCCAAGGTGTTCTCGACAAGCGCCACGCGTGGCTCGTGGAGGTAGAGAGTGCCTGCGCTCTCTGCCTCCAGCTGTCGGACTCGAGGTCTCTCGAGTTTCGTGGAATCCGGGAAACGTTCATTCTTTTAGGCCGGAGCTCAGGACTGCGAAATCAGGTTGAGCTTTCTGCTGGGCAGGGACGGAACACCGTTGCGCCCAGGTGCATCGGACTCGATGACATCTGTCAGGTCGCAGTCGGCTGGCACTTCCTCGAGGGTCAACCCTAAATCCAGGCTTTGGTTGACATCGAACCCGTCTGGACTTTCAGAAACGTGATCTCGGGCTGGAGCACGGTTGAGGTTGGAGGGTTTCTTTGGGTGCAGGAGTTCAACGCTATGCCAAACACAACATCAGCTTCTTCACCGACCTACCAATGCTTCTCGCCCACTCCGCCTTCAGCACCAGCGTGCCAGGTGTCTTGACCTGCCATGAGTTCGCCAGCTCTCTGAGGGCCCTGAGTTTAAGAGTGGAGAATCGGTATTCCCTAAATGATACTGTAAGCGCAAGTCGAGTAACAGGTCTACCCGAAGGTTGACGGCCTGCTTTTCTGAAGAAACTATGGGTGCTCTTGAACGACTCAAGCAAGGTAGGGCTTCGGCTTGAAGTCCGGAAGCCAAAAGCGCAAGCTGGAAAGCCACAAGACATGACGTACCCACAACCCCGGAGCCTCTGCTCCAAACCGTAAGCCCTGACAGCCCTTGATGCCCTTACTGTATTCCACAACTTCCCCCCAGCACCAGAACATGAGTCGAAACACTTACTGTTCATGCTGTGGAACCCTCACAAGCCCTGGCCTCGAAGACGACTCCTCTCCCTCCCGTTTGGGTGGGCGTGATGGACCACGGCAGAGGGGCCTGAACTGTCGGGGGCTTTCATGCTCCAAGGGCAGGGCATGCAGGGCAGAGCAGGGCAGGGCGGTAAGCTCGAACTTTGCTCTGGGCTTTAGGATTTGGAGTTTCGCATTTCGCTCATCTACCTACGGTTTCGAATCGTTTGGGGTTAAGGCCTGAGTCGGCAAGAACACGAAACTCCAGCGAGGAGCGTGACACTTCGGCACACAGCTTCCGGCCTTGGGAGGTAGTCTTCCCACGTGCATTCAGGGGTTTCGAGTTTCATGCTTGAGACAAATTCGAGAAGGCTTGAAGTCTCCTTCAAGCGCCGCTCGTGATCATCACTCTCCATCATTAAGACGACGATTCTTGTCGCTGCTAAGCTACCTATGCGTATGACGATGTTGCTATTAAAATGGGTGATATTCTGTTGATGCTGCGAAGTAGCTGCTGCTGTAGCGGCTGGCTGCTGCAACTACCGTTCTTCTGATCACTATATGTCATACCACTGCTGGTTTAACATTGCCACGAAAACGGTTGTCAGTAAGGCTGTTCTCTACTGCTGCGACCACTATTGTTGCTCTGATTATCATAGTGATCGTGGCTATGATATTACCATTGATATGTGTTGTTGCTGCTACTGCTACTGTTGCTGCCATTGCTTGCTGCTTGTAAGATTGTTGTTGCCAGGCGGCTGCTTTTCCGAGCGAAACTACAACAAAACAACAATAATCTGTAATGTCTCCACAACTACTCCGAAGACGACTACTACGCCATGCTACGCCTACTACGACTACTCCGACGGCGGCGAGTACCACATCCGCCTCTACAACGACCACTGGACTACCACTACTACAGTACTCGTGGACTACCACTGCCACTACCAGTTTTGCGACAACCACCACCAGCACCACCACGACTACCACCAGCACTCTTGCTACTACTACGACTACTACGACGACGACTATTACTACTGCTACTTCTGCTACTGCTACTGCTACCGCTACTCGCCTGCTACTCTGCCTGCTACTCTGCCACTCTGCTACTCTGCTACTCTGCTCATACGCTACTGCAACTGCTGCTGCTACTGCTACTGCTACTCCTACTCCTACTCCGATTACTTCTACTGCTACTCCTACTCCTACTCCCACTACTGCTACTACTCCTCCTATTCTGACTCCTACTCCTCCTGCTACTACGACTGCTACTACTGCTGCTACTACTACGACGACTACGACTACGACTACGACTACGACTACGACTACGACTACGACTACGACTACGACTACGACTACGACTACGGCTACGGCTACGGCTACGGCTACGGCTACTGCTACTGCTACTGCTACTGCTACTGCTACTGCTACTGCTACTGCTACTGCTACTGCTACTGCTACTGCTACTGCTACTGCTACTGCTACTGCTACTGCTACTGCTCCTACTACTACTTCTCCTCCACTTCGCCACTCCTGCTGCTGCTGCCGCTACTACCACTTACCCTACCACTACAGCTACGACTACCACACCAACCCCCACCAGCAGCACTGCTACCACTCCCACTACCACAGCCACAACCACTGGGACTACGACTACTACTATGACGACGACTACGACGACGGCTACTATTGCTACTGCTACCCCTACTACCACCACACGGCCTCCACCAAGCAAGCTACAATTGAGGACTCGCACTCAAGAAGTCTTTTCCGCACCCAGGCAGCTGGTGTCACAGGTTTGCATGCCAGTGTTTGGCGTGCTAAAATCCGCAGCAAGGTGCGGGAGGGAGAGGTGGGAGCTTGAGCGAGAGACATTTCGTGCTCGTCCTTAAAGGAACAAGGACTCGCACTCAAGACGTCTTTTCCGCACCCAGGCAGCTGGTGTCACAGGTTTGCATGCCAGTGTTTGGCGTGCTAAAATCCGCAGCGCCACCCGTTCCACCCTTTCTGTCGCTCGCGATCATCCTTGCTGCGAATAGTTGGAACCACAAGGAGGGCAAAATGCCCGTGGTCACGTAGAAGTCGACCCGTCGCACAACGTCCGCGAAGGACTCCAAAGCAGCGAAGACCAAGGCCCGAGGCTCAGCAGACAAGCTGGGTAGATACTGGACCGAAGAAACCTCCTGGATGTAAATCTCCATGATCTTCGGCGTGGCGTGAGCCATCGGCCGCGACGGCGTACCAGTTCAGAGTTTTCGTCTGTCAACAAAAGCCATGTAGCTCCTCCAGCTCGCAGAGAAGCAAGCTCCAGACCTGGGCCGGAGGCCGAACTGCCGTAGGAGAGCTTGAGGGCACTGCAAAGCGCTTGAAGCGTGTGCGAAGGGTCTGGCCAGAAGAAGGCCACAACCGCTCGTGGGGCTGAAGGCGCCCAAAAGCGAGCGTAATAATCCTCAGGACGTCGGGCTGGTCGATCCGAACCGACTGGTGCCTTGCTGCCAAAAACCTCGTTTTTGGCTCGGTGATCGTGAGGAAGGCGAAGTCGATGGTAGCCCAGACGTCTGAAGGAAAAGTGAGGTCCTTGCGAAAGGCAGCAATGGCCTCGCCTATACGAAGTAGGCCTCCCCAAGCAAGGGCCAACATCCCAGCTGTGCGGGGCCATCCCCACAGGAAACAAGTTGTAACCAAAGCCAGAAGCACCTGCCAAGGCATCGCAACGTGATGCCGGCCCGGTTCGGCACGCTTCCAAGAAAAGCCAGGTCCCAAGCAGGTTGAAGGAGGCGGCGAAGCTTAGGCACTCGAGCAGAATAGGCATTCAGCAGTTCACTGTAATGGCTGTAAGGGCGGCCGCTGCGGTAGAGCTCCCGACCGTACCTGGACAAAACACAGTTGATAGCAGATAGCATCGACATCGAGGGTCCAGGCATTTCTGTAAGATGGGCAACTTCTATCCCCTGGCTGGCAAGCCAGTGACAGAAGGCTGCCCAAAGAGAGTCCCTCTGCTTCTGCGTGGCCGGCTCGACAAGCCTGCCTGTCGGAAGATCGTCGAGGCCACGAGACATTTTCCTGGCCAGGTCTCCAGCATTTCGGGGCGCTAGGCGGCCATGGCTGTCAGACGCAGGCAGACAGACGGACCCAGGAGCACCGAGGACAAGGCGAACCCAGCCAGAAGCCCAACGGCGCAGTGGAGGCAGCCCGACGAGGCGGCGAAGGACATCGCTTAGAGCAGCCTCAGGGACAACACTCGGGATGGGCGGAGGCATGTCATTATCGCGAGTGGGGTGGTCGGCTGGCATCAAGCGAGTGGGGCAGAAAGCCAGCCCATGAAGAAGTCCAAAAGCAATGCTGACAGAGGCGATCCGCTTCATCACAGGGGCTAGGCCTCGAGAGGGGGACCGCCCTTTCGTAATGGCAGACTTTGCGACAAAGGAGTCGCACAAACTGACAAACCTGAGGGGGCCCGAGCGGCGCGCGAGGCAGCAAAGAAGCCGGTAGACGCAGGAGGCCTCGAGGATGTTTATGTGAACAGGCCGAGGCCAGGTCCACTCACGAAGGACCTTCCACTCACGAGAAAGTGCAAGGTCATTGACGAAGAGGCTCTCAAGGCCCGAAGCCTCAAGGCTGCACCGTTCGAGGGAAGACATGCGCCTCCGCAGGCCGAGATCGAGGAGGGCAGCGGCCTCACGGACGACAAGGCCATGGATATCGCCGGCGGCCGGCGGACGCCAGTGCTGAGCAGCCAACGCACACGTCGGCAGGCAAACGCTAACCCTTTGAAAGCTCCGGGCTCAAAGGGCACAGCCTCCTCTTGGGCCCGTCCTGAGGCGAGGAGGCCAGACCAAGCCTTAAGAAGGGGAGCCAAGGAGGCCCAAGGGTTGACCGGGGGAGCGGGGATGCCAAGCCCAGACGCGAGGCGGAGCAGGCCGAGCGCGAGAGGCACACGTGTTGCCTTGGATGAGGCAGGAGGCAAACCATAGGGGGCCTTAGGGGACCTAAACCGGGGCCTAGAGGCTGGGCTGAAGGTGGCGAGAGGCAATGAGATCTCAATGGAATCGACCCGGCCGCGCTCAAGCAGAAAGGCTACCCATTTGAAGAGCCGCACGGAGCAGAGGATGACTACCCTCTTCTGGGGGGGGGGGGGGGGGGGGGGGGTAATAGGAGGCAGCCACCTATTATTTTGGCATGGTGATTCAGTACTGATTTGGGGAGGGTTAAAAGGTTAAATCATCCTAAAAACCCCAAATCCCTAAACCGTCATGATGGTTAAGGGTCTAGGGATATTAGGGATTAGGGTGTAGGGATCAGGGTTTCAGGGATTGGAGATGAGGGTTCAGCGTATGGGTTATATGCGCTTTACAGTTCAGAGTTTGACTTCGGGATTTTGGGGTTTAGGTAACCCCAGACCCTAGAGCCCGTAGGACCGCTGAACCATCTAACCATCTAACCCCGAAAACGAAAACCTACACTTTGGGTTTAGGCCTTTTAGGGTTTAGGGTTTAAGGTTCAGGGTTCAGTGTTTAGGGTTTAGGGTCTAAGGGTTTAGGCTTTACATGATTTAGACGAGAGGGTTTACGGTCTAGGAGGGTTTCGACGCACACACTCGCACGAGGCTGGCATGGCTTCTGGCAATAAGTCCGCTGAACTTGCTACTTGCACACCCCAGGGGCTAGTGCAGAAGGTTGCAACAAGAAAAATCGCTAGCACCATATAGTAATGACGGCGAGAGTATGTCTCCCAGCTCGGCGCTATCCCCTGGACTGCGTACACGAGGCGCAGTTGTCCTGGAGGGTTTAGGGTTTAGGGTTCAAGGTTTCAAGTTTTAGGGGTTTAGGCTTTGGGATTGAGGGTCCGGGGTCGAGACATGTCCAGACCAGAAACGACAGATAAGAACCGAATGCACCATGTCATCCTCCGAATGCACATAATGCACCGAGCATCACCTCACATGCCTCACATACCCAACAAACCGAAATAAGCCGAGCACACCATATTACACATTGCACAATTTGCACATCGACCATTAAAGCATACTCCAAAATGCTTCCAAACTTACCAACAAACTCAGAAGGGAAACGAACGTCGGAGTTTGATGCTTTTGCCGTGACACTCACATCACGCACGGGATTCCCCATGTTCCCCTCCACCTGCATCTGTCAACTATATCACTGCAGTGTTTGTACAGAATAATAGGTAGGTGGAAATTGGAGTAGCTGGAGATGAGGGAGTAGTTGATTCGAAACGCAGGTGTTCCCAGCAACCCCAGGTGAGACTGAAAAAGCGGTGACACTGGGAGTCTGACGATTTTGACTATTCTCACTGTCCAATAGGTATCTACTACAACTTCGAAATTAGAAGCGCGAACCCTAAAATACCGTCTAAACCCTAAAATCCAAAAACCCTAAAATATCCTAAACACCGAACCCCGAAGCGAAATAAGCTCAGGCATCTCAGAAATCTCAGATATCTCAGCTGGACTTTGGAGGGGCTGAAGCATCTGATGCAGGTGGAGCAGGGATGGACACCGCTCCTCCTTGCAAAAGCCGCAGTGCTTCCTTTGCTGCAGTGCTGAGCCACACATGGAGTCGAGTCGCAGACGGTTGAATCTGCTCCAAACACGGCTCACCAAGCACCTGACAGGGATCGATTAGCATGGGCTGGTGGGTGCCGGAGGTGATGTAGTGCTGAGCTCGGTCGTCGAACGTTAGCAAGGCACCTTGCGGCACGTATGCATATGCGGCAATATAAATTTTGGAAAACGTGGAAACCGATGAAACCGCCAAAAAACTCGATAGCCTTATATGCTTTACTAGGTATTATTACCTACACCCAGAAAAAACTAAAATTAATCAACACATTCCTAAGCAACATATGCAACATTTTCATCATTTTCCAGAGTACAGCCAAAGAACCGTGCAACATACGAGCACATGTCTTCGGAACCTCCTTCGATAACGGCTTTGCGGTCTTAACAGTCGTGCTGTATGTGCCATCTGCCTTGCGGTTCTTGACAACACTGCCCCGAAACACTGCGAGCACAGCGACCAAAACAACATCGGAAGCTTGGTCCTCGCGGCAAATCAAGATTTGTGGCTTGCTTGAATCAGTCATCGGCCAGAAGCTCTTGACATCTATCACGCCAGCATCTCTTGATGTGACCGACTTGTTCTTTTTGGTTAAATCATTGCAAATCTTGGTCTGTACGCCTGCCCAAGCTTGGCATCTGGAGAGCTTCTGGTTGGATAGGTTCAGCGTTCGGCGAATGCATCCAAGCTGATGTTGGCGCTGATTCCAGGGATTCAAATCAGGCGAAGCGCCTTCAAGCTTTGTTGCCGAGAGAAGGCCTTCCTCCAAACGAACCAACCGAGTAAAGCTTCTCATGGGGTTCAGCAGTGCCTGAATGCGTGCCAGGCCGGCCGTGGGACCGGCATCAGCTGGTACCACCGAGACACCCTTCTTGCGCAGTTCCGGTAGTGCTTGCAGCATCACATGGCAGATCATGTGAAAGGGCACTGGCACAAGGCATTGGAGATGCGGCAGCTTTCATTGCATCTTCCTTGGAACCCCCGGATTCCAGAAGTGCTCGCGCCTCCTGGAGATGCACGCTGCAAAGCGCACGCTTCTGCAGTTGCTGTAATTTTTGAAGAGCCTGCTCTTCATCATCAGGATGTTTCTTTTCGGCATCATCCTACACTCAGGGCCCCATGCTTCAGTAGCACATGAAAGCATATGAACCATATGGCTTAGTATATTTAGTATCTCATGTATCTCCATACCTCTCTGTGCCACATGCGTATCATGCGTCTTATGCACCTTATGCGCAATCCTGACATTCCCAACCCTTAGTCCACACATAGCAAATGGAACAAAAACCTTCACCACCTTCACCTTGTGTAGGCTTCTAACGAGAGGCGCTTGCCTCACCGGCTTCTTCGGGAATCTCGAACATGTTGGTGTCCAAGTCGAACATATCGGACTCGACTTCGTGCGTGGCCGTGGAGCGGAAGTAGCTCGGCCCATCAGTTCGCCACCAGGACATCAGACCATTTGCTGCAGTTTCCACAGTCTCGCCACTGATCCAGCAGTGAAACTGAATGGCAGCAGCGGTGGCCTTGGCTGACAACTTTTCCATGTCCTTGGTCGCTGACGGGGATATCGGGGATGAGAGGCCTGAGAGGGCGTTTGGTGGCTGAAGATGCATTAAGCGCCTGAAGAAATCGCACACAGGGAATACAGGGAATGCAGGGATGGACTATATGGACTATCATATTTTCATTGCTGTCACCTTGCAAAGACATCAAAGACCTGCAAACACCTTTGCCTTCGAGGTTGCATTTGCTGACGCAACTCCCAAGAAACTCATATGGGAGAACATGGCAAACATGGGAGAACATGTCCCTCAACCCTAAACCCTCACCCTAAACTCTAAACCCTAAGCCATCTAAGCCCTAAGGCCTAAACCCTAAACACTAAAGCCTAAACCCTAGGCCCTAAACCCTAAACCCTGAAATCCCTGAACCCTTAAAGAGAACAATGATACCAACAGTGCAACATCTGCATCATTTGATCACGTAAATCGCTCCTTTATGCCAAGACGCAGGCTCACTCAAGGCCTCTCGGCATCGAACCGTCTGCATAACAGGGATGTCGGGATGGTTTTTGAGCGTGCAAGCTTGCTTGCTATGAACAGCAGCTGTGCCTAAGATTGCATCGCGGATTGTAGGAGCTCCAGTGAACTGCACTTTGACATTGCCGAAATGTTTTTCCAGGCACAGCTCCTGCAATCCCAACGGTTCCACCGTTGTCAAACAAGCTGTTGTCGCTGCCGCTGCGACGGCGGCAGCATTGCGAACAGTTGTTTGTGCGATGCTATGCAGGCGCCATCGCTTCCCAAAGCGACGTTGGTTGCCGAGGATGTGCAGCTGCAAGAGAGTGTAAAGAGCAAATGCGTTGAGCGCATGCTCAGCCTTGTCGAAGCCAAGGCTGGCTGTGCTGACGCTGCACATCAAGGCGCTTAGGAAAGCTGCAATCTGCATGCCCATCAAACACCAAACTCCTTGGCTGTCGCTTTGGGAAGCGATGGCGATAAAGACATTTCGGCAACGTGAAGTGTCCCACATCTCCCACCCACTACCCTCATGAGGAGGCACGATTTGCTTTAGTGTCCCAGTCCCACAAAATCGTTCCCATGGATTTGCTCATTTTGCTCTAGTGTCCCACCCAATAGGTTCCATGAGGAAGCAGGACTTGCTTTAGTGTCCCACCCAATAGCCCCCATGCGGAAGCAAGATTTGCTTTAGTAGCCCACCCAAGAGCTCCACATCTTCCACCCAAACGCTCCCATGAGGAAACAGGATTTGCTTTAGTGGCCCAGTTGGCCAACCCAAAATTGTTTTGATGCACAGCATGACCCATGAATGCTCAAATGCTCACCTCCAATTTAAAAGTGTTGAAGAGGCAGCCGAGTCTCGTGGCATCCATGTAGGGCATAATCTGCAGGCAGCATCTCTGTCTGATTGCAGGTCAAGACATTCGTACGCCCGCTGAGATAATCCACCGCCGACCATAGCTGCGCCAGACGCCCAGAAAGCGCCGAGGCAGATGAGCTTGCTTCCTGACTGGAACTGCAAAGAAAGCCGCTTAAGGGTATGGAATCCGTCTGGGCATCCAAGCAGAATGTGTTGCCCTTTCATAAGATATCCGAAAGCCCAGTACTTGTACTTCGGGTGGTGGACAATCGTGTTCCGGAAGAACGGTGCAGACTCCATCGACTGTGTGTCCAGTAGGCCAAGAAAAGCAGCATGAACTTTTGCGTTGCCTTGCTTCACAAAAGTTGACCGGAACTCTAGAGGATCATGAGGATCTAGAGGAATATGAGGGGTCAGGATGGTAGGGATATGGTCAGGTCGAAATGGTCGAATTCGGCAGATCTGATTGCCAGATTAAAGGCCGTGGTTTTGGGCTGAATCCTCTGAGAACATTTCAGAACCAGAACAATCAAGGATATTTCGGGCAGCTGCAAATGAACATGTCCATATTTGCCGTTTCTAGACATATGCTATCCTTGCATTGTCAGCATAGCACGCATAGCATACATAGCATGCAATGCATGCATAGCTTGTCATATTATTTCAGACTCTTTCTTCTGGATGCTTATACCATTTATATTATAGTAATCATGGCAACCAAGGTACACGCGCCGCAGTCAGCTCCAGCGCCCAATGGTGGCAAGCCACCATTGGCCTTTGTCAAGGACAAAAGCACTTGGCCAGTGAGATTGAGCACTTCAGTGGAGTCTGCGATGCCAGTTTTCTTCGGCAGCATGCAAACATCAAACCTTGGCTGGCATGGCTGATGAGTCTGGAACACAAAGCCAGACCAACGTGTGCAACATCATCAACATCATGGAAGGCCATGGACGCCGTGGCGCAAGAACTTCTGAGAATCTGCACGTTTCACACCAAAACTCAAGCAGAGTCGAGCAAGCTTGGAGTCATCTAGGTCACCCAAAACATCGGGATTCAACATCGAATGATCATCTGCGGCATCTCTACTCCAATATCCTCCCACCACGGCGTCCGTGCCATCCTCCTGGATGCCTCTCATCTGCTCAAAAGCAGAAGAATACACCGACTCGTCGAAGACGACAAAAGTTCGCTGGCCCTGAGCTTGCAAGAAGGCCAGCGTCTTCTGCGAGTTTGCCAAGAGAGTCTCCTGTTTGCTCATCGCCCGGAAGGGCTGCGGAAGCAGCTCGGATCATGGACTTCGACGCGCCAGCTTCTGCGGATTCACTCTGAAAGATGTCAAAAGGATATCCAAGTCCTTTGACTTCCCAGGGCTCAGCGTCATCAGCGTGTCCTGAATAACTGAATAGTCTGCGTGCCTCGACGATGTCGTTCGTTTCCCCAAGGACAGACCTGTTTGGAGGAATGATGTCGTCAGGGTGGCGACTAAAGCATTAGCCCTTAAGCTGCCGGTGGCCACTTTCGCCGCAAGCTCGACATCGATTGCTCGACAATCCCCTCTCAGAATCCTTGGCAAAGTAAAACACATGATACACAGTTACACAGTCAAGGGGTGCAGAAGGATGTCCCACATGTCCCACACGTCCCAAATATCTAATCTAACCAAAATGTATTCAAGAAATTCACCACAGACAACTTTCCAAGTTAGTCAACATCGTCCACTTGAAGCCCCCCATGCCCTTAGAAGCGGAATATCGGAATGAGAATAATGATAATAATGAGACGAATAATAACACACATAATACACAGACCACACATGCATCACACAGCACATATACCACACATGCGACACTAGCATTCCAGATGTCCGAGGAACGCATCTTGCAAAGACTTGGCGAGGGCGGCGTGTGCCTCGTTTACACGTGCTGCGCACGCTGCACGTGCTGCATGTGCTGCTGCGTAATGCTGCGTATGCTCTGTATGCTGTGTCTTGGAGGGTCTGGGGATTCTGGGGCACTTCAAAATCTTCAAAGAGACATCATAATTAGACAGGAACGAGACAATTGAGACATGAACTATATTAATAATTACTGAATTTTGTGAAAACAGACGGTGCTGGCAACGCATGCAACGTTGCTCTGCCTGGCTTTCCATGTCTGTGGCGAAGAGCTGCGTGTCCTTCACGAGGAAACAGTCCACAAACCGGCCTTGGAATCATGGGATTCATGGATCTCTGATGCCCTTGGTGCCAATATACCTCTGAAGAATGCAGCATTTGCCACACATGTCGTATATGTCGCATATGTCACACATCTCCTTCTACGTCCATTATGTCCCGGGTTCTTACTTTACACACGCGATCCTGAAGCACTCAGGAATCCTGCGAAATGGGCACATTAAGTGATCGTTCCAAACCCTGAACTCAAATAAATTTCAACCCTGTGCTTCGAAGACGCTAATTTTCATTGTCTTTGTTAATCGGGCTGAAAAAAAACACCTTTCGACAAGGCTCAAGTGGGTATGTCTACCCGAGCATTCCCCTGACGGGAGTGCTCATGTCCGGTGTCGTGTGAAAACAAAAACACCCTAAACCTTGAACCCTACACACCGAAGGTAGTTTTGTTGCCAGTTCGCAGCACATGACTGTTGATCAAGATGACATCTTGGGTTCATCATGTGCATAGTTCCTCTGGGATTTGGAGAAGATCGGAGCGTCGCAGGGACTATGGTCTTTCTTGGCCATTTGTCAGCACGGTGGCTGGGTGTGGTGTGCTGCGCAGAGCTGTCCAGTGAAATGTGGGAGCTCTTGTTTCATAACCGACAGACTGATTTAGCTGCCATGCCAGAAAGCCGAGTGCTGAATCTGATAATTTTGCATGCCTGCCGACCGATTGCAGCCGTCAGACATGGAAAGCCACGCATGATGTGTGCTCTTCATGTTGTGCTAGGATGGAATACAGCAAAGATGTCGTCAAATTCAGCTGTTGCAAACAAGTGTGAGCCTGATTTTTTCATACTTCTAGAATTCTCACATTAGATGTATAAATGTGATATTTGCATAAACTGGTCTTGTGGAATTGAGTTGCGAAGTTGGCTTGCTGCCAGGTCTTTGTCTGTGTGGGCATATGTCGAGTCAACGAGATATCTTCACTCGATGAACGTTGTACAACAGGTCAGAGATGCACAAAAACACAGGCGTCTTCGAAATCCCAAAGCCACAGTAGATGTGTGGCCCTGAGTGTGCATGTGGCACACAAGCTATCGAATGATTCGCTCTAGCTCAGATGTTTCACTCAATGTGCTGCCGGCTTTGGCCGGAATCATGTGCTGGTGTGGCTTCCTGGAAGTCTTCAGCCTGAGTTAGGCGGGATCGTCTGGTTAAGATGTCGACAGTGGTGCTGGGCCAGTTTTGGGGACACATATCTGGTGTGACTATTCTAGTTTGGCAGCTGCAGATGTGTATAGTACTGTGTAGTCGATATGCATCAATCTGGTCGTGAACACAGCCTACAGAAACCTGGTTGAGAGAGTAGTTCACCCCCCCTTTCCGAGCCTTTTTCTGCTTTGGAGCAGATACTCAGATAAAGTGCAGGCAATGCAGCATCTGGTATGAAGAGATCGCTTGTGGCATGTCCAGGTCTCAGCTGTGTGCAGGCATGCTGAAGTGAAACCACTATAACATAATTTTACTGGGGGCTGTGTTGTAAGGATGTGATTGTTTGATTTGCCAAGGCCAAGGTGGCTTTTTCTCCGATGATTCTTCTGGGCAAACTTCTGATGATGAGCCGAAAGCAGTTGGGCATGGACAACCTGCAGGCGTGTGGCACGCGGCATGTGAGGCAGTGCTGGTTCGATTTGCTTCTTTAAATCGATCCATACAGTCAGATGAGATGAACGTGGTTCCGGGCTACTTTCGTAGTACAGTGCTTTGCATTCTGTAGCAGCTGTAGAGTCACTGCAGAGCTGCATCGGGCATGGCTGCTGACATTCATGCCAGACACTGCAGTTTTCCAGAGCAAGCTTCATGCCGAAGCATGGTGCCTGTAAGTGGTATGTGTGTAGTACATAATTGGCAGGCTCATGTTGCTGCTTGGTACCATGGTTGTTGTGATGCCAGTGGGTGCAATCAGGATACGGGGTGCCGCTGCTCTACATATAGGCATATAGTCTTGTACACTTTATGCCCATGTTGTGCCTTCTGAATGCCGCAACGGTGGCAAAAAAACTGGGCAAGAAAGTTCGCGAAGCGAAGTTGGAGGTGCTGGAGGACAGAGATTTGGTTATCTTGGGTGCTGTGCTTCGAATTAGATCAGAAGCTGCAGGTATCCATCCCCCTGTTAAGTGTTGTTGAAGGCTGTTTGGATTGCTTGGGATCCATCCTGCAGGAGTTTTACACAAGCCTCTTCAGGGATGCGGAAGAAGTGAAGAAGCGCCGCAAAGAGTTGAGACTTGTGATGAACAAAAGAGCCGCCGAACAGGGCAAGGACAGCCTTAAGGCGGGGGCCGTGGTGTTATTTCGGAATATTCTAGTCTTCCATTGTTGTATCCCTGTGCTGTGGAAACACATCCAGGTCCATGCTACCTCGGTTGTATTATAAAACTTTCTTTTCGAAATTTCCAGGTCGTGAAGTTCAGCGCGCTGAATGTGAATCTCAGTGGCAAGGCCACACCGCTTGGTGAGAAGGAGGCCGGCTTGGTCGTCCATTGCGAACCGTGGCCACGGAAGGGTAGGGTGTAGTGGGGCGACTTGAATAGCAGATATACAGAGACGGGAAGAATCATGCCGATGTGATGTGAGAGAGTAGAGAGAGAGAGAGAGAGAGAGAGAGAGAGAGAGAGAGAGAGAGAGAGAGAGAGACAGAGACAGAGACAGAGACAGAGAGAGACAGAGAGAGAGAGAGATAGCAAGAGAGAGAGACAGAGACAGAGACAGGGACAGGGACAGAGACAGAGAGAGAGGGAGAGAGACAGAGAGACAGAGAGAGAGCCAAAGAGAGAGACTTGTCAGAGAAAGAGAGAGAGAGAGAGAGAGAGAGAGAGAGAGAGAGAGAGCGAGAGACAGAGAGACAGAGAGAGAGAGGGAGAGAGCGAACGAAAAAGAGAGTGACAGTGACAGAGAAAGAGACAATCCCAGCGTTCATTGGCTTTGTGGTGCAGGTCGAAGATGAGCACAACTACGAGTTCCTCATGGGTTTTTTGGCCTTGTTTGCTCACGAACTTCCAACAGCAGGTGAAATGCAGGCAGGGCAACAGCCTGTGCAGTCGGCAGCAATGTGGAATGTGGAAATCATTTGAACTTGTCCTGTGCTGTTTGCTTCAAGTCAAAACTGTAAATTTGCAAAGTTGGTGGAGGTCGCCCTGTGCATCGCCAGCCAGAAGTTTGCCTTGAACCCGTCGTTCAAAAACTTCCCTGCGCATTGTGTCTCTCTGCGGCAAATTATTCAACTTGCTCCTACAGAGTGCGGTGTGCTGTACATCAAGGGTTGAAGTCTTTGCAGTCTTTGCAATTTGACAGTCAAGGCCACTCCAAGCATTGTTGCCATGTGCCATTGCGTTCGTGACGAAATAACTCAGGTGTGTGCATTTTGTGCTGGCGTGTTTTTTGATTTTGCGCATCCTGAAAGGACTCGGCACGAATCGAGAGTGGCCTCCAGCGGGCCCTGGCTTCGTATGTCCTCATGAGGTTTGGTCGTTCTGACAAAGCGAGGCGGAACGGGGCTGTTGACCAGGTGTAGGAGGGCTGGCTTCCTAGCAGGATGATATGATGTCACACAGCAGTACCAGCTGGAAGCAACATATAGAAACTTCACAATGCCACTGGTACGTGCACTTTCTTGTGCTTATGCTGGCTTAGTTGAGACCGTCTTTGATTGTATTCGTTTTGCGTGGGTATTTCTTCTTGTATTCTGGTATTGCTATGATCACAGTTCTCGTCCAGGGCATCTTCGAGAAGAATGGAAACTTTGAAGCAGCTCATCGCTTCCCAGTTGGAGGTTGCGGGGGTCAGGGGTTCTGGATTGAAATCATTCAGTCGTTCAGTGAGTTCAGTCAAGCAGTTTCAGATCGAGATAGCGCTGAAGCTTCTGGGATTCTTTGAATCAATTATGTGTGCACATACAGACACAGACATAGAAACCAACAAACAGACAAAAGGATCAGTATGTGTATGTGCGTGTATATATACAGACATATGCATATACATATACATGTATACATAAATATATGTGTGTGTGTGTCACTGTGTGTATCCCAGTGGACATGTCTGTGCATGTGGCTAGCACGGTTGTGTGTGTGTGTGTGTGTGTGTTTGTGTGTTGATCATTTGTGTATAGATATATATGTATATACACTTGTTATATGCATATACTTATTTACATATGTACATATATACATATAGACATATATACATATATGCATGGGCACATGCTTGTCTACGGGTATGTGTATGTGTTGATGTAGCTCTCTTTCTCTGATTTTCTGTATGTCTATATATATATATAATATGCATATATGTATACATATGTGTGTACATATATATATATATATGTAAGCTTATGCTGCAGCTGCAGATGTATGTTCATGTATATGTATATCTAAAGGCTTTTATGTGTGCTTTTATTATGTCCAGTCCTACGTGCATATGTACATGTGAATGCATCTATGCTTTGCGAACATGGTTCTATGTGTACTTGTATATACATATACATATGTATGTATGTATGTATGTATGCAGTATGCATGTTCATATGGTATAGGTACATATATATATATATATATATACACACATGATATGCATGCACTTACAGGAATGCATCTATATATGTACACATGCTGATTTGAGTATATGCTGGTATGTGTGTAAACACACATATACACATTTTTATTGGATTTTTTGTATTATGTTATATTGTATTATACGATGTGATATTACATTACAGCATATTATAATACCATATCATATGTTATAAAAGACTATATTCTGATGCAATATGGTATATGCAGTATACTAACGTATAATCTAAGATGATGCAGTGTATACAATATACCATTGGGTTGTAACACAACATAGTATATTATAACATATAGCAAAGGTTAAGTAGAGGATGAACGAATGCAGTGTGTTCCTACAGTGCTCTATCTTGTGTTGATTTTCACCTGCAGGGCCTGATACTTGTGTGCAGGCGCACGACATGCTCACCACTGGTGGCAAAAAAAAGGTGAAAAGATCGCCGAGACTCCAAGAGAAGAAGCAGGCAGTTTGAGTACTGCAGTCCATTAGGTCCTGCATAGCGGTAGATTTTCAGTCTTTTTCGGTGAGAAGGGCTTGTTCCATGTAATCATGCAATCGTTGTGATCGTTGGAGAATCTCTGCAGTGCAATTCAGGTCCTCGACCCCAAATACGTACTTCCGGTGTGCCTGTGCAGGCTGCTTTGCCTGATGAGGAAGACACCCCAGTAGAGCCGCTCACGCCATCGACCCCAGGAGCTGACACAGGCTTCTTTCCTGAGCATGGTTTCCATGAGAAAAGCGAGGCTCAGCACCAGGAGGATGCTTGGTGGGAGGGCGCCTGTCACGGTGAAGGCGAAAATGCCGGGGAGGAGGAAACGCCACTGGAGGATGACGAATGTCTGCAAGGGGATGAAGTTGAGGAGGAAGGAGAAGCTGATGAAGCTATGGCTTTGGAGGAGTGCTTACGAGAGTTCGATGACCCCGAGGGATCCCAAAGTGCTGGGGAACTGGTGGACCACGAGAAGGGCAGGAAGCCTGCTGCTTCAGAGACGGCAGGGGCACTGAAGGTGGGTCTCATGGTTTTGCTACATGAGTGATTCATGAGCCTGCCTTTGATTGAGGCAGTCTGTCGGTGTCAGTCGTAATAATGAAGTCGTACCTAATACAACCAGTTCGTTGCAGTCTTGCTGCATCGTTGAGAAGCATGAAAATACTCCGCAGTTGGGTTTTCTTGCAGTGACTATTTGGTACAGTGTGCTGCGACTTGATCTATTATGTGTCCTGGGTTGGGCCAG
The DNA here is from genome assembly GCA_905221615.1 of Symbiodinium sp. CCMP2592. Classification (NCBI taxonomy): domain Eukaryota; class Dinophyceae; order Suessiales; family Symbiodiniaceae; genus Symbiodinium; species Symbiodinium sp. CCMP2592. The sequence goes on along the minus strand of CAJNDT010006022.1, from coordinate 10,075 downwards.
GACCGCAAGCCCTTGACGGACATGCCTCATGTGGCAGAGGATTTGAAGGCGCAGGCAGATGCTTCGTTGAAGCGTTTGAAAGCTTTGGAGCCGGAAGACCCGGACTTGCTGGAAGTACTTTGCTTGCACTTTCGGACCTAAGGTTTCTGCAGCTTGTGACGTGTACTTGATTTCGGTTTCAGCTATTGAGGCTGCATGCTGAAAAGCTTATAGAGCTTAACCATTGTAGGTGTGCCCTCAAACTTGTGTGTATGAACAACATTATACATAACATCCCAGGCTCAGAAGGCCATTTCAGCGGCTGCCCGTGCAAAGAACGAGGAAAACGAGGACCAGGAGGAGGAGGCAGAAGATGAGAATCCGACCAAGGTGCATGAGGAAGGGAGGGGCCGTAAGGGCCCTGCCAAAGCAAAAGGCAAAGCCAAGCGGAAAAAATGCAAATCCAGAAAGAACTTGCAGCGTGCCTTGGACAAGGCAGCGGATGAAGAGGCACAGCAGGCAGCGAAGCTTGCTGAGGAGGATAAGGAAGCTGAGGAACCAGCTCAGGAACCCCCAAGCAAGAAAGCGAGGCCCCCCGACGCCCCCGTGCCACCTGCAAAGACTTCCGAGCCCGAGCCCTCTCTCATCATCATCACAATAAGCCTTTTTGTTAGCTTCCAATGTTTCTGTGCACGTTCATATTTACGCCAGCTGGTGTGGTGGTTGTGTCGGGTTTTCTATGCTCTACATAGGGCCGAATACTGTATACCATGCTATACGACACAATGTGCACTGGTGCCTTTGTGTGTGTGTGCATGTGTAGCTGGGTTTGGTCGAGCTGAGTGCAGTAGCATTTGCCTCGTGCTGGTTTCGGAAAGCTTGGCTGATTAACCAAAACTGGTTGCCATAAGGATCCAGTGTCTGCTATGTTGCAAAAGCTCGAGCAGAGGGATGTGGAGTTCAAGTTCCATCCCAATTCGAAGCCCCTTTGGCATGGAACGTTAATGCTGTACACCTCATAAGACTTATATGACGCTGGGAGACTTGTGCGCCTGCTTTGTGACTCCTTGTGACGAAGAAATCGAGAAACCTGATCTCTGTGGGTTGTTGATCTCAGGTCATTCACGCTTTACCCTCCTGATGCCACTGTGGCTGCGGCGCTTGCTCGTGGTGTCACGTTGACCAGCATTGTTTGTCGGCCAGATACCTAGCTTCGTATGTGTGCTGCTGTAGAAAGCATGATATGACACAGGAGTTCGTGTGCTGCTGAACAGCAGATGTTTGGTTCTAGATCAAGCCATATCAACAAAAGTTGCTGCCAAGGGTGCCGGAGCAGACCTTTTATGTGAACCCCAAGAGCTCTGTAGCAGACGAGCTGTTGGTCCGCGTGAATGCCGAGTTGTTGACGAATTACAAGGCCGCAGGTTTGGGTTGCACGTCGATTTTACATTTCTTCCGGGATTCATCGCATTCAGCTGCTGTTGGGATTCGGGTTTGCTTTTGGACAAGGATTGCCAATCTGCCCTCTTTCATTTCCCTGACATACATGGGCCCCGGTTCCGAACCTGCTGTACCTTCTTACTGCTGTGGGCCCAGATTGCTGCATCCATCGATCTATCTGTCTAGATATATATATATATATATATATGTACTTCTAGTACTTCAATATACAGTGAGGACAGTGGAGGCCCTCCTTGCAGTTCGTTTTTGTCCTGCCTGGCAGACAAACACGAAGGGCGGCATCAATGTCGCCTGGAGGATGTCAGGAGGAGTGGTGCAGGCGCCGGTTCCTCAGCCCAGTGTTTTCCCCGCAACATTGCCAACTGTAAGTTTCCTCGGTACACTGATTGATCGATGTCTCTCCCTCTTTCAATTTTGCACCATGTGGCAGTGAATACATACAAGAAAGTTTTGGAAAAGTAGTTTAAAGATCGCAAAGCAAAAGCTGGATTTTGTGGTGGTGGCCACCCCCGCCCAGGTGGGACATGGCCCGCTTGTTCGCGGGCTGGCAGAGACCTCCATCGTGGTTGAAGGACCATCCCTTTGCTGGCTACAGTCGCTTGTTGTTCTGAGAGAAAGCTGGAGCGTGATTCATTGGAATGTTAATGACATTGTATGACCTTTCCACTGGCTTTGTCACACTTGGTTCGAAAGTATTACTACATATGTTGGTAAATCTACAACCTCAATGAATCAGGTAGTTGATTATGTATGTCTCTGTGTGTGTGTATGTATGCAAGTACGCAGGCATGCATGTGTCTGTATTTATGCATGTATGCATGCATGTGTGTGTGTTAACATGCTCATATGTGCATGCATGTACACCTGCAATGTATTTTCAGAGATGTACTATCTACAACTTAAATTCGGTCGCCGGATGTATCTCCATACATGTGTGTGTGTGCTTTAGGAGTCACTGCATGGGACCATGATGAAAATGTGCACTAGAGGACCAAGCCCACGACCCTCATATATAATACATATACAGACATAGACATTGATATAGATATGTGTCATGTATGTATACATATATATATATGTAGATATACATATATATATGTATGTATGTACATCTGTGCATAGAGGCCTTGTACGTGTTTGTTTGCAGCATGGTGCAGTGACCGCATGAAAAGCACTGAAACACATGAACCTCAACAACAAGATTTGCAGCGCTTATTGCAATGTACTTGAAACACAGCTTCTAGGACCCCTCAGGGGGACTACTATCGAAATTCCAGCTTTATATTGAACACTCACTGCTTGTAGAAAGCCTCGACCTCAGCAGGCAAAGAAACCGTGGTGTATGTCTGACTTGGTATATAACCCTGGTGCCAGTGTCTCATTACAGGCATGGCCCGGAAAGTATTTATGAACTCCCTAGCTAGTCTTGTAATAAGCCCCGCTTTGAGGATTCATCGGCGGCCTGACTTCGCTCACATGCTCGAGGCTCCGTAGTACAGTGTCACATTCGGCATCAACTTTCGTAAATGTCTGACCTTTCGCTTGACTGAAACGTTGATGTGATCGGTGATCTCTCTTTGCTCATATGAACCTGCTGCGCAGGCAATGGGCACTGGACATCATCTCCCTTGCCTGACTCTTTCTGCTCGACAAGCATTTCTTCTGATTTTGCGCACTCCCCCTGAAGGTTGCCTCGCTGTCCATTGATACCTAGATGTCACGTTCCCTACTGGCTTGGAGTGCATTCTAGCTGCTGTAGGCTAGGGGTGACTTTAGGGATTGGTGCCTGTGGGTCGGACTTGTGCACAAGAGTCTGTAGCCTGCAAGGCATTCGAAAACAAGCAGTCTGGGTTTGGGAGCTAAGGGGTCAGGGGTTGGGTGTTTAGGTGTTCCTTTGCGGGTTTCTAAGGGTTGAGTGTTTTGGGACTTATGGTGTGGGGTCTTGGGTGTTGCTGCAGGTGTTGTCGTTGTTCTTGTTGTTGCTGATGCTGCTGCTCTTTCAATTTTGGTCGTTATCGTCGTCGTCGTCGTCGTTGGTGTCGTCGTCGTCGCCAAGGTCGCTGCTGTCGTTGTCGTGCTTGTACTGCTGTCTGGCCCTACTTAGCTGGTAAGTGGGGGCCCCAAAGATCGGTGTTATGCTTGAAAAACCAAAACCTCAAGTGGCAGCTGTGAAACCTAACCACTGATTCTGATTATGAGCTCAGGTGTCCCACCAGCACCCATTGTAGTCAGTCTGCTTGAATCTTGATGGCTTTTTGGAGTGTTGCCACAAAGCTAAAGGTGGCACAGCACTTCATAAGGGTTCAGGGCTAAGTCGGCAGAAAGCTCATTCAGTCGGAAACCTTTGCATTTGACAGGTGATAGCTTGGTCACTGGGCTATAGGTTATTGGATAGACTTCCAATGGCAGCTGAAGTAATGGATCACTAGGCATAGTGCAACTGTAAGTTTGCACAACTTAGTAGATTCGGCACCTTCGCGCAAAGTGTCCTGGTGAACCCTGTAAAAGAAACAATTGGAAGTCCTAACCCGAAAACTCTAAAACCCTAAACCCTAAACCGGTCTTGGAGTCGGATGTTGCACAGATCAGAGTGCTTCTTTTTCCTGGCTTCCGGCAAGCTCGCTGCGGCTGTGCTGCCTGGGCATGCTATCGGGTAGTGTCGTCCAGTGCAGGATAAACCCCCGGAAAGTTAGATCAGAAAGTGCTGTTGCGACAAAATTATTAAGCCGTTGACACCGGCTGATCAGTCCACCATCTAGAACTGCAGTACTTAATTTGTGATGTGGTGTGGCGTCCGAAGGTCCATAAGTGGTGCACTGCGGTGCATAATGTCTCCTTACACTAGGAAGCCTCTTGCTGCTAGCTAGCAGTGCAAGCCATGCCAAGTTGTCAAAAGCCATGGTGCTATCGGCCACTGGCAGTGTCATCTCGCAGTTGCCACTTGCTGCTGGCGCTGGGTGTGCCGCTGGTGATGAGCCTTGGCTTCACGTGTTGTGGTTCCATTGGAGCAATGGCTAAAGTCTTTCCGAGTTCGGCTTGTGTGACAGCAAGAACAGAACTATGGAGAAAATAACGCATCCTGTGATCACACAGGACTAATCTTCCGTGGTCTGAGATTTGAACAGCTTGAACTCTTTGCAGCTTAGCTATATAGTAAAACAGAGTCCATTAATCACATACGTATATACATATATATATATATATGCATGTATATGTATACATATATATATATATATAGATAATAAATATGTATATACTTTATACATATATCCTTATATAAATAAATAAATAAATATATATATGTATAAATACATAACTATATATATATATATTTATAGTTTATACACCTACATACATATCTAGTGTACGTTGCCGGTACTGGATTTCGCGGAAATCTTCCAAAGCTAGGTTACTACAATCAAACACTGGATGAACCAGCAGAATGAACCACACTATGCTGGGGTGGCAGCGCTACATTTTGCTCGACATCGAAGCCTGTGTGGTTGTTCATTCAACTGGCTAGAACTATTAGGATCATCAGCAGCAAGCCACAGTGTGAGGCCTTTGTTAAAAAGTAAACACACTTTTTTGTCGAATGACAGGCAGGTGTTCCAGGTTACTGTGTTGGGTTTTGTGATTCGTTAAAGATCCTTAGGTTTTCTCTGTCTGTTACGATCTGTCTGAGGGTCTTCCATCTCAGGGGAATGTGATCTGCTTCGTTTGTCAAACAAATCAGGGTTCAAGCTTCTTGTGCATGGGGTATTTGAAAAGATGGCCTTGACTGGGAGTGTCTGGGGCTACGTTGATCTTAAGCACTCTCACTAAGTACTGGGTCTCCTTCCAATATCCGGGAGTTGCGATCTGGCCGATAAGTCTACACTCCGTTGAGGCTATTGTGTCCTAGACCGAGGATGTTGTGGTTTGCATGTATCGATGACCTGATATTGTTGAACTTAAACCATTTAGGCTTCATCAATTCCCTTCACGAGTCATTGTGACTGCAGAAAATGATCTTAGCACCTGCTGCCTTGAAGCATGCCTAGTTCGTATCTTATCACTGCTGTCAACCATGATTACTGATAATGTTGACATTGGTAGGAGACGAAAACATCACACATATACACATACATGCGAAAGGTCCTTTTTACAAGAAAACCCTGGCACCTTGCTTTGACGAACATTGATTGTTACGAGCTTGGCCTTGCCAGTCTTAACTGCCTGGACTACATTGCTCAGAACGTGGATCCGACAGGGCCAGCAGGCCAGCGTGTGGCTTGGATGCATGTGTTTCGATCCTTCCTGAACGCCCCAAAGTACGATATCTGAAATCCTGAATTCGTGGAGGCTCTTATTCCGCAAGCCCTCCCAAGCCCTAATACCCTACAGTCAAAGCAGATGCCCTGAAGTTCTATCTATTTAGCACAGAAATATTAATTGCCAAAAGACCGTGAACTCTCTCTGTGCATAGTCGGGGTATTGGGTTTGATTCGAACTGATGCGAAGACGATGTTCTGCAGTTTTGGAGGTCAGTGCACGAATCAACTGAACCTTTTATTATCAACCCACAGCTCAGAACTTGATCGCCATGGATTACTTCGCTGGTGGCCGGTCAATCCAATATGCCTTCAGTTGCGGCCTTACAGTGTGAAGTGGTGATATCCATTCATATATCACGCACCATCATCTACACAGAGATGCACAGATGCATGTGCGCAAATATGCATACGCACGTACACAAACACATGAACAAAAAAGTGGGGCCTGCTCTCTCGCTCTCTCTCTCTCTCTCTCTCTCTCTCTCTCTCTCTCTCTTTCATTGCTCTCTCCCTCCCTCTTTCAATTTGTTCTCTCTCATTCTCTCTCTCTCTCTCTCTCTCTGTGTCTCTTTCTCTCACTCACTCTCCCCCCTTGCTCCTGGCTCTTCGCTCCCTTCGCTCCTTGCTCTCGCTCGTGCGTTTTGTTTTGTTGCTCTCTCCCTCCCTCTTTCAATTTGTTCTCTCTCTCTCTCTCTCTCTCTCTCTCTCTCACCCCAGACCCCACACACCCCACACACCCCACACCCCCCACCCCACACCCCACGCACCACACCCCACCGCCTGCCCACCCGCCGCCCGCCCGCCCACCCACCCACCCACCCACCCACAGAAACCACAAACATGCACACACATATGTACAACGCAACGCAAACACCTTTCCCCCCTTACCCACACACTAGCTCAGATCAGTTCTGTTTGTACAGGACCGGGCAGTTTTGAGGTGCATGCAGCATATATATATATATATATATATGTACATATATATGCGTATATGTGTGTGCGTGTGTGCGCATGTGTGTGCATACATGTATGTGTACTATATCTGTGTATTTATATATATATATATATATATATATAGATGTATGTATGAACACATATACATACATACATACATACATACATACATATATGTATATATATATGTATGCGTGTACACATAGACACATACACATACACATATATGTGTTAGATATGTATATATATATATATATATATACACATGCCTGTAGATATATATGTGTGTATACATATATATATATATATATATATATATATATATGTATATATATTATATTATATATATATGTATGTACACACATGTATAGTCTTGGTTCGGACCTCCTCGAAAGCCCTCATGCTTAACTACCAAGCAGAACAACTGACAGTGATGTGAGGATGGAAGGAAGGGTAGCTGAGTTTGTCGGTAGATACTAGTTAACTAGGTTTTCAATTATGTGACATGTCTTGGAACCTGTTCGTGCAGCCTGAGTCTCAGGTCGCAAGTATGCCCGGGCGACTCTTGCCTTGGTCTAGTAAGCACGCAGGGAATGACTGTTCAGTGCTCTAGAATAGAATGATGGCCTGATGTATTTGTGGCCCACGTGATTCAGGGATGCCTTCGACATTGGAACACGTGGTGTCGAGCACGACATCACAACTGTGACTTTTGACTGCACCCATAGACAGTATATAGGCTGATCCGTGCACCCGTTTGCTGAGCCTTCATGTGTTCTGGTCCTGCAAATGTGCTTCCTTGTGGGAGGTGTAACTCGGTTCCAGCATTACGTATTACACCACTTCTAGTCTCTAGATTCTAGATCTCACCTGAGGCCAGGGATGTTCAAAGCGCTGCAGTTTGCCCTCCGGTTGGTGCCAGATGGCTTGGCTTGCCTTGGGCCTCCATGCTCTTCTTGGTGCTGGGTTAATATGTCAACGTCTGGTCGAAGTGCAACTGACCCCACTGGTGATGAGACTTTGCCCTATGTGAATATGGCAAACAAGAACCCCAGCTAGCATTCAGTCTGTGTAATAAAAAAAAGCCAATGTCTTTCTGTCTTTCAGTTGTCTTGCCTTTCGAGCTTCATATATATATATATATACATGTCACAGGGACATGCACGTTCCCAACTAAGACTTACAGCGCGGGTGGCACTCCTCCTTTTGGTCCTCGCTGCCCGGAATGTGCATTTTATCGTTGAGCAGCCGCTGGGCAGCTTGATGGACAAATTCTACTACATCAAGAAAGTGGCGGAGTTGCTGCCCAACTGGCAGACCTGTTCCTTGTGCTTGCCTTAATTGCCTGCAGTAGGTACACAGGAAACCAGGTACTTCTGATTTCCCACTGCCTTTGTGAAGTCGTCGTGTCGGGTGTGTGGTCTGTGTAACTAACAAAGCCTACTACTCTTTAGTACAACCGTACAACTTTGGATAGTGTTGATCTGAGCAAGACTTTAGAAAACTGCCCTCCGGGTATTGACTGAAGAGTCTTGGAATGTGTGTTTGGCGAGGTCTAAATGATTGCATTGAGGCCCAGGCTGATGCATAATTTAGTTGACTGATCAGCTAAATGCACACTTTCGAATAGATGTGCTAGCTGCTAGAATCGCTGTGGCATCGCCGAACTCAGTTGGATGCGGGCCTACGGTGCCAAGACCCGCAAGCCGACGAAGTGCTTCGGAACTTGGCTCAGCCCTCAGGGGTTTCTCGTGTTCTGGGGCAGAGCGTATTTTTTGCACCCCCGGCCCAACATCAGATGGTGGGTTTTCGCTCTCACGTGTGTTCTTATATGTGCTGTGCACGTGTGGCTGGATTACTACACTACAGTCCAGTATGGAGCTTGGGATGGGTGGGGCAAAGGGCAGTTGGTAGCTCTCCATGTCAAGTTGCTAACCGTCCAGTGATCATCTGTCGCCGCTGCTGAGTCCTTGGATGAGCAAGCTCTACAAGAAGAGCAAGGCATCGCCGTCCAGGCATTCTCTCGTGAAATATCACATTGACGAAAATGGCAAAAAACGTGTGTTCCTGGATGCACTGGCTAGTGTCTAGTGTGTGGGTCCTTGGCAGTCGGTGTGCGGTGCTTTCTGTAGGAAATAGCTCAAATCATGAAGGTTAACAAGCCTCATGGGAGTTAGGTGGATCATCTGCAAGATTGTTTGTACAACATCAGATCATTAGCATTTTTCTCTATGATCTAAATTCAAGCAGAAGCAACCGCTGGATGTGCGCGTGAGCAATTGTGAAGAGACTCGCTAGTATAATTGTCGAATGAATCTGGTTGTATTGTTATTGAACCACCATCCATCCGAGGTCTGGCAAGAGCAAGGCCTTGAAAAAGTCTGCAGCTTACCCCAAAAGGTTTGGGAGGTTTCTGGCAAGGAAGCACCTCTCTTTCCTGGAGACTCCCTTGCACATATGATCATAGGCCATATATCTATATATGGCTTCTTGAAAATTGCTCTTGCAAGTTCTGACATTTATTAGAACATTTAACATTCTGGTAGGGCCTGGAGCCCGTCGAGCCGTGCTTGTGACAGTGGACCCATAATACCTCCTGATCCCATGTTTGCTTGCTGAGGAACACAAACGAAAAGAGAAGTCCAGTACCTTGCCACATGGCCTGCCCTCGGTGCAGGCTCGATCCAATGTCCATTGGGCCGATTACTTCCCTGATCTGCTTGCTTGTACTGAAAGACTTGAACATGAAGTTTCATGTTCGTATGATATGAGCTAGATACGAATAGTCTGTGTAGTGATTGCAAGTGTAGCCTGGCATCGATCATATCACGCATACCGCCTGGCCTGCCTGCTGTTCCTGCAAGGAGTCACAAAATTGGGACCACGCCGATCTCTCGGAGTTGCAGCTGTTTCTGGACGCAGAGTGCCAAGAAGGGCGTTTCCAGTGTATTAATAGGTAGCAGAGTAGGCGATCGATCGAGGGAATACATAGGTACCGTGCCATGCACTCTATATATGTACACTATGCACCTGACTTGCTCGAATGTCGCTGTGCCATATGTCCTAGGTCGATCACCTGGTAATTACCTACATAGATAGAACCTTCGATCGAAGAACTTTGGGCGCTAGATCCGTGGCTGAGACTGTACTTTGCCGGTGGCTTGAATCCGTGCTTCTTGTGCAAGAAATCGAGGGCATCAGCATGTAGGTTCCGCCGATCCCCCTCGTTTAATTCGATCTTGTGTAATAAGTATGTATATACATATCTACTGCGGCCTCGAGTCAAGCGCGACACTGAACCCCAGTATTTGTTCTTTAATTCTTAATAGCTTAAGCATATCTTATGTATATGATTATATTAAGGC
>CAJNDT010006021.1:190000-433672 GCA_905221615.1 Symbiodinium sp. CCMP2592 | reverse complement strand
AAAGCTGGCTCTGCGTTCGCTTGCCATGTTCAAACAAGTCGGCTCTGACCGCACATGTCACCTGCTTGAAAAACGATCATTATCACCGGCAACAGCAAAGACATGCTAGTGACTAGTGCTAGTTCTCAAGAGCAACCATGTTTCCCTGGCGAGCCACTCCGACGATTGCCCCTGCTGCCGACGCTCCGTAGAGGAACTGCGCGTTCTTTCCTCGCCGGCATATCAGATATTGTTTGTGAAATGCAAACAAACTCAAGAACAAAGGCACATGACATGGCTGTCATGGCTGTCCTGCCGATCTCTCCCGCGGGCCTGGGCAAGTGCGACGGCCAAGCCGATGATGCACAAATCATTCTGGCTTCTGCAATCACAGGTGATCCTGGCGTTGGCCCTCGTTGCAGCAAAGCGGCTGGGCTGTGGGGGAAATTCGATCTTGTCCACATGTTCCGGTGGACCGGTGATCGCGTTCTCTGGGAGCACATAGGTCTGCCACGCCGCGGTTGCTGTCGAAAGGCGTCAGTCATGCTGCTCCGGAGCAATCTCAAAATCAGCGGCTTGCTATGAGATGTCGTCTCGACTTCACTGCGGTTCCCCAAACTCTGGATACAGAGTCGTGCAGTGTGCCCTCGCAAGATGAAATGTGGCACCAGTAAGGACAAGGACAAACATGCCATGTTGTTCGAGTGTCCCTATAAGCTCCGTACACATGGCAGGCTCATCAGTGGAAACCTTGCTGAGTGCTTCGCCCCTCGCCGCTTCTGTGGAGGAGCACCGGCTTTCCAGCGGGCTCCCTTAGCACAACAAACGCTGCGAGCTGCTTTTTAGCTAAACCGAGCCGTTTGGCTTTCGGAAGGCCACGGCCGCCACTGCTGGAACTCTGTTTCGGCCCTTCTTGTGAACTCTGGGTCGTTCATCCTATGGCAGGGCAATCCGAAAACAACCTGACTTCGAAGGTGTCAAACAAACCAGGAAGCCCTGAGAGAGGCTCATGAGGAACGAGGCTGCGGCAGGCTCTCCATGCCAGCCGTCCGCACCAGAAGCTGGCAACAGCAGCGTCTTTCAACATTTCGCAAACTCCTACACGCTTTTGTGCTTCTTATCGGGGTCGACGCTACATCTTTTGTCACATGCAAACGGCCATGCCATGCCATGCCCTTCGAGTTTGTGCCAGTCCCAGTTTGGGTACATTTGGACCAGGGCCACGAGCCGGACGAGCCGGACGAGCCGGATTCTCAGTGCGAGGTCACTTGGAACGCGGTGCCGCTTGAAGTCACCTGAGGAACCATCTCTGTTTCGAAGACTTGCCTGCCTTTACTTGCGGCAAAGGCCGATTTCAGGTAAAGGCGAATGAAAAAGAAATACATACCAGCAGTGATCAGAAACAAGCATGTAATGCCGACGACATAACAAGAATAGGGCATGAAGGGCCACTCCACCAGTAAAGAAAGCACCAGGGCCAAACAAATGGCGGAAATGCCCAAGGTCTGGGCTTCCAATCTGTTGAAGAAAGCATTCTCGTAAGGCTTCACCGTTACATGGACAAGTTCTGCAACGAGGATGATACCAAGAAGGTAGATCAAGTGTGTCCCCGGTGCCCAGGACATCGGAAAACTGGTCGCAACAACGTAGATGGCAGCCTTCCTTGCAAGGACGGTGACCTCCCACCATCGCAAAGTCGGACGATATCCTGCGACCAAGAAGCCAATCGTCAGCCTGTGGTCTTCTGCTTGCTCCCGACCTTCACTCGTCAAGTAAAGCCAGAGAACTGGCCCCAACATGAAGAGCACCAGGCTGGTGAACATGGCAAGCCAGAACCTTGGAAGCTGCAACACCGCCAGGACGGTAGATGCACATTGTGTATCGAAGGTGGCCTCATACATGAGAACACGCCGGCCACCATCCTGTGTTGCCACGCAAGGACCCAGCATCGCTGCGGCACCAAAGAGCCCGGGTGCAAAGACATTGCCCCATATAACCAAAGACCTTAGGTAGTGTCGTCTGAGGATGCCGAAAGAGATCAGAAGTAACGCCAGTGGCGTGGCCCAGGAGAGGGCCAGACTCGAGCAAACACCCAAAGGCTTGCCAAACCAACAATCAAAAGAATCTGCGCCCAAACCAGGCTCGGCTGAAATCACGACATCCGCTGTAAAGAAGGCTGGGCGCAACATCCGTGCGAAATAATTGAAATCGCCCTTCAGTTTCCCGAAGTGTCGGGTGTGTGGTACCGCGGCCAGGCTGCGACAAGAAATCGCAAGAAAAGCGAGGAACATCTTGAAAATCTGTCTGGTGTTGGTCCGGGGCCTTGCAGACCTCATGGCCCAAAGATAAAACAACCCATTGAGTAGCATGGTCTTGCTCAGCTGTCCTAGCAATCCCGTCCGACACTTGCGGCAAGTAAAAGGATCCAACTTCTGCCGGCCATATCCAGGAGAGCACCTCATACAGCCGCGGCTCCTCTCGTAGCCGTCGCTACAAAGCCGGCTGGAAGATGTGAGCTCGCCCTCGGCCGTCAAACTTAGATTGCTGCCGGGACAGACCCATGAGTTGGGACATGCGTGGACTTCCAGCGTTCGCGTTGCGAAGTCATGGAAGAGCATGTAGCCGGGCAGAGAACTCACGTGCGTGGCCCCCTTGCACCACAACTTCTCTGCAAACTCCTTGGCCAGCAGGTGGCAGGGCACGCACGCCTTGTATGGATTTGGGGGATCGAAAACCGGGATAACTTCGTGATCGAAGCCCAAAACCAGCCCCGGGGCAAAAGCGGGGCCAACTTCACCGTGCCGGCCGATGCGGAACCTGACGGACTTGTTCATGTCTGTCCACAAATCGACGTCATCTTCTTTTATGATCACCATCTTAGTATCTGGGTAGAGCAAACCAAAAGGAACGGCCAACAGCCAGCCATCGGCAGTCCTGAAAACACCTCGATCGAAAGTGAAGTTCAGCTTCTGCCGGCCCAGCTTTAGTGTAGATGCTTCGAGGTTGGGGTCCCAGTCTCCTTCCACCAAGCCCAAACTGCTGCCATCGGAGCTGTTGGTCAAAACGAGTCCTTCAAAAGACTCGATGGCATTTGGGGAATCCTTCTTGACCAGTACCAGGCGCATTCCAGGCGCAGGGGCTTTGATCTTTTCTCGAATCTGAACTCTTGTGGGCGCAAGCGAGGCGGTACCGATGCCACATAGCCTGCATTCACCAGTGCGGGGAAGACCGCTGTCGCTGATGGTGAACCGCGAGCCTGCAGGACATTTGTCGTCGCCTTGTGTGCTTGATTTCGAAGCTAGGATCGGGCGAAGCGATAAAACATCAGACACCATATCGGCATCAACGGGCAGGATGGCTGTGAGAGCGAATATCGCAGAGCCAGAGAACCGCGTCATGCTGTCTGAAAGCGACACGCGGCTGTCTGCGCTGATGATGACTTTGCCCCTGGCCGCAATCATGGCGTTGCCATCACCTGTCCCAGACCAACACGCTTCGAAAACGACTCGGCTACTGATGATGTGGATGTCTGCGTTGCTGGAGATAGCCCCTCCCGAGCCACCTCGGGTCACAGCTGGTGCCGTACAATCGTGGAAGGTAGCGGAGCCCCCTGAATCCAGCTTCACCACGACACTGCCGATGGCACTGAGTGCTCCACCTCCGATGACCTTACCTTTGCTGCTACACTGTCGGAACATGTACGTCGCACTGCCAGTCAACGTCAGGTCACCTCTTGAAGACAGCGCACCTCCCCTCCAGCTCGAAGTACAGTCTTCGAAGCGAACCATGCCGTCGCTGTGGAGGTGTATGCCTAATCCAGCATAAAAGGCGCCTCCTCTGTAATACCCAAAAGACTTGTTAATCAGCAGGTTGCCGACAGTGCTGTTGATGACACCCCTGTTTGCTCTTGCAGCCGCCCCACCCTTAAGGCTGTACAAATTCTCAAAGTGAATGCTGCCTGGACCCTCCAGGAAAAGATTACGACCTGCATCCAGCGCGGCACCTGCACTGATGCACCGGATGTTGCGAAAAACGATCTTCCCATCCTCTGGAGACTGCACGATTAGGTCTCCCAGGCTCCTCATGGCTGCAGATCTCAAAGACACCATGTCTGTAGTTTTCAGAGCCTCACTGCCATGGGGCATCAATACAGTCAAAGGGCCACGGACCGTCGCAGCATCCGTGCAGGTGAACGAGATACCACCGAAAATCAGTATGGTGGCATCAGGCGAACCCTGGAGTATCTTGCAGTTCTTGTCGATGTCGTGCCGTGGAGCTTCGGTGCGATAGACAACCCCTGATTCGAGATGTATGGTGCCGTCTTCCCCACATGTGCTTGGCAGGAGCTCGGCATCCAAAAACCGGCTGCCGGAAGCTCCAGCCGCCTGAGATGTGAGTGCACCGCCTTCTGCGCTCTTCAAATCAATGATGATTTCGAAGGCAAAGAAGAGCCCAAGTCGTCGGCATTGCATGGTCTCCGGTCTCTCATCCCGTACCCCACCGAATAAATCAGATATCCTAGGAGTGTGGGGATCCTCGAGGGTTTTGTGGTTTTGTGCTTTGGGGCTCCTTGGAACGTCCGCGCAGGTCTGGAGCTCGAGGTGGATGCATCAAGACCCGCAGTGTCAACCAAGTGCCTCTAAGCCTCTGCTTAACGGAATGCGTGCGATGCAGCGCGCTTCCATATGTCTCGAAACATCATGATGCAATATGGTGGAGATTATGCTATCTTATGCTCATCCTGTGAGAACCTTGTGGCCGTAATGGCTTGGCCTCCAAGGGCAGAGTTAAAGCTGCACAGCTCAATGCGTCTGTGGAACTGCAGCAGATTCACAGCAAGCATAGCCCCCTAAACTACACGCCACCTGTGCAAACCTAGGAAAGGATGCAGGGGTGCACCTCCCGAGGCCATGCCACCTTTGCCGAGGCGTGCTCAAAGAAGCTATATGCAGTCCTCCCCGTACTTCGCAGCTGCTTTTAACGCCTGCTTGAATCGCATGTCACTACGTCGCCGATGACGCGAATATGCAGACTGTGCAATGTACTATACTGAGACGCAGCAGTATGTTCTGGAAGAAAAACATCGCCTTTCGAGCAACTGCCCATGCTGGTAAACTGGCTTCCCTTGCCTTGTGCGCTTCCGTAGTAAGGTCCTGTCGAACCCATCTTGTGTGCGAGGTTCCGAAAATGTTTAAGCTTACTGGGCCTACCTGTCTTAGCATGGCAGACGCTGCGCAATCCAAGCGAGTGCAGATAAACCACTTGATGATGCAGGCTGTAACCGGACACAGCTGCCATTGTAGCATAAGCAGTTGGGATGATTTGCCGTATCGCGGCTCCCTCACCTGCCGAATGTGTTAGAAGCACAGGTCACAAGTCTGTCAGCTCCGGGCGGTCCTTGGCCTTGGTAGCCACCACCAGGACCGTGACCTGGGGGAAATTGACCTGGCGCAGTGCTGGACAAGGCTTGGCCTCGCGTGGCTTCCTGCTTGGAAGCGTGTTCCTTCAGACTTCGGTCGCAAGTCATGAAGTGAGCGGGTACTGTACCTGTTTTTGGTTGGACTACATGGCCCACCACTTGCACTCACCTCGCCGACTTGCAACTTGCACTTGTCTAGTCTAGCACGAGCAAGCCGCATCGGTCAACGGTGTGTACATGGAGCCGGCCAGAATCGTACCGTACAGCGGATGTTGGATGACTATCGTTGGTCACGAGATGTATCGAACTTCTGCGCATTGCATTTGAACGACGCAATCCCGGCCTGGTGCCCCGTACCCCTGGCCGTAACCGCCTTGTCCTCACGCTGGCTACGTGCACAAGACCAGACTCTTCAGAGGCATTGCATGAGGGTCAGGGTCCAATAGACAACAGCGCCCGATGCAATGACATCACTCGGCAAGGAAGCGCTTGGGAAGTAATCAACAGCTTTCCGTACACATGGATGCTTCAAGTGTCGGGGGTGATCCATCCCAGTTGCAAACTGTCCCAGCCCTAGCCGTGGCCTGCAGCTGCGAACAGAGTGTAGTGTGAAACTTCATGGGCCCGTGCAGGTGCCATCTGAGAACTTCGATCTCTTCCGAGGGTCCGTAGCCGCCACCGCCCGGGGGAGGATACCCGCCGTAGCCGCCGTAAGCTCCACCGGCAGCACCAAGGGCGCCGTAGCCCCCGTACCCACCTGCTCAGGCTCGGGTTCTCGTCTCAGTTTTCGTAAGCCAGCACACAGGCAAACACGCCTCAAAAAGTGCTAGGCCGCCAAGGCCAGCAGGGCAAAGGTCTTCTGGATGTTACGAGAGAACTTTGTAGTGTGCAGTGCAAGGTTGCCGTGGACAAACTGAAAGATTGCATGATTAAATTGCTTGCTCTGCGAGCATGATGATATAGGGGCCTTAATAATCAGAATAGGGTTTTGCGGCCCATTATATAATAAGGAACCCCCAAAATAGTATAGGTAATTATTTAGGCCGCTTAGGCCCCTATATTGTTGCTGCTGTGGGGTGCCTTCTCTTGGGCTGACATCCTGCTCTCAGGTTCGAACAGCCTTCCTTTCGCACACAGAAGCCACGATCTTGTCGAGGCTCGTCGCAGGTATCGTATCAATGTCATTCGTTTGAGAGTCTGGGATAGTTTGGGTACATCCTGCCTTTCCCGAATCCCTTGCTGCCGGCGCCGCCACCGCCAGCCTCGGCGTCAACAGCAAGCCGCACGAAGCCGTCTGAGCTCCGAGCCCAAACCCCGGAGTCGTGGCTGCTCAGGCCAAAGCAGGTCTTTGCCTGAGCCAGGCAAGGCGGTTCAGAGAGCACAAGAGATACACTGATGTACGAATCTTCTGGAAGCTTCAACATCACCATCAGCCCTTGGCAGTTGATAGGCTACCGGCAAGTTCTTAGTCAGCTTAGTCTTAAACACCCGGCTGCCTTCAGGCTCTGGGCTGTTCTGAATTGTGCTACCTTGTAGGTTGCTAGTTCCAGCAATGCCAAGGAGATATGTGAAAAAGCTCCACTGCTCTCTTTACGCTCTACATTGTATCTACGTTCTGTGTTGCCACATCTTCAGTGGCCGTCTCAGACGTCAAAAAGTACCACAAAGCGGAACTCCAGTTGCCGAAACTGTTTCGAACAAGCTGCTGCTGTGGTGGCGGAGGTGGGGGCCCAGGAAAATCACCAGGCGTGAGGTCCGCATTGCCTCAGATGCGCGCATGCGTGTTCCAACCCAGCAGATAAACATGTGTCTTAATTGGACTGCAGGCTGCGTTTGATCCTGAGGTCGTTGCCCCAATAGCAGTGTCGATTCTTGTCGCCCCGGATTTCTTTCAAATAACCTGCACAGCCAAAGCTCTGAGAAAGCTGCCCTCTCGATGCACAATCTCGTCAAATTGCAGCTCTCCATGGTGTGCAATGCAGGATTGGTCGGCACTATGCCGAGTACTTCGGCGCGGTCTGAACAAACGAAGACACCATCGAGCGAAGTGGCAATGCACAACCGCACACCGGAATTCAACTAAAGGCCTTTCTTTATCTCTGCACGGGCCTTGGTTCATGGCGCCACATTCGCCCTCTGCGAGATCGGATGTGGCATCTTTGAGCACTTGCTCCTGGCTCCGGGAAGGCACCCGAAGCTTGAATTCGCGTCTTGACCCGACATTGTTTGATGCTGTATCACAAGCAGCTCAAGACAAAGCTGCTGTCGTTGAACACGTCCCAAATGTTCACGTTCCGGAATACGCTACTTGTTGCGGCTCTCCATTCCGACGCTGACTTTCATGTTTGCATCGCTCGTTCTCTTCCGAGACAGGCTATATTCGGTCCCCGGGCCCTCACCCCGAGGCCAGTCACGGGAAGAGTCTTCGCACACGGTAGGCTTCCTTTCTCTTTCGCTGGCAAGGGATCGTCACGGGACGCGGGGTCAGTGACTACAGATCCAAAGTTCAAGCCCTGACTGTTGAAAAGCCCACCGAGATGCAGAACTGTCCAGGCCAATTTCAAGTTTCCCAAGCAGAGCCAGGGCCTTTGGGCCTTGTTCGAACATGGGATGATTCCAAGTACGCCAGCCTGCCTGCTGATCGGTGGTAAGGCTTGGTCCAAAGAGCGCCGCCAAGGCTGCTGCCAACAACCTTGCTTATTCTTGCTGTCACGTTAACCATGAACAGTGACTAGCTACAGCAGGCTGGCTACACTCGGTGGATGGTAAGGCGGTGTAGCTGAGAGCCGTTGCCATGGAGTATATACTAGCTCAACAGTAAAGAGTGCGATGCTGCTTGGCATCGGCTTTCTGGGTGATGTGAAGCTCACTCCAACAATCTCGGGCTGTTGCGCACTGAGCCCGCTGAATCTTCCACCCTTGCCAGAACCAAAGCCGTACCTGCCGAACAAGGCTTGCTCACAGTCTGCACTGGAAGAAAACCTTGATAGAACAGCTGGGGCAGAATAGAGTAACCCATCGGAAAAACGAATGGTACTACAAAGTGTGGTCGGAAATCTCACTGTAGCATTGCGAGCTCCTCACACACGATCGAAATGTGACGCCAATCCTGGGGAATGCCTTAGTCCGCTGGATGCCCGCTGCCACGGAATACCGTGAAGTCGGTATGCGTACACATGCCCAATATAACAGGGAACAGGAGGAGTACAAAGGCAGCGACGTTATTGAAGAACGCCATCTTCAAAATCTACAAAACCCTGTCGCAGCCCTCACGCTCAACTGAGCAATCCTCAGCTTACTCCCGGGGCTCACAGGGGACTGGTTTGGTCCGGAACCTCGGCACAGCATGACCAATCCACTGACGAACAAGGAGTGATGATGTGACGAAGAGTTCAATCCCCAAGGCCTCCTCAAAGCTTTCTAGTCTGTACCTGATTTCCTTTCTGGATGGACAAAGCTTTATGCCTTCGCAAAATCATGCACAGCAATAGACCGATCTCCTCTCACTGCAGTTGCAAGCCAAGCACTGCGGCGTTGCAAAACAGCCCAACCTGGCCTCGCCAGCAATGCAATCGCCGAAACCAAGCTCTGAGTACCGAGCAATGTATCCGGCAGTGCTGGGACCAGTTTCTTTCCTGATTCTGCGTCTGATCCGTGGCTTCGTGTGAAACTGTGTAGTCTGAGACTGCTGTTTGTGGGTGTCGTGGAGTTAGGTGTCTAGAAGACACACCTGGTTTTCCGCGAGCCATTCGTCAGTGCGCACTGTGCCTCTGGCTCTCTAGAAAATCAATACTAGTGTCTTGCTGCATGTTTCTCCTGGGGTGCATGGCTTACGAAACCGACCGGATTCCTACAACTTGCCGCCCTTCGTAAGATGTCGTCGCGATGAAACCATGGGGTAAGCTGAATCCATCCTTTCCCATAGGCACTTAAGCACTACGGATGAGATGAAGGTGCGCAGTTGCCCTTCAAGTACAAGCCCTTCAGCATCTATGTACAAACTGCTGCGAATGCACTTCAGCCTCTGCATCTGTCACGCAAGCACAAGAGAACGACGAAATAGGTGCCGAGCCCGACCAGCCCTCCCATCTTGGCGGTATGGCCGGTTTTCTACGGCTACTTTGGCCTAAGAGTTTAAGGCTATGGCTGCAGCATGTGTTATTAAGAACGAACCGTGCGCAAGTCCCTCAACAGTGTCGTGTCGCAGGCTGACACATGCTTTTTCGGGGTTGTCAAAAAAGTCTCAGGTATTCTCGAGCCATGCGTTTTTGCTTTCGCTCTTCGATTTGAGCCACTAACCGAGTCCGTCTACCGGAAAAGCTTGATCGGGCATGAAGATGTTTATCTGCAGGCCGCCAGTCTTGACGAAGTTTGAATCTGAGAACGCTTTGGAGGTGTCTCCGGTTGAGTTGGACATATCATGAGTCATGCTAGACATCGGTCCCACAATCGCAACCCGAAAAGGTCTGCACAGGCGTATCAGCAATGCGCGCTCTGTCCAACTATGCCGTCTTCGCCGTATGTAAGTTTGGCAGTCCGGGGCCTGTCTTGTTGGAGCGTGCGCTCTGTCCCTCTCCTTCTCTGCTGCAGCTGCTACTAGTAGACGTGCGTCTCTCTCGCTCTATTTCCCTCCCTCTCTCTCTCCCTCTCTCTCTCTCTCTCGCTCGCTGTCTGCCGCTCTCGCTCTTCAGCATCTTGCGGCAGCCTTGTTCGCACTGCTTGGGTGTTGCTTCGAGATTTGAACTCACGTCGCGCTGCGACCTTCTCGCCCACATGCAGCTCATGCTCCGTGAGGACCCACGTCTCTTGTTGGGCTGAGAGGAACTGCTGACTTGCCTGGCCGAGCAGTCAGATGGAATAAGACGCTGGTTCGGTCTCAGCACCTCTCGTAGATTCAGCAGACTGTAAGACGATTGCGAAAACGAGTGCGGGCCTGGGAAGCAACCCCTAAGTTCTTGCCAGAGGGGGCGACTCGTGTGATCGGCACGTGGCTTCGGAGATTGCTCCAAAGGCAAGTCAAGACTATCGGCTGCGGGAATTGCAGGAGCTTTGTCAGTCAAGTCCGAAAGAGACAAAAGTTGGGACACAAGTGCTGCAGGCACTTTACTTAGTCTGAAGTCTCGAGATTTCGGACCCGTGCATCTGCGCCACCACAACGGACTGCGCCTGCATCAAGACTCGGGAGGACGCAACCACAACGGCCTGGCGAGGCAGGGGCGTTTCATCGCCCCAGGATTGGAGCACGGTGGGGCACTTCTAGCAAGGCTGGAAGTTGGGGCTGTTTTCCGTGCATCATACCTTGTCACATCGCCATCCCACCACAAGCTGCACCTTGCCCTGGGCCAGGGGCGAAAGGACTCGAGGCAACAGCACCTTGCACAGTAGAGGCCCCAAAGGGATTTGCCGATGCACCACCCACTGGAGCACCCCACTGCCAAATGCAGATATCACCATGCAGACCAGCTGTCGCGAACATGCCATCGCTCTTCACGTCCACGATGGCCTTGACGTCGCTGCGCTCCTTCACGCAGAAGCTCCCGCGCGGACGGAACTCTGGCAGGTCGAATGCGGTGACGTATCCCTGAACTTGGCCGCAAAGCAGCAAGGGCTTTTGTGTCGATGGATGCACCATCAGCTCAAGCGCTGTGTTAGACACATGCTCTCCACTCGGCGGTCGGTGAAAAATCTGCGACCCAGACGCATCGTAAATGTTGACCTCTCCGTTTCGGAAGGTGGCAATCATGAAGCCCTGGAAGTCCAGCAAACCTGTCACATGGTTTGAGGAAGGGATGGCTCCTCGAGCCTGTAGAGAACCGAGATCGAAGCATGTGATGCCCTCGTAGCCACCAACCCACAAGGCATCGTTCAGCACACGCACGGCTGTGACTGGACCACTTGGGTTCGTCAAAGGCTGCCCATGCGGCTGAAAGCTCTGGCCGTTGAAGGTCCAAAGCCGCACTGTGCCTCGGTCCCAAGAAAATCGAGATTTCCGGTGCCTTACAAGGGAACCCAACTTCCCGAAGAGACGATCTAGGCTTAACACAAAAGAACGCAAGAAGAACGAAGATTGAATGAACGACCCGCCTTCGTTGGATCCGGAGATGAGTACGCCACTGTGCACCTGCAGTGCGGTGACTGAGCGCCGGTGGCCTTGCAGTCGGTCATCCCGCATGGGCTCCTTGCAGAAGGCACGGACTTCCCCATTCCAAAGGCCACAGAACAGCCACTTCGAGGTGGGTTCGTAGAAAAGGGAGGTGATGCTCGCACCCAGGTGGATGGGAGGACAGTCCTGAGCTAGTTGTATCTCGCCATTAGCTGCTCGATCCGGCTTCCAAACGAAGAGGTACTCATCGCGGCCGCCGGTATAAATCTTGCCGTCTGCCATAAGCATGCAGTTCACCGCATCACCATGTCCCATGTTGTGAGGCATGTAGTAAAGCTTCCGCAGCTCGGATCCCTTCCCCAGCATCGGGCCAGTCGCCGCCTCATCGGGGCGCCCCGCCTGCGGTGCCGCACCGCCTTGCGGCGCCGGTGCGAAAGGGCTCGCGCCCTGCGGCGCTTGCAACCCCGAGTTGTTCCATCCTTTACTCCACATCGCTGTCGACCATCGGCCGCTGCAACAGGCTCGCTGCCCACTTTTCTTAATGATAATGTCAAACATGTCATGTCATTACACTTTCTTGTTGGCCTGCATGCGCAAACCGCCAACCCCGGTCAGTACCTGGTCTGCCAGCGACGACACGAAGATGCCGCAAAGAGTGGATTCGGACTGTCGCTTTACGAACTGCCTCATGAACCCCTGGCTGCAGCAGGCATGGGCAGGCATCAGGAGATCTGTCACAAGCGTTACTGACACTCCTAATAGTTTGACCGGCAGCATGCATGCATGTGGGAAAGCTTGAGTTGGACATTGGCTTTCTACGTGGCTCCTGCATCCCACTGGCATGGTACAACATCCAATCTCCATCTACGAAACCCAATCTGGCCCAATCTGATCTGCATCTGCAAACAAGGGCTGCGCCCGATTTACATAACATTGCAGGACACCAACGGAGCATTTACACCGCAAAGGACGCGCCTGCATCAAGACTCGGGAGGACGCAACCACAACGGCCTGGCGAGGCAGGGGCGTTTCATCGCCCCAGGATTGGAGCACGGTGGGGCATTTCTAGCAAGGCTGGAAGTTGGGGCTGTTTTCCGTGCATCATACCTTGTCACATCGCCATCCCACCACAAGCTGCACCTTGCCCTGGGCCAGGGGCGAAAGGACTCGAGGCAACAGCACCTTGCACAGTAGAGGCCCCAAAGGGATTTGCCGATGCACCACCCACTGGAGCACCCCACTGCCAAATGCAGATATCACCATGCAGACCAGCTGTCGCGAACATGCCATCGCTCTTCACGTCCACGATGGCCTTGACGTCGCTGCGCTCCTTCACGCAGAAGCTCCCGCGCGGACGGAACTCTGGCAGGTCGAATGCGGTGACGTATCCCTGAACTTGGCCGCAAAGCAGCAAGGGCTTTTGTGTCGATGGATGCACCATCAGCTCAAGCGCTGTGTTAGACACATGCTCTCCACTCGGCGGTCGGTGAAAAATCTGCGACCCAGACGCATCGTAAATGTTGACCTCTCCGTTTCGGAAGGTGGCAATCATGAAGCCCTGGAAGTCCAGCAAACCTGTCACATGGTTTGAGGAAGGGATGGTTCCTCGAGCCTGTAGAGAACCGAGATCGAAGCATGTGATGCCCTCGTAGCCACCAACCCACAAGGCATCGTTCAGCACACGCACGGCTGTGACTGGACCACTTGGGTTCGTCAAAGGCTGCCCATGCGGCTGAAAGCTCTGGCCGTTGAAGGTCCAAAGCCGCACTGTGCCTCGGTCTCAAGAAAATCGAGATTTCCGGTGCCTTACAAGGGAACCCAACTTCCCGAACAGACGATCTAGGCTTAACACAAAAGAACGCAAGAAGAACGAAGATTGAATGAACGACCCGCCTTCGTTGGATCCGGAGATGAGTACGCCACTGTGCACCTGCAGTGCGGTGACTGAGCGCCGGTGGCCTTGCAGTCGGTCATCCCGCATTGGCTCCTTGCAGAAGGCACGGACCTCCCCATTCCAAAGGCCACAGAACAGCCACTTCGAGGTGGGTTCGTAGAAAAGGGAGGTGATGCTCGCACCCAGGTGGATGGGAGGACAGTCCTGAGCTAGTTGTATCTCGCCATTAGCTGCTCGATCCGGCTTCCAAACGAAGAGGTACTCATCGCGGCCGCCGGTATAAATCTTGCCATCTGCCATAAGCATGCAGTTCACCGCATCACCATGTCCCATATTGTGAGGCATGTAGTAAAGCTTGCGCAGCTCGGATCCCTTCCCCAGCATCGGGCCAGTCGCCGCCTCATCGGGGCGCCCCGCCTGCGGTGCCGCACCGCCTTGCGGCGCCGGTGCGAAAGGGCTCGCGCCCTGCGGCGCTTGCAACCCCGAGTTGTTCCATCCTTTACTCCACATCGCTGTCGACCATCGGCCGCTGCAACAGGCTCGCTGCCCACTTTTCTTAATGATAATGTCAAACATGTCATGTCATTACACTTTCTTGTTGGCCTGCATGCGCAAACCGCCAACCCCGGTCAGTACCTGGTCTGCCAGCGACGACACGAAGATGCCGCAAAGAGTGGATTCGGACTGTCGCTTTACGAACTGCCTCATGAACGCCTGGCTGCAGCAAGCATGGGCAGGCATCAGGGGATCTGTCACAAGCGTTACTGACACTCCTAATAGTTTGACCGGCAGCATGCATGCATGTGGGAAAGCTTGAGTTGGACATTGGCTTTCTACGTGGCTCCTGCACCCCACTGGCATGGTACGACATCCAATCTCCATCTACGAAACCCAATCTGGCCCAATCTGATCTGCATCTGCAAACAAGGGCTGCGCCCGATTTACATAACATTGCAGGACACCAGCGGAGCATTTACACCGCAAAGGACGCGCCTGCATCAAGACTCGGGAGGACGCAACCACAACGGCCTGGCGAGGCAGGGGCGTTTCATCGCCCCAGGTTTGGAGCACGGTGGGGCATTTCTAGCAAGGCTGGAAGTTGGGGCTGTTTTCCGTGCATCATACCTTGTCACATCGCCATCCCACCACAAGCTGCACCTTGCCCTGGGCCAGGGGCGAAAGGACTCGAGGCAACAGCACCTTGCACAGTAGAGGCCCCAAAGGGATTTGCCGATGCACCGCCCACTGGAGCACCCCACTGCCAAATGCAGATATCACCATGCAGACCAGCTGTCGCGAACATGCCATCGCTCTTCACGTCCACGATGGCCTTGACGTCGCTGCGCTCCTTCACGCAGAAGCTCCCGCGCGGACGGAACTCTGGCAGGTCGAATGCGGTGATGTATCCCTGAACTTGGCCGCAAAGCAGCAAGGGCTTTTGTGTCGATGGATGCACCATCAGCTCAAGCGCTGTGTTAGACACATGCTCTCCACTCGGCGGTCGGTGAAAAATCTGCGACCCAGACGCATCGTAAATGTTGACCTCTCCGTTTCGGAAGGTGGCAATCATGAAGCCCTGGAAGTCCAGCAAACCTGTCACATGGTTTGAGGAAGGGATGGTTCCTCGAGCCTGTAGAGAACCGAGATCGAAGCATGTGATGCCCTCGTAGCCACCAACCCACAAGGCATCGTTCAGCACACGCACGGCTGTGACTGGACCACTTGGGTTCGTCAAAGGCTGCCCATGCGGCTGAAAGCTCTGGCCGTTGAAGGTCCAAAGCCGCACTGTGCCTCGGTCTCAAGAAAATCGAGATTTCCGGTGCCTTACAAGGGAACCCAACTTCCCGAAGAGACGATCTAGGCTTAACACAAAAGAACGCAAGAAGAACGAAGATTGAATGAACGACCCGCCTTCGTTGGATCCGGAGATGAGTACGCCACTGTGCACCTGCAGTGCGGTGACTGAGCGCCGGTGGCCTTGCAGTCGGTCATCCCGCATGGGCTCCTTGCAGAAGGCACGGACCTCCCCATTCCAAAGGCCACAGAACAGCCACTTCGAGGTGGGTTCGTAGAAAAGGGAGGTGATGCTCGCACCCAGGTGGATGGGAGGACAGTCCTGAGCTAGTTGTATCTCGCCATTAGCTGCTCGATCCGGCTTCCAAACGAAGAGGTACTCATCGCGGCCGCCGGTATAAATCTTGCCGTCTGCCATAAGCATGCAGTTCACCGCATCACCATGTCCCATATTGTGAGGCATGTAGTAAAGCTTGCGCAGCTCGGATCCCTTCCCCAGCATCGGGCCAGTCGCCGCCTCATCGGGGCGCCCCGCCTGCGGTGCCGCACCGCCTTGCGGCGCCGCTGCGAAAGGGCTCGCGCCCTGTGGCGCTTGCAACCCCGAGTTGTTCCATCCTTTACTCCACATCGCTGTCGACCATCGGCCGCTGCAACAGGCTCGCTGCCCACTTTTCTTAATGATAATGTCAAACATGTCATGTCATTACACTTTCTTATTGGCCTGCATGCGCAAACCGCCAACCGCGGTCAGTACCTGGTCTGCCAGCGACGGCACGAAGATGCCGCAAAGAGTGGATTCGGACTGTCGCTGTTGTGCTCTTATAAGCGCCATGTGATGCTGACTCTGCTGCAGGGCAACGGCTAAATTTCACAGCTGGGCCAAGTTTGAAAGATCTCCCATGTACCAACTGCAAGCGAAGGAGGCAAACCTGACGAGTTCTACTCTGAAGGTGTTAGACAGACAGAGGCCGACCACAAGAGTTGATCAGGAATTACAGATCCAGCTTGGTGGATCAAGCCGGCACGGCCTCACGGACAAGCTCTCCTTTTGGACCCGGCACAGGCACACCCAATTCGGGGCTTTTGCGAGGCGGAGATGCGCGAATCTCGTAGCTGCATCAAAAGGCGGTATGCCAATAAGCCCTCGCGGATGTTGGGCGAGGCACACGAAGCTAGCCTAGCCGCAGGCAGCAGGCTAGTACAAGCAAGACAGGCTGCCTTCGGGTACATTGGCTGGGGTCTAGCTTCCTCCACTAGAACCTATCAAAGTTGCCATACCCGTGTCCGCTTTGCGGATCGGGTACTGTCTTGAAGGTGGTAGACGGAAAAGCTGCAAACCCACAGGGACTGTGCAACAGTATTAGGGCAGTGCATTTACTGCCCATGACCTCATTATCATGAGGCTCCAAGGGCTTTTTCCTGTGTTCGGGTTCTCGAATACCAAGTTCAGGGTCAGCATTCGGCAAAGGCCTACAGGCAGGCAACACCACTCAGAACCTATGACAACGATAAGGTATTCGGTGTAAGGGCCGGTTGATCTTCAATGCTATAGGCTATACAGCCCATAGGAGAAAGCCAACACATGCCTTATCTTGCTGGAGGCCGGGAATGAACAAGTGTTCTGCGAAAAAGCTCCTCGGGGCCTCTTGGAACTATGGAACGCAAAGCTGCTCCGCGAATCTCCAAGAACTGCTCTGTGTCTGCCTAACTCAAGGGATACCGAGAGCTGCTATGACAGGCCGAGACCGTTGCCTGACGTGCTGTAGTCAACATGCTATGATGCAAAGTTGGATGGCTCTTTCAAACTCGAGGTAATTCACAAAAGGCGCCCTCAATTCAGTTCTGGACGGCTTGCCCCTAAACCCTAAATGCCAAGGCAAACCATCACGAAACCCCGTTCAACTCCATGGACTTGATTGCTGGCTGCTACTACATGCACGACACGTCTTTCCAGCTCAAGGACGTCCTCGCGGCAGCAATGGAAACTCTCACATGGGCCTCGTTTGTCCGGCATGGGAGATGTCCATTGCAAGACTAATTGGCCAAATCGCCACCCAAATTGCTGGAAGTAGTCCGTCTCCAATGCACTCCGACGCCTGACTATTGGACCCCAATAGGCGACAAGCATGTGCTTCTCCACACATGCTAAGCAGCCGGGAAAAGTTTCTGAACCAAAGCATGCGGACTCAGCTATTGCAGAGCAATAAGCAGCTCTTTGTGCAGTCTGAGTCGGCCCTTGCCGACTTACGCTTAACTGATCACACGCAGTTGCTCTGCCACTTTGTGGGGGGGCTTCTGTCCTTGGCATTGTGAATGGAGAAACCTCCCCGCAGGTTTCGGCGCTTGTGTTCAGCTGTTGTTTGGAAAAGCCAGAACTGCCCTGCAAGAACTCGTCAAGTGAAGCACCCTTAGAACTGACCTGCAAAACACCAACCTCAACTGGTCCCACCCTCTCGCCGAACCAGTTGACGAGCGACGTGCTCAAGGCCTTCTGTCTTCCGGACAAACTTGTGCGGCCTCGTCATCTGCGCACTGCATTAGAGGACACATAGTACCATGAAGGTCTTGTGTCTATGGCCATTCACGACTTCTATAGTGAGACTGCTTTGGTGTCCATACTCTCGCACGTTGGGACATCGGGGATCCGTGCACTGACTCTGGCGCCAGGTACATACCTCGTGCCATGAAGCGTGACCATGCTCGGACCATCTCGGGCCTATGACAAAGTGTGCAAGCCTTCCTGCTTTGATGCCATGCCGCTCGTCTGTATGCCATCCTTCGATCCCGATCATCCTTCCTTCAGAACTTGAAACCAGTCCCTTCCATGTTGGATGATGTCACTCTGCCGGCCGTGACCTCCGACGGAATGAAGTGCCACTCATGACCTACCACAATCCAGCTGTCGAATTTCCAAGACAAGAATGCCACGTATCGCAAAACCGAAAAGTTGACGGGGCCATTGACTTTCCAGCCTTCCTACCAAACGAACCCAAAAGAAGCAGGCCAGAGTCTTTTGATATGTCCCTGAAAAGACCTGAGCTCGCCTGCCCGCCTTCAGACGAAGACCTTCGTCCCTGTGCTCTCGGGCGTGGCATCGCCGTGGGACAAAATGCCCAGCACCTCCAAAGCAACAGTGCAGTGCTAGGCCTTGACGCTAGGCAGAGCCTCAGGCAGGCCTCAGGGGTTCAAGCATGAGAGTGGGAAGATGCGAACCATCAGCTGTGCACTGATTTCCAGCAAGCATTGTTGAGGGTGTGCTCCGATCTTCTGCAAAGCGCACTTCTTGCATGGAAGTATAGGGACCCATGCTCTTTGACGAATGCGCCGTCGAGCGGCAATCCAATCTGCAGCCAAGTTGCCAAACCACTAAGCATGTTGGGGAAAATGCCCAATATGTTTAGGGCAAGAAGATAATATGTTTTCCCCAACATGGTTAGTCCAATCTGCAGCCAAGTTGCCGGAAGCTGAGCCAAAGTCTCCCGTGCCCGTGGCAGCTGGGAGTGGGCTGCTCGAAAGAGCTCCTAAGCAGGAAGCAGCCTAATATTTACTACAACCTATTTTACCATATTAACCTGTATGACATTTCGTATCTCTTGCTATATTGGTGGCCCATGCTTCAAAAAATAACTTTCTGTGCGACAGCACAAGTTGTTCGAGAGGGCGATGGCGAGCTGCAGTGAATAAACAGAACCTGCAGTAAGGTCTGCTGCACCTTGCCCCAGTTTTGCGGGACGGGCCACAACAACCAGAGGTCGGGGAAAGATGATGAAAGGGCTTGCTCCCCAGCGAATGTTGCGATGAACGGAACGCGGCAAAACACACATGCGCATGTGCACGGAAGCGACTTGCATCCCTACACCTGTCTTATCCTACCCGTACTGCTGGGAATAAGACGAAACAAAGTGACAAAGTATGAATCAAACGCTGACCCACACGAGTGAAAGAAGTCAACGATGCCAACCTCAAGCCTCAACCCAACCTTGCGGTCCAGGCTCGAGTCCAACAGCAAACATCCCTCAGATCCCTCGAAGACTTACACCGCCAGACAAGCCAGGTGTCGCTGACATCTTGGCCCCGTCCCGACGTCAACACTGAGCTGCCACCTCTGTGTGGTTAGGAGTGCTGTGATTTTGGTGTGCGTCTAGCCGACGCTTCTCGCCACAGCTTAATGGACCAGGGGTAAGCCGGGTATAGTTGCTGGGGCCGTGATGCTTCGATCGGAGATGTTGCCTAACTGCATATCCCTCCATGAGGACTCTGACACACCATGTGGCCTGGATGATTCGGAAGGTATGCGCCCACATCATAGACGCGGCCTGTAACAGGATGCTTCTTCAGTTCGTTCTACGACACGCAGAGGAGGTTGATGAAACTGGCGTAGATTCACAGCCGTTGCTACACATGTTACGAGCTCAGGCTCTTGACCCAGACCGTGCACGTGACATACCATAGAGAACGCGGATAGGCACGCAACTTAGATCCAATCGCTGTGCCATGTGCGTGAACCCGGAGCAACATTTGAAACACGCACAGCTCACATCCATCCGGGCCTTCCACAGCCAAAAAACAGTGCTGATCTGTGTCCGCTTCAGCAAATGCTGCCTCGGGCTCAGGGCACCCCGAATCACAGCTTACTCTTCTCCGCACTACGGCCTTGTCTTGGATGGTTCCTTCGGAGCTCATGGAACAGCTGGACAGCGATAGCAATGACCCAAGTGGCCAAGGTTTTCAGGGTAAGCTCCACGGGCGGCGCTGCAACTGGTTCCGGCGAGGCAGGGGTGGCCTTGGCTGAGTGGAGGTGGATTTCGCAACAGAGGAGAGCTTGAATGTGGTAACTACGCCCTGTGGCCATGTGGCAGCGAATGGGATTCCAGAGCTGTGGTCAAGGTGCAATTCACGTCACGTGCTACCCATGGAGCCAAGGCCACAGTGGGATGCCACAGTTTGACGAATGTGCGAGTATAAGTAATGCAGGAAGCATAAGTGTAGGTGTAGCCAGAGCGACCGGAAAGCCCTGAGTCGCCAATCTACACGCTCAGATGACCATGGCTTGCAGCCGGCATGACGCGTGCCCGCGATGTGGCATCACGGATGACACGCAGCTCCGACAGGAGCTCGCGGTGTAGTTCCTGCACGCTTGGACCAACACCATCACCACACTACCGTCGGTCATGTGTGCGTGTGTGTATGCGTGTGTGTGTGTGTGTGTGCGTGCATGCATGCGTGGGTGTGTGTGTGTGTGTGTGTGTGTGTGTGTGTGTGTGCGAGTGCTTGAAAAGCAAATTCGAGTGCGCTTCCTGCTGTGTACCTGAGTTTTCATCCAATTGCCGTCAGCACCACCGATTGCACCCCGAGTGCCTGGCAACCCGAAGCCCGGAGCCCTATTCCCTGGGTCCTGGGAGGGCAGCTTCTCGGAGACAGTGTTCACATGGTTGACAAGCAGAGGGATGTCATGGGACGGCCAAGGCTGATCCTCGACAAGGGCTGGGACCAGGGCCTTAAAGGGCTTTTGGCTACAAGGACATACCAGAAGCTCTGTGATGATGTTGACGATGATGATGCCTTGCATGTTGTGGCAAACGATGTGTCTGCATCTGCAGTGCCGTTCACTGAGGTTCGCCGGTTTTTCTAAAGGTGCCAAGGAGGGAGGTGCTGAGGCCTTGTGAAAACAAAAGGCCTAGCATGCAGCATGACCACGACTTGTGTAGCCGAGAGTTCTCCGGCTTTCGGCATGTACAGCATGGAGGCACGTAGGCCGGCATGCTCCTCCTCGCCCAACCATCTCATTCATTTGCGGCGAAGTGGCGGGTGCATCTATCTCAGCCTTTCTTTTCAATTTTCGCATTATCCACTTGCCCCTCCACGCTGGAGCGAAGGATACTACCGTCCAGGTTTGCTTGGCCTTGGCCGATCTTGGCCGCTCACTCTCCAAATCAAAGCTGAACTATAACAGCCCTTGACAGTCTGACAGGTCTGCAAAACTGGGAAATAGCAGTTCAGCTCAGCAGCTGTACCAGTTTCTCCGGAAAAGAAAAGGACTGCGCCGACCCGGCGGCCGAAGCTGCCATGCTCCTTTTCCAGCCGTCGCTGTAGGGTTGGTTCGGAGGGACTGTCCCCACGTTCTGTTGCTCCCTAAACTGTAAATCCGTACATGCATCAATGGATACGATCGGCCTCTCGTGCCTGTATCAACGCTTCCTGGGTTCTCATTCATGTTGACATGTTAAACTGCCTCGAATGCTCTTTCGTGGACTGGGTTAGGGCCTGCTGGACTCTAAGTCTGAGCAAGGTCCCAGCTGCATCAAACAGACCGGTCAAGTGTAAAGTATGCTTAGACTGGAAGCCGCCTTCATCAACATGCACGCTGAGCACTTGGTGCGGCGCCTTGAGTTGGAGGGTGTCGCACATCATGGAGATGCCCCCACTAGGGCCTCTCAGCTTCCGCGGCTTGTCGAAGTCAACATAAAAAGGGCGATCACCAGTCCTCTCTCTAAGACTCGCTACACATAGCCCAGGCTGTACTCCACACATCCCCCAATCCTGTCGGGCAAGTACCTAAGAGGTAACCCGTGCGGAGAAGACCAGCCGCTCGCAAAAGGATTCCCTCTTGCGAGGTACCTCTAGGACCTAGGACCTAGAAGCTGCCTCGCGTAACCCCGCGAAGACAGGGTACAGGGGCGGATTGGAAGGTATCCAACGCACGTGAGAAGATGCCCTTTCGCGCGGTGCCTCCAGGAGGTACCCCACGCAGGCAACCCACGAAGAAGAGGAAGGGTAACCGATGCGGAGGACAGGGTGGGAAGGTGTGGCGGTGTGTGTGGGCAGATATCCAATTCCCTCTTGCAGAGCCTCTCCTGGAGGTACGCAAACTCTGTGCAGGTAGCCCGCGAAGGGAAGCAACATCTCATGCTCATGAGGTCTAGTTGACAGGTATTGAAAGAAGACGCAACATTCCACATCCACCAGCTCTTGCAGGGCACCTTCTCAGGTACCCCGCGCATGTTCCCGACGGAAAGAGATATTGAAAGAGGAAGCAACGTCCCACAACCTCTATGATAGTTGCCAGGTACCTAACCCACAGAGGTATTTGAGGCGGGCGAAAGGATCCAACCCACGCGATCCCACGCGGCGGAACCCCACGCAGGCAACCTGCGGAGGGGTATATTGCAAGAGGAAGCAACATCCGACATTATAGTTATATAGTGATAGTTGACACATACCTGACCGGGTACGTAATGACGTAGCCGGGCCGCAACATGCAAGAACTTGAAACTCTCGACTCCCGATCTGCGAAGCTGGTGGCATTTTAAGCGTTTGGTGGCCTCTGTCGTGCTCCGAAAAAGCCAGCGCCGTGTCGAAGCCAGCGTCTTTGAAGAAGTGCAAGCGCCGTTTCTTGGTGAGGTGTAGGCTACAGGAGCGAGGCTCGGCAGAACCTGTGGTTCGGAGGAGTAGGGTGCGAGTTTGAACGACAAGGGCTAACCTGGCAATCAACTAACTCCCAATGAGCTGTAGGCAGCCGCTTGCGGTCTCCTGCAAATATGACTTGCGTAAGGTTCTGGCATGTCTTACCAAACTTTCAACCTGTTTTCAGCGACACTCTCTGAATAGGATGGCGTGGAATCTACAACAAGTCGTTCCAAATTCATTACAGCAGGTGCTATGCCGCTGAACTCCGGCAAACCTCTGGGGTCGTCCCCGTCCCAGCCCAGCGGCGAATCGAAGCATATCCTGCATGGCTGGGCGCGGTGTGCAGTGGAGCTGGTTGGTTTCTTATGGTGAGTCGGATGGAGGAGACTTGCGGCCTTCGGCTTATGGGCAATGAGCGCCTCCTTCACCAAGCCATGGTTGCTTTGAATGAGTGCCTGAATCGATGGAAAAAATGATGGCTACACTGTGCACTGCAGGTGGCTCCTTCTGACGAAAGTCTGAGTTGCTGTAAGACGATCGGCACAGTTGGGTGAGCCTATGTGCGATTTCATTAGAGGCTCTTCAGAATGCAGGCTGGGACAAGCACATGCCGACGCTGAGTTTGTTTCCAGCCGTTGCAAAGTTTCGGTGCTGCTGCCGCTGTAAGGTGCAACCCTGTCGACTACGCTCCTCGCAAAATTGCATCAAGCTGGTTGCCCGAAGTCCTCCATGCGGAGCACGAAGCCTGCCCTGGCCTCTCAAAGGAGCTGCGCAATACTTGTCTGCAGAAATGTGGGTATGGAGGTGACACCAAGCTCAAGCAAATTTCGGACGAGACCGGAAGACATGCTCTCACCACCTTTGATCGTACTCAATCTCAGTACAGTGTGAATGAAACTGGGGGACTGTAGATCCAAGACTCGAATAGGGCTTCACTGCCTACTTGTGCTTGGCGCATGCAGAGGCCTTGATCGCAAGGCCCAGCGTCATAGATTCAGCTTTCGAGTAGGTTGACACCTGGTGGCCGTGGCAGTCGCAATCAGTAGAATCAGACTTGGGGTTTCGACTCGCGCACTCGCAAAGCAGGAACGGATTCAAGCGACAGGGTCTGATCTTGAGACTTAGGGCTTAGGGACGGGGCGAGCAAGATCCGCACGACAAGACGAAACATCGCTCCAAATAGTATCGTCATGCTTGAAGTGGTAGCCATGGGTCCATCGCCGCGATAAGCACGTTGAGTATCGGAACCACTGAGACCCACCTGCAAGCATGTGTCAAAGCAAGCATTTAGCCTCATTGGTCGTAGCAGCAGAAATCTCAAAGAGTCGCCACTCTTTCTGCCAAGTGGCAAAGCTCCCAAGTACACGATGCGAACAACTGTATCGACGGCATCTGTGGAGTCGTAGTACGTCAAGTCCTGGGGACGAAAGCTTGGGACTGTGAAACTCGCCGTGTCAAACCACTCAGGATATGTAGTCACACGCATCTGCTCCGTTAAGAACCCCCGCAGCTGTGATGCAAACAAGGTGGCTGTGTCTGTACCGACGCCCAGGACCTCAGCTGCAGGCAACATCAACACAACCATGTGCGACCCAAAATTTCGCCGAACTACAGCTGTAATCCTGTGCGTCTTTCCCGTCTGAATATCTGGGCGAAGGTGGTGCATGGCTACGCAAAAGGCCCCGGCGTGGGCGAACAAGTTGTACGCGCTGGAGAAGCCGTTCTGTGGCCTCGTGGAAGGAACCAGGTGGGGCTCGAATCATGCATTCGGTTCTTATATTAGATCTCGGCACAGCTTTCAGAACAGTCCAACACTTGACTGCGCTTCTCAAACTGGAGCCAGCAAATACTTAGCAATGCTCTCCGTGTATGCACGGCTTTGTTTTTGTGTTGGGCTGATGTGCAGAGGCCGCGAAATATGCGAGTATGGCACATTCGATGACCGGTGTTAGCAGAACGACTTTTTTGAGCGATATGCTCGCTACTGCAGTAACATCAAAAATCCTGGTTCGTTCATGAAGAGATGTTCTACACGCGTCCTGTCCCAGAGTCCTACAATAGTGGACAGTGGCATCACTTCTCGATGGGCCTGGTCTCATCGTCCTGAAGCTTGTGCAGTGATGCACCTGCATGTCGGGTGTTCGAATATGCTTCGGCAAGAAATGGTTCAGCCCTGTATGGCTGCCAGTATGTAGAGCGATCCCACTGACATACCCGCCCCGGGGTTGTGCTTTGTCTCCGGGGTCTTTTTAGGAGCAAAGCTGGTTTCAGGTTGTGGTGTACGGTGTGGGCGACAGCTGCAAGATCGGACTCAGCGTGCAGATTGGTGATTGCAATCCTCGAAATTCCTATGCTTCTTGCCTCAGTCTCCGAGCTGGGAGCTGCACACCCGCCCGGTCCCCAAGTACAAGTATCATCTGAAGAAGCGTGGGATTATGTTACGGCCGCTACAAGTAGGGCTCCTCTCATAAATTTCAGCTTGGGGAGGCGATTCTTGATTCCCAACATGTTGATCACGCATGATAATGAAGACATGCTCGGCATCAGGCTTTCTCTGACAGCTGACAGGCGAATCCGTAGCAGATTTCGCAGAAAAGCTGCTATGTGCAAGCAGAGACTGTCCTGCATATGAGACAATGAGACGTGAGTGCATGCGGACACTCCTGGAACGTACGTAGCAACCATAAATCCAGACAGACACTCATGGAATCTACGTAGAAACAGTAAATTCTTAATTATGTGAGATGTGAATGCATACAATCACGCCAGAGAATGAGTTGGCGACTCTGTAGCAAATATCACGAAAGAGCTCTGATCAAGAGAAAGGCACCGTTGCATAGTGCTCAATGTTTGGCAGCTGGCTTCTTGTGGACGGCCTGGCCAGCCTTTGCAGCAGCCATCGACTTTCTGGTGATCCACGACCGCTGCGCTGGGGTGCCTTCAAGTGTCGATAGATCCACAGCCGACGGGGGTGCTTTGAACACGTCCTTCCATCCCTCTTCTTTGTACTTCTCCGTCCACCTCTTTCCGAACAAACTTTGCAGCTGCGGACTGAGGCACGCCCATCGCACGATGTACATCGGATACATCTTCATGCTGATGGGAAGGTGCGGGCTGCCTTTTGTTGTCTGGAGGAGGCGTCTTATGAGCCGCGGTTCGCCGACCAAAGACCCCAATGCAGTCACGGCGGATTGAAATTCAGCCCAGGTCGCGAAGGTTCGCATTGCCACCTGCGGGATCTCGGACTGGGTCTTGGCAGAGGGAGTCTCACCGAGGGCAGCAGCAACACTGCTTAGTACAGAAGCCACTGTCCGGAAACTCTCCGGAGCGATGGCTTGGGTCGTCCGCTGCCAAGACGACCAGAACCTCCTCGGTATGCCATCAAACCCGCAGGCGGCATCTTTACTAAGGACTGCAGGAAGCTGCAGAGGTCCTCTGTCCACACAGACAAATCGTACCACGCAAAGTAGTGGTGTGTGTGCTAACCTTTTGTGCTTGGCCAGAAGAGGTGGGAAACATCATACGTGCTATGCAGCCACCCATGGCAACACTGCTCAACAGAGCATGCAGACCCTTCAACCAACAGAAGTGCTCTCAGCTCTCCTTGTACTTGCACGAGCCGTTCAGCAGTATTCTGAGGTTCTTCCATGTGCTGTGGCCCACCTTGAGGAGCTTCACATCCTTGTAGGCGATGGCGTAGACAACGCCAACAGCATCGGTTGACACTGGGAAGCACGTCGACAATTGCTGCAGCCAAAGTGACCTTAGAAACTTGAAGAGCTGAAGACATCGACGTGAAGCCTTGTAGCTTGCCATACCAGGCAGCTTCTGCTCACACCAGGTAGCGGCGACTGCTCGGAGTGTCTCCTTCGTGTCCGTGGTGCTTGCGAGAGACTGCATGACGAACACAGCCATGTTCTCGCACAGCAGAACCTAGAAGGGAGGATTGGCCTATCGCGAGCAATCTGATTAGGGGGGTTTCCCCCCTATTATCCAGGCCTCCAGGTCGCTCAGGTCTGTCACTTGTAGGCCTTGACCACCAGCCACCACGGTTGGGACTTGCACCGGTTCTTGTCGCCCTAGGCCTTGTAGCAACCGAAAAGCTTCTAGCAATAAAAATAGGGGGGTTTCCCCCCATTATCCCAAAACGATCGCGACGAGCCAATCTGAGGGAGGCTAGGAAGCATCCCTCAGATTAGACTTTGGACAATCCAGGCCTCCAGGTCGCTCAGGTCTGTCACTTGTAGGCCTTGACCACCAGCCACGTTCTTGTCGCCCTAGGCCTTGTAGCTCCCGAAAAGCTTCTAGCAATAAAAATTGGGGGTTTCCCCCCCATTATCCCAAAACGATCGCGACGAGCCAATCTGAGGGAGGCTCCGAAGCCTCCCTCAGATTAGACTTTGGACAATCCAGGCCTCTAGGTCGCTCAGGTCTGTGAATACCGGGAGCGGGGTCACAGGAGTTGGCAGCATTTCAGCAGGAAGTTTGCTGACTGTAGTGAAAAGCTTCTCCTTGTGGTTCTTCAGTGCCGCCTCGTCCTCGGGCATCAGCTGCGGCAAGTTCTGATGGTGATGCGTGTCCAAAAGGTACTGAAGAAATCCTCTGAGCCATGGGTAGCTCCCTTCGCCTATATAGACGAAGGGAGAAGAGGAATCCTGCTGCTTCACTGCCTATGGACTCGGAACTGGAGCTGCTGACTGTAGTCCTTGCACAACTGCTGACGGACTCTGAGCTCCAAGCGCTTCAGGCACCTCCACTTGTATAGGCCTTGACCACCAGTCACCACGGTTGGCACTTGCACCGGTTCTTGTTGCCTTAGGCCTTGTAGCTCCCGATAAGCTTCTAGCAAAGCTTCGGCTTTGGCCTCGGCCCTGGCTTGTGAAACCTGAGCTTCCGCCCTGGCTTCAGTTCTGGCTTGTGCGATCTCGGCCTGATGGCGCTTTTCGCGGCTCCTCATCAGCCCTTCGCCGCTCCTCTTTGGCGTTGTGTCTTTCCTCTTTAGAGCGATCCATCAAGTACTGAACGATAACTCTTGCATCGTTGTTGTACTCTGCTTTGAGTGCAAGCGACTCTTGGCTCTGCTGCGAACCCTCCGCTGTTCTCTGCCGCTTGACCTCCACTGCTACGCCTCCACGACGACGGCCTAGTGCCTCCAGCTCGTGCTCTGTAGCCTCCTGGGTTTCAACTACGGCCACTGGTGGCGGTCTCTTGGCAGGTGAAGACTTTGCTGCAGTACGTTTCGGAGGCGGCGACGACGTACTTGGCGGCCACGAGCGTTCATGCAAATTTATCTGCTGCGTGGACAGCAACAGTCCTTGGCGGCGCAGCTGCTCTTCGTGGATTGTCTCTGGGCCCACTCCGGCTGGTGACTCCTTGTGAGACGTCTGGGAGCTCATCAGAGGACGGTTCTCTCTAGGAGCACCCCATCTGGGATGAGCGCCCTCTGAAAAAAAAGGGGCTGCAAAGTGTGAGAAAGCAGTAGAATCGAAATTGCATCTACTCGGAGACTGAACTACAGCTTTGATTCCTCCAGGAAATGGTGTGAGCTGCGCCCTCCACTGAGCTTGGCACCCACAGCAATGAGCCAAAGCCCCAGGCCCATCATGAAGCGCAGCGCATCCTGTCGCAAGGGCGGAACAGTTGAACAAAATTTCTTACTAGATTCACTCATCGTGGCAACTAATGCTCAAGGTGTAAACATCCGATGGGCCCTAGGAGAGGCTTTGTGAGATCCTTGAAGATTCTTGATCACAAGGAAGGGTCGGTTCTCGAAGTGCAGCAGCTCTGGCAGAACAATCCTCCATCATAGCCTTTCCCAGTAAAACGACAGCCGCCATCTTTCCATGCAGCCTTGGAGCCGAGATTAGCATGGAGGAATGAACCGACAACTGGGCGTGGGCCCGGTGTGGCTTCCTTTGGACACGAACCCTGACACAGGGACAGGCGCTTCTGGGCTGGTGGTTTGGGATATGAATCTGATATGATTGCCCGTCGAAGAAACGGGGAACAGTTTTTTCACTCTTTGATTTTAACGCCTGCCGACAGGCCAAGCGTGTGATACTGGAGGATAGATCGCGAAGGAAAGAGAAAGACAACGAACCGCAATGTGATGATCAGCTCCGAATCGCTCGGGTCGGCGACCTGCGTGCTGATTCAGAACATGATGCGCTGCGAGCTGTCCGAATCCTCAAGGGCTTCTGGGTTCTTTCTGGTTCAATTCTCAGGAATGTGCCTTCAGCTTTCCCCCAACACAAGCGGCCCGGAAGCTTGAAAAGCTCGGCCATCTGGATCCTGGGCTGAGGGGACCCAAGTGCGAAGGATGGCATCTCAGGTTTGCGATTTTCAACCGAAGTCTGCGTGCGAGGCGACTGTGGCTGCTTCGCTTAGGGCTTAGGTGCCGAACTTGGGCAATCCCGGCTAATCCCTTTATTTATCGTTCATACCATCAGGCTTCTATACAGAGTTTTCAAAGGCGAGGCGAGATGCCACTGGAGGAAGGCCACGCTGGCCGACAGAACTCGAGGCGACGCATGGTCTCCATCCAAGCAGCTCGCATCTGAGCCTTGCAAGGACCCCAACTATGGCTATTGCCTCTAAACATGCAGACTGCGCAAACTCGACACAGCATCCAACCATGGTACGGTACTTAAGGCATTGTGGGCAAGCTGGGACATTGCAGGCCGTTTTCTGTAGAACCTACCTTTCCAAACCGCTGGTCCTCAACGAAAGTCGAACCACAACCGTCAATTTTCTGTCCAGCTGCTGCTATCGAAGCAGCTCACCACCATGGTCTCGATCAAGAGTCTAAGTAGCAGAGACTTGTCCATGCCAAAAAGCCTCTTAGAGTGCACCATGTTGCTCTTTGTACTGGGGCTTCCTTGCACTACTTCCTGAGCAACAACAGCACCAAAGTCGCCATCGTTGTCTGTAATTGCATCTACGGAAAGGCTTTGGACTTTGACTGTCGCGAGCCCTTGGACAGGCCTGCATTTGTGCACTAGCGTGCAACTTGGGATCTGACTTCGTGGGAGAAGGCATCAGTCGTCTGTATTTCAAGCAATCAGCCGACTTCTCTTGTTCCGACAGCTCGGGGAGCAGGAAGGGCATGCTGTGTCTGAGGATTCATGAGAACGGATGGGCCCCAGTCGATGCATGCGACCAGCCACAGAGAGAGGAGGCAGCAAACCAGCCGCAGCTGCACGAAGAATTGACAAAGACTCCGTGGCACCTGCGGGGCTGTGCAAGGAGTCCGCTGGCACGCAGCTTTCGGCTTCTTGGCGAGTGGATCAACGACTGCATGAACTTACGAGATACCCCACCCGCCTAATGGGGCCTAATACCATCTCATTGCATGCAGCACTTTCTGAGGATCAGGAGAAGCTACTAGGACTACGTGATTAACATTCCAACGCAAGCTGCAGCATTCTCTGCAACACGTGGGCGAAGCACAGCAATGCTTGCACACGACCAGACACATACTCCGTGAAGCAAGCCTTGAGCCGGCAAAGCTTGAAGTCCTCGGCTAGAGAGCAGTCGCATGCGTCGGGAGAAACAGGGGTTCGTTGGCTTCAACTGCGCAGATACCCAACAAGCCGTCCACGTGTGGCAGTGCCTCAGCAGCATGAAACACCCATTCCCGCAAATTCCTCAGACTCAAAAGCTTTGTGCTGCCAGTGGGCCAGTGAAGTGCACCGCTGGGTGCACGCCTCTTGGTCGCAGAGTCTTTGTCTCTAGAAGCTTAACGCATTGTCGGCTGACAGTAGCAATGTCAGCATGGTGCTAAGTCCTTGCATGGATGAGCATGATAGAACGCAACGATGATATCCTCTCGCGTGTCTTACATGCACCAGGGCAGTTGGCCAGCTGCAGTGTCTGCTGTGGTTGACTGCACATGCATCGTCGACATAAATTCGCCTGTGGCAAGCTACATCATGCCAAACATGATTCCGTCAGCCAGGGCATGTAGATGGCAGCCGGTCTACTTAAGCGCATGCCAGATCGACCATTGAACTACGGCGTACAGCGTGCAGCAGCCAAACTTTGCCAAATCCCGGGATCCCCGCCTCCCACGCGGCTATGTAAAAACCGTGCGCCAGCTGAACGGCAGTTATCCTGAAGGATGCTGGGATTGAAGCTAGACAGGCGCTGCAGGCTACACCTGCATGTGTATCTGGCGTGCCAGTGACACTATTCGAGCTACTCAGACTACATTCCCAGACCTGACGCACACCTGATTCGCTTGCGGGGTGGGGTGCGTTCCCCAGAGAGCGCAGGCGCAAAGGCGTAGCCAAAGAGACAAATCACCGGACATACCTTAGATGCTGGGCTTATCAGCGTTTGGGCTTGGGTTTTGAGCGGCTGGAGACAGCTGGAAGGGTCTGAAGTCTCACCAGCTGCCAAGACCCTGGACAGCCTGGAGCTCTGAACATCCCAAGGCCGATAGCTTGACACGGTCCCCGAAGATTCCAGTTGCGTTGAGGAGGAGTTTAGCGTACCACGATGCGAGGCATCGGCAGCCTCACTGCGCCAACTTCGATGCGTGTCGCAGCCGAGCTGCTGACGACAAGGTACGAGATGAGACAGGTGATCTGCTGCAGGGAAACCTGACTTCGCCGTGCCCCGGCCGGGCTTGCTTTTCAGTGAACATGGCCCTTGGCCCAAGTTTGTCTTCTCATTGGTTCAGGGTGTCGACTCGGAGTGCTATGAACATGGCAGCTTGCTCGTACTCAAATGCTGTATGCAGCCCGGCACACCGCTATGAGCCGCCTTCGTCCAAACTGGTGCCACTTGAGGTTGACGGTCTCCTCGTGCTTGGCAACTCTATCCAGCTTCTGTGCTGCAAATATGGGACGCAGCAACTAACCTTGAATCAAGAGGCCCACTTCAGACAGCTTGTGAGGGGAGGCTGGGGGCTGAAATCCTCGAATCAACAGGGGCAAGCTCAATGGCCAAGGCACCGAGATGACGGGGTGCCGGAAAACCTGCGACGAAGCATTCGGGGTATGCAGACTCAATTCACACGCGCCCAGGGGTGAGTGGTGCCGATGCTGCCTGGTAGATTTTGCATATTCCTGGCATGACGTCATGTTACAGTGTTGGCTGCCGCAGTCTCCGCCGCTTCTTGTTCACATCATCACCACCGTCATCTTGAGTTCTCCCGACCATCACCACCAACAGCAGTCCGCACGAAGCAGTAGCACCTGGTTCAGTATCTCACAGCAATTCCCGTCTGCATCGGCTGGGTCTCAATCTCTTAGCATTCATCATTCATCTGTGAAGTTTGAACTTGTCGAATGTCATGAGATGGTCGCGAAGCTTGCGCAGCACAAGCTCACATTAGGGCCTTTAGGATGGATGTTGATGCGTGCCGTCGCGGCCAAGTACGAGGCTTCTCAACAGAAAATGTCATTGGGCTAGCAATGACAATCCAACCGAAGCTTCGAAGAGGTTCAGAGACTTAGTCACAACTGCCCTCGAAGGCATTTGGCCCTTCGCCTCTTGTTCAGAAACCCCTTCTCTTGGAGCTCTACACCGCACCTCGATGTGTGTCTCAGGCAGTCGCTCAACCAAGGTCCCCAGGGGACCTGCGAACAC
Source organism: Symbiodinium sp. CCMP2592 (assembly GCA_905221615.1). Taxonomy (NCBI): domain Eukaryota; class Dinophyceae; order Suessiales; family Symbiodiniaceae; genus Symbiodinium; species Symbiodinium sp. CCMP2592. Next base: position 401,482 of record CAJNDT010006021.1, on the reverse strand, counting down.
CTCAGGATCTGACTGTGGAAACCCAAAACACAGCACAAGCAACGAGGCTTTTGTAACTTCCAAAGCCTCGGGTCTGACCGAAAACCGCTAGGGTTGAAGATCTCTTTTCTCCGCTCATGCACCAGGGAAGAATCCCGAACAGAGCTCACAAAACCCCAGGAATCTAAACCAGGCCGAGAGGCATGCTCCAACTCTTCCTGGAATTCTGAAACAGTTGGAACACACTGAAACAGAAGGGTCGGCTTCAGCTCTTTTCCAGCCTTACTAAATGTCTGATGCCGTTCGTGCATGGCCCTACCCTTGATGTATCCCAGCACTGAATGAAGGTGGCTCGTATAGGCCCACTTGCAGCATAGAAGCAGGGTTGCCGTAGATGTACTGCACCTTGGACTACGAACGAGTCCGGCATGTCTTACCAACATCTGGTGCCTGCAGGTGCTTTATAAGCCACAACCAGGCTACTCGGCTTCAGAGCTCGAGAGGCCAAGCCTCCTTTCCTGCAGGCACTTACGCACAGCCTGGAGCATCGACAATGAAGATGCGCAAGGCACCCAGAGATTGACTCGTCGCAAGCCGTCCGTGGTCCTGCACTTGAGGCTGATTGTCGTGAGGGGTCATTCGAAGTTGACAGGTGTTACAGAAATCCCCGGGAACATGGAGACATAGAGAGACAGAAACAAACAAACGACAGAAACACCGGCTGAAGCCAGGAGTCTGCGAAGATTGCGAAAACCAGCCGAGAGGCTCGCGGCTTACCCACATGTGGCCATCCAGCAGCGGCTCCAGTAGATGCGGGGCAAACCTTCGAGGAGTTTCGTCTCTGGAGCAGGTGCCTACATGTTGCAAGAGAGGATGGTCTGAAACGCTGGTTGCAATGCAAGTGATGACATCAGCTACTCTGGTCGGCTGCTGTTTGCATTTCAACCCCGAACCATTGACAGTAGGCAAGCTGCTCTACCAAAGCATCGAGAATCGCAGGGCAGCGTTTCCAGAGATCGTCGACGCCATAGTAGAAGCACTGCCTTGCAGACGAGAGCTTCGATCAAGAGATAGTCGGATTCGGAGCCCAGGCCCAACCAAGTATCGAAAACCTAGAGGGTGAAGGTGTCAGCCAGCTTGTCCTTAAACTTGGTTTACGCAGGGTTTCGCATCAATCCGGCCCGGAAGTCTCTGCTGCATGGCCCACTGCTTCGATAATCCTTGCCACGCCTGTGCAAACCTCGTGGATCTCTGAGGGCCAAGCCGGTCTGCACGGATCGTGAGAATGTCGCTGAGAAGTATTTCAAGCACCTCACAAGAATGCCGCGCACTCGTAGCAACAGGGCCGGGCCAGTGCTGGGGCGGATGCCTCGAGGTGCATATCTCGAAGCGCCCAAAGAAGCGGCGACAGCTGTCGCCGCCCAACTCCTACTTGGAGAGCACCTGGGATGCTTGACATAGACAAGAGCTTCTATCCGCAAAAGTACCCGCACAGTCAAGAGTGAGGTAGCTCCATGGAGACGAAAATCTAGACACAAAGCGGAAACCTCTTAGTTGGAACATGCGACTGGCCGCGCGTTCGCCGCGTGGCGCCTTGCTGAGAGCTTCCTGTCCCATGTGAGCTGTCTTAACATGTTTGCGGCGTTGGCACGGGAACTCATTCAAGAGCAAAGGAGAGTCTGCGATCCAGGAAGCTAAGGCTACTCAGCTACTTGTGGTCAATGCTTTTCAGAAGGCGTTGCCTCTTGTCAAGCAAAGCTACATTCTTAGCACCCCCTCTCCCAGTCCCCGGTCCCAAACCCCAAGCCCCGAAACCCAAGACCTGCGGTGCCTTCACTTTCTTGGTGGAACCTTGTAGCAGCGCGCTGCTAAGGCTTGTCCGCGAGCTATCAATGGCCTTGCGGACTTGAGATACTCTCCGCATACCATGTCAATACGGCATAAAATTTCGCAGCTCGCCTCGGGTCGCTCCTTGAATACATGCGTTGCGGTGGCCTTCTCTTCGCTTCATATTGCAAATTTATATCCCTACATCCTGTGGGATCTGAAAGGGCTTCCATGTGATCTGGTGGAGATGAAGAACTGGTCCATGTTCAGGTTTCGAGCCATGCTGCTGAAGAATCTCGAGCCACAGTTGTAGCCCAGTCTTACAAGCAGTCCTTAGTGTTGTTGTCACCATTCGTCGGAGGGAAGATGTGCGAGATGTGCATAAAGAGGGCGAAATGCCACAGGCAGTATGGGGAGAGGGATCGATTTCCAGCAAAGGCTTAGCTTAGTTACTGACATACATACATACATACATGCGCATGCAAGCATGTATTAAAAAGTGTTTATATGGATACACATACATATGGATGGCCTGACTTGCGGGCAAATCCATTAATGGATCTGAATGTCTCCCGATGTTCCTGTGAACTGCACACGCAGCAGCTATGAACGGGAGAAGGTCCGAGGCTCATGTTTGGGGCCTCGGCTGTTGTAAGTCCGGGATATGACAAGGTTTCGGCGATGCATTGGGGTCCAGGGACCAAGACCGGGAAAGGCTGGCCTCCAGGAAAGTCTGCGAAGCCATGCCTTAACTGTTTAACTTGCCAACAAAGATGCCAGGTGAGCGTGAAAGTCATGCTTGGCGATCTCAGACCATCTTTTGAGGGTAAAGGGAAAACCAAAACTTGAGGCCCCGGAAGCGAATCAGAAACTCCAAAATTTCAAGCGCTTTCGCCAGGTTACCGTAAAGCATTGACCAAGCCTCTGTGTAGTCGTTGCACCACGCCTTCCGCATGGTCAGCTACAGTCAACTCCCTCACTTCAAGGTGTAGGGCTACATACCGCTGTCAAGACGAGACCTCACAGGTACGAATCTCGACACCTGGCTGTGACACTGACACCTCGCTCTAGGAATGCTGTGTTCGGGCTGTGACTCTGGATCCGGCACACCATGGCACGCCTGTCCACCAGCTTCTGCCAGCGTCTCCAGCAGTATCTGCCCGAATATCTCAAAGTGCCATGCTTGCCTCGGAGCTAGGCACACATGCGGCTTCGATCTTCGGGCGTGAAGATCGAACCGTGCATTGCGACTTTTTTGCAACGAATTCGGCAATCGCGTCGACTCTCAACCCTTCGGTGACTGAACTTCTTCTAGAACTTGACAGCTGGTCTGCCGTCACGGGGCAAGTCGAACTTGCAGTGCATGACGGAAATCTTTTCCAGTTCCGTCCTCGTCTCAACGGAGCATAAGACTTGCAATTTGATGCGGTCACGTAAGGCTTAATACAGGGGCCTTAATAATTAGAACAGGGTTTCGGGGCCCATTATACTATAATTATTATAATAAGGAACCCCCCAAAATAGTATTGGTAATTCGTAAGGCCCCTATGTTAACCTCATTCAGCTCTATGCAACTCTTTGCAGCGAGGACCGATTGCTTTCTTAAAGCGAGCCTGAACTGAAAGCATTTGCCTGGTGGGCACAAGAGGACTAGTACGAGTGATACTATAGTCATAATGATAAGGACCCCTGCGAATAACAGTGGTAGTTATTTACTTATTTAGGAGGCCCCTACAGTAAAGAGATCAATCAGGACCATGTCGAGTCTAGCTGCCTGACAGGTCGCATGCAACTCGGCAGCTGACAAATCCGAGCAGCTCAATGAGGGAGCTGTCGTGGACACAATCCACCAGCAGCTGGAGAGCTTTGGCAAAAACCAAAGCAAGAGCTTCCTTGCAGCACGGATGTCTGAGTGTCCCAAACTGTGACAGGGCATTGCAGTTGTCGGCTGTGGAAACGCCTGTGCATGCCCTCTTCAGGTCCACCTGTGAAGACTTCAGCGTCCGCCACTCGTATTAAGAAGAAGCAAGATGTGTCTGTGAAGTTCCCCTTTGATTGGCCCTCTTTTACATTGACTGCGCTCAGTGCAGCACATGTACAAAATAGCAATTTCGCAGCGTCCGCGTTTGCGGAGCAGTGAGGTGGGGGGTTTTACGAAACTATTCAGCAGGAGGATTGGCACTGCATGCAGCCAGGGTGGATGCGAACAGCTCTAACTGATGCGCTGATCCTGGCACAGAACCAACGACTACTGCATAACTATGCACCGAGGATGCAAAAAGCAAGTCTGCGGCCTGGTTTCTCGCCTCAGGGGTGCCTACTTAAAGCTTCTGTCCTGAGCTAAGCCTTGCTGGCCTGAAGCAACCTCGGCAGGGGCAGCTTTCACACTGCTCCCTGAAAAATCTTTTAAAATCTTGCGCGTGCATATAACCTAAGCCTGAAGTCAGGCAGTTCAGAATGCTCAGCATGCGAGGCCTACCATGAAGTCGGGCTGATCCTCCACTAAGGAGCATCGAATTATTGCTATCAGGTTTCAGCCGTGCTGGTTCATGATGGGGAGCCCGAACTCAGACTGGGCAGCAGCATGTCGCCGCTCGCGGTTCCGCCGGCGCTTGTCACTCCCATCACAGAGGTGACAGAACAAACATGTTTTGCCACTGGCACAACCCTTGTTGTAGAAGAAAGCGCATGGCTTACACTCACCTGTGGCATGGCCGCCGGAGCCAACACTGGGAAGTGCTGCGGATCCCAGGATCACCTGCAGTCTATGCAAAGACAAGACTCATGCGACGTTCCTAAAGTTCAAAAGCTTCAAGGACAAGGCAACCCTAAACACCTAAAGACTTGTGAGAAGGCCTTGGGCTTCATGGACACACTTGGGCTGCCCGTGCTCAGCAAGAGACCCTTTTGGTTCGGTGACTCGCACGTCCCGGGCAGGCTTTGGAATTGCTGGCTCCAAGCCCACGCGGATGGTTGGCTGGGGAGCATCTGGCTTTGCACCCCTTGCATGGCGTATGTCCTGCTTGGGGGGGTGGCGAAATAGGTGGTGCTTGGGGCTGGAACGGTTGCCATCGGCTTTGGCTGGAACATCTTTGCACTGCTGGACAGCCGCGTCCTGGCGGCGGCCTGATCCGTCGGATCGATCTGCTCCTTTGCCTGATCTTGCACAGGTGGCTCGCTGGGAGGAGACTTCGGAGCGACTTCTGGTGTCTGCACCGTCTGTGGATTGTCCTCACGGGCCTCTCTATGGCTTTCCCCCAAAACCGGACACGAGCTCACCCTCCGCAGGCCACGGATCTGCTCCGCTAGAGACGGAGCATCCTCCAAGTCGAGGAAGGTATTGCCTCCAAGGCAGGGCGGTGTTCTGGTCGTGGAACTCACAGACTTTAGGATTCTGACCAAACACACCCTTAGAACAGAAACCGTAGCAGCTAAATGTGCGACCATGTTGCGAATGTTCAGGTGCCCACTTAGCTCCCCCTCCCCAAGGCTGTGGCCCTTGGTGTCCGCCAAGCTGCAGCTCATGCTAGCAGCGGGCGGCCCAAGAACCCGATTTCTAAACTGCCCTGCAAAAAATGTCTGCGGATAGTCGATAGAACCTTGCTGGCGAGTGCTGCTTCAGAAAAACCGCCAAGCGCCAGTGAAGAATATTGTGACTAGTGCGCAGGCAAGACCAGAAGATGCCGTGCTTATGGACCGAGTTTGGCTGATACAGATACACTTTTTCCCGCAGGCCTTGCTACATTAATTCCTCCATGTCCTTTGTAAGAGGTCTGGATCGGTGGAAGCTGCCCATGAAAGGAAGTGCAGAAGAAAACCACTAGCAAAGTAGACAGGACCAGTTGCAAGAGGACCTATCCTGCAGCAACGGAAGCCCCGGCACCTTGTACGGTATCCTTTCAATCACCAAAACATCAAAGTGCAGCTGTGGCACGTCTCGTTTCTTGAACATGCTGCGAAAAACCATCACGCGATCCAACCTGGCACTAGCTCAACACACACTTGGCTTGCGACATGTCACGGCAGCCTTGGGGCCGTGTGCTGACCCGGCTAGGTCGGATTGTGCAATATGCAAGCTTGGCCCTGACATGCCCTGACTCCACAGCAACCGTAAAGTACCCTTCAGCCCCAATATCCACTTGCAGAGCATCGTCTCTCCATTCCTCAACCCAACCGCCACTGCAAGACAAAATTCGAGTATGTCCTAAGAACGTCCGAGTTGCAGGGTGTTGTGAAAGGTCCTTGCCACTTTTACCTCGGTGTTGTGAAACCAATCTACCAATCTCTACGTCCATCATCACGGCCATACTGTGTGACATTCTGCATGGTGGGCGAGTTTTCGCCTTCGAAAGCTTGATCTAACAACACATTTCCTAAGAAGGTTTCGGAGAAGGCAGATGAGAGATCGCTGTTTGGGAAACGCACAGTGTCCTGAACAAAGCCTGACAACCTACACAGCGCTATGCTTATTTTAAGTCTTAGGGTAGATTCAGCAAGATTTTCGAGGGTGGAGCCTTGGACAGCACTAGACAGCTAGAATCACGTAGAAGCCGCCACATTCCTGTGATGATATGGTGCGTCCCAGTCACTGCAGAATCTTGACGCTGCGAAATGACCTCCCACGAGGCCGTCAGTGATGTCTGCATGGTCTCCCAATTCACGAGCCTTGCGCGCTGTCAGGTGCACATGTCATCAAACCAACTGGATCCAAAGCACCCGGACTTAATAATTAGCTATGTACATATAAAATGGAAAACTCTTTCGTCGTGCTGTTGGCCACCTGACGTGGCTATGCCTCTCAACGGCTGACTCCGCGATGCAGGCAAGCGGCACTTGCACGAAGGTTCCTGCAATCCATTTCGCAGGCTACTGGTTTGCTGCCCGACCAAGGGCCATTCGAAAGTGTCCATCCGCAAATTGCACCACAGACTGAATGTCTTGCGCTAATCGCACTCGAGACAGGAGTATCTAGTTCGGAGTATCGGCCCAGGCACTCTCCACGATGTCCCATAGCCACTTCCAGGCCAGCTGGGCGCTTTCGAAGGCAGCTGCAGAAAGGTTTGTCGCCAGCAGGTCGAAGAGACAAGACTCCTGAGCCGGATCCCTCCAGAGGCCGAAGTTGCGTGATCGACCCTTCCGCACATCGACTGTTCCCCCGAGAAGCAATACTAGGATGGTGAAGTCTGCTGAGTGCCAGGCGAAGACTTTGAGGTGCGCGGGCTTCACTCCCAACTCGACATGACCTTTTTCTGTCTACTGGCATCTCTCCGCTTCAACCACTTCCTCGGCACACTACCGCACACTGGAGTCCAACGTGCCTGGGACAGCTCGTGATACTTCTTCGCAACCCCACACTGACAAAGCTGCTATACTGCTGAAAGACACGGTTCAGAAGGTCAAAAAGGGCCCAACTGCAGCTCCAAGAGGCGTTGCGCCAATCTGAACAAGTTCCTGCAGCTGGGAGACGTTAATTTTTCACAAACAAATGCCATCTTCCAACAAGCTTCCAGGCAGCGAACTTGAAACAGCACAGCTCTACCCTATAAAGACCCTTCCAAGCGTTTTCCGGCTCTATAAGCATGGTTACCCTAATTATAAGTATGGTTACCCTAATTATAAGTATGGTTACCCTAATTATAAGTATGGTTACCCTAATTATAAGTATGGCTCCCCGAATAATAACCTTAGTTACTAAGTCAAGAGCTTACGGCTGACACCCTCAACAGGGGCCTCTCGAGCTCCTTGGGCCGCGTGGCAGTGGAGACCACGAGCTCCTCGCGACCGGGCTTCGGCGCTGAGGCGCTTGGCGGAACTAGCAGAATCGTAGAATAATAGTATGAGGTCCATTCTATAATTATACGACTATATACCATAATAATAATAGCTTGTAAGTGAAGTGGTGTCTACACGACAGCCCTTTTGAACACCATCCTACCATGCCCACTTGATCTGGGTCGTCGCAACCAACAAAGTAGATTCGACATCACTTCGACACAGTGGCCCGGCGGTTGTGGCACATGTTCCGACTTGTAAAGACTGTCGCGCTGATTCATGGAATGCTCAGCTCACTTGTCACAGCCAGCCGTCTGGCATGCACAGGCACGCGGCCCGTCGAGACACAGTCTATCAGATACTCTGCTACCAAGCTGGGGGAGGCACGAGTGCAGTGCCCAGTTTCTGTCCATGCTTCTCGCTCCAAACCTGGCACGCTTCACGGTGTCATGAAGCCAAACACCTCACAATGTAAGCTTGGGGTCTGGCAGGCTATCTGCTTCGTGTTACTCTCCGATTCCCAATAAACAAATGCTACTGCAGAATCCTAGCAGAATGGTATCCGTTTTTTGCTGCTGGACGCGTGCATGCCATCAGAACCAGCAACATCATCCAGTCCAACAGTGGTATTGGAAGGATGAGCTGCGTCTGCTGCATGAGAATGCCATCTCCACTGCTATGCGGATTTAACACCGTTTAAGCTCTCATGTTTCAGGGTCTCTTCTTAAACTCTTGCAAGTCTTGCAGCCCGATGTCGGCCACTTGAAGCAGCTTGCTGCGATGTATGATCTTTGCCATCTACGCAACAATTGGAGTCTTTTTGCGAATAGACCTTTCGCATGTTGCCCACGAGGGTAAAGAACCGAACAGAGTTGGCTGTGTTGGCGACAAGTCCTCACTCTGACTCGTGGCCCTTCGCACAGCTTAAGCACCCAATGGCTGAGGCTAGGAGAGAAACCAGCAGCAAGACATTCAACTTTTGCCAGCGGCACAAATTTGGTCTTCTCTTTGGACTGCGCGATGCCCTCCTGGCGGGGTGCGAACAGGTGGAAGCTGCGGTTGTGTACAATATATGTGTGTGTAAATGTACATATACATATACATGTACACACACACACACACACATCGTGTCGCAGGTCTGATCTGTCGGTGCATACTGTCAGGGAAAGTCAGCAGCTGTCAGGGAAAGTCAGAGGCTGCACGAAAAATTCAGAACATGTAGTCTTGAACAGGAACTGAGCAAGAAACTGACCGATGCAAGCCCTCACTCAAACACAGCTCGGAAAGGGGTTTGCGGCTTGGCCCCCGTGCCATTTCAATGCAGGTACACAATCTGGCGTCCCAGATTGCTTCACAGCACTTCTATCACCGTCTTCGTCGGGCAGTGGATGATAGAAGGCTCACTGCCCCCCTGCTCATTCGACTCAGATTTACCTACCCTTCGAAACAGGGATGGACACACACAGGCCCTCCCGGGCTCATTGCATCCGTTCAATCGCTTGCACAGCACTTGCATGACAATGCGCACTCACTTGTCCAGATCGCCACCAGTCCACCAGAAACCAATGCTCCACCACCAGCCAAGCTTGCACTTGCACGACACTTGCGATGCAGTAAAGCGGCGAGGTGCGTACTCTGACCCCTTGCAATGTAGACAGTCTTTGCGCGCTGTTTTTTCTCACCGATTTTTTATGGGAAAGTCTTATGCTCAAGAGACCTAGGAAAGTGGGCTACGAAACTTCAGGAAGCGTAGTCTGTGCACTAAGTGCAATTCGACTTCGGCTTCTTCCGCATCAGCATCGAAGTACATGCAGCACTGAGTTGCAGTTTGGTACGCAACGTTGGCCAGTGACACGATACTCACTCGCAAATGCTCCTGTACTAGGTCTACGACAGCTCTCATCCACCTTTTTGACGGGCTGCTCAACATGGTGCAAGCCACGGCATTGATTTGTACAAAACGGATGGTGGTATGCAAAGACTGAAAGCCCATGGTCAACTCAACCGAGGAGGACAGCCGAAACTCCTGTATCCCACGTCGCAGGAACGTGTACGCCACCATGGTGTCGGTTATGGGTTGTGCCTCTTCTGGGTCATCATTTTGATCGAGGCGAGTAATGAATGTGATTCTGGCTCTGATCGGCAACACGTACATCAAGATGTTCTCGAGCACGTCAGAAGCGGCCCAATCCATGTTGTTCGGGATCTACACAATTTTCAGAGTGCTTGAAACAAAACTCTGTTGAATGTCTGATGAAAGCAGCTCACAACACCGCAGCACTTGCACGTCTCTGACATGTTACTCTGCACATTTCTTGCACTGCACTTGCACGAACCTCGCACATCCCTTGCATATCACTTGCAATCCGCTTGCACGTCCCTTGCTCGTCACTGCTCTTGACTTGACACAGAGGTGGTCTCTTTTTATACCGTCACAACGAAATCGACTGGTTCGAGGGTTTGAGCAGTCGTTACAGGTTCCGTAAACCGAAGATGGCGAAAGTTTTGTACAAGCTGGAAGGTGTGTAACCTAGGCCACCAGCCGAACTTCTCCCAGAGCTGCATCGCGACAAGGTATTTGGCAACGTTGATGGAATCGTTGATTGATAGCTGGATGTGGAGAGTAATAGTCCCGTGTCCGGTTGCCCGACTGCATACACGAACCCACATCCGAAAAATGTAGTCGCGGCTCGTACTCCAAGGCAGATTGGCTTCGCGGGCCTTGCGCTTCATGTTGGGCAACCTACACAGTTTCACTGGATGCCAAATGCTGCAACTCAAGACGGGTCATGCAGAAAGCTGATAATGCACAGCACTGCAAACACGCACTCTTTAGTTTCTTTCACTTTCTTTGTGCAATCTCTCACTTTCGGTCAAGAACGTACTGCACAAGTTTCAAAGTGGACGAAAAACGCTTCCTAGGGCCTTGCTTTTCTTTGGCAATGCGTTGGCCATGCTGTCTCAAGAAATCGAGAATGAACTGAGCTCTGTTGTGAATGAAGAAATCGTCACCAAGCACTCTCGTGCCTTCCATTCTGCGGCGAAATTGGGTACTGGGTGCAGGACGAATCTTGATGCGCACACCGTCAGGCCCTTCATCGATCATACGAAGTTTGGGTTTCCGCGGTGGGTCCGTCTGCAACATGTTGGTGTGCTCTGCAACTGACTGCTTCGGCTTTGGGGCATGAACTAATCGACCAGAGGACGAAGACGCAGACTGTCGGTCAATGGATGAAGACGCATTAATACTCTCATGATCAAGATCAAAATCAGCCGAATCCGGATCACTGGCCAAAGGAACACCTGATGCCACATCTGCACGTCGATCACGTTCTTGGTCCGATACTGCAAGGTCTGACGAGAAGTCGGAAGAGTGCACGTCCGATACAGAGGCAACATCGCTCTCGAAACTGGACACCGACATGATGAAAAGCTACTTATACGGTCTGAATCTGTCTTGCAGTACAGGGAACCTTGAGGGCATGAGGCAGGACAATGTCTGCAGACGCTCACAACACATGGTGCCGGCAGATCGCTTGCATCACCCTTGCACATCACTTGCACGTCACTTGCACGTCCCTTGCACATCCCTTGCAACACCCTTGCAGTGACACTGGCGCACAGACGCTTGTTTGCAACTGCTCACGTTTCACTCTGAGACTTCAATCTCTGCTGGGAGCGTTGGGGGCAACTCTGTTGTTTCTTGTAGTTGAAGAGAATTAACACAATGGGTAGTCACAGATTGAAGAGAATGCAAATCCGTCAGCAAGTTGCCCACCACTTCGTTGGTCTTCTGAAGTTTCTGAAACAGTTCTGTGGTGGCGGACATGACTTCTGCCACCTGAGTCTCCGTGTCCCTGATTTGTGTGGTGAGCACGTCGAGTTGGGCTTGTTGGATCTTTTGGACGGATAAGGCTTCTTCGCGAAAGTGACGGAATTCACCTCTGATTGTGATCAGCTCCTGTTGTGTGTAGGAAATCCAGCGTTGAAGAGGTGCCAACGGATCGCACGCTGAGTTGCTCGACATTAGTGCAATGGGACGAGACTTGAGCAGGGTGCTGCAACACTGTTCTGGTATGCACTACAACATGAATGAAAAAGTACTCACAGCACTTGCATCCAATGCACATTCTTTCCTCACTTCAGCACTCGCATGCGTCACAGATACAAGCGAAATCCTGTCACTTCGGGCATACTCAGCTAAGATCAGACGATTGACTGCGTCGAAATCGGCGTGATTCACGCCTTCTGGTAGGCATGGGTTTGGATCTAATCGGAGTACCTGACGTAGCTGAAGATGTAGGTGCAGCCGCCGACGAAGCGGTACTGGACACCAAAGGAGGTTCAGACACACGATGCCCCAAGCTTGCTGGTGGTGCCGGGGGTGGAAAGACGGGAGCACTGGCACTGGGCGGGGGGAAATTGGGAGGGGGAAGAGGGGGAGGGAGGGGAGGGGGGGGGAGAGGAGGAGGGCCAGGGGGAGGTAGGGGGGGAGGTGTGGAACTGGACGATGGGTTGTCGCTCCCTGCACTCGGCGCACTCCTCGTTGCTGGCAGAGGGGGTGGAGGTGCATAGGGGTGGGATCTGCAATTGCCACGGGACGAACGTGATCCTGAAGCTCCGCTACTGCTAGGACGTTCTTCACGTAGGTTTGCTCTATCCCTCTCATCCAAACGACGCAACTCTTGCTGCAGCATTCTTTCTGTCCCGTCACGCACAAAAGCTGTCAATTGAAGTACAAGGGCTTGACGAAGTTGAGGTCGTGATACAAAGTTGAGCAATCTCACACGCGCTGAATGAGTGAGCGTTCTCAGGAACTCATCGATGCTAGGATCCGAAGGTGGCACCGTCGGCATGCTTGCTTGCACAGATGATCTCGTCTCTTAGCCAAAAACACTGCGATGCTAACATTTGCAAGTCTCTCACACATGGCAAAGTCAGATCAAGACATGTTGCATGCACGTCCGCTGTCAACTGTCAACTGATAACAGACCGCTTTTACCGTTTCATCAAAGCTTCACACAAGCGAAATGGATAACCAAGGTTCGCTAACCACCGTACAAAAGTATGGACAGCTACTTCTGCTTGGCACGTTGGCCAAGTGTACTTACGGATGAGAGAGATTCTCGACTTCGCACCTGACACCAGCAATCGATCGCTGCCTGCACTCATGGGATGTCGAACTTGCCAAAGGAACTTGGGCTGGAGATAGTAAATGGTTCGGTTTCGGACATCAATATCAAATCCCAAAAAGTGACCATCACCGACAGCTTCAAGAACAATCGGAGAACCATAAAAGGTTTCTTGGCTGAAGACTTGAAAAGGCACAGTTTTATGCACTTCGGTGGGTGCAATCACCAGTCTATTGTCCACATATCTTGCAAGAAAAGTAGAAGGGAAACTCGAGATCTGCGGGAACGTTGCTGCCCAACCGAGCTCAGTCATCACCACTGGAAGGGAAGAGAGGACTGGGCTGATTTGGTTACCTATGGACGTGCCATCAACTTGCTTCCACACTCGATTCAACGCCACAAACAAGCCGCATTCGAAGCTGAGACGAACAATGGTGACCAAGTCGAATGGATCAATGGTCTTCCAATCGAAGTGCCGACGTATATTGGAAATCTTCCCATGAATGGAACGAAAATGTTTGCTCTTCTCGTTAACGCACACCGACAATTTGACATCAGGGTGTCTTGCAGTGAACATACGAACCAACATCTCCACTGCTTCCAGAATACGACTTTGAGGCACTGAGTTAAAGAACCCGACCAGATCGTCATTGAGCAGTTCGAGTTCAACTTCCAACGAACATTGCCTGAATACCTGATGAATATGATGCCAAATCTGTGGGACACTGCGTGACAACGAACCAGGCCATACTGTGTTGACCATTTGGTCAATGCAAATCGCTGCTGCCCTAAGAATAGGGCCCAAGGCTGTATTCTTGTAGCTGATGATGGTTCGCCCTGATTTGAAGGCCTTTTTGCGTTTGAGAAAGATCTGTCCCACAGGCAGATTGGCATCCAACTTGAATCCCCAAGGGTACTTGCGAACCAGTGAAGACGGGATGTGCGCACAAAGAAAAAGCTTTGCTGACGATACGGACATCGGCATAGGGCTGAACACCTTGACATCTGACCATACTCGATGGCAGGATTGGAAGTAGAATCTAGGGCAAAAGACCATAAGATGAGTTGATTCGTGATCAGCAAGGTGAATTACCCAATCTGTACAAACGATGTCTTTGAGCTGCAACGCATGACTTTCCTGGAATTTCGGACATAAGCACATATGGCGAAGGTGAAGATGCCACTCGGAATGAATGAACTGCTGCCACATGGGTAGAGTATGCAAAGGAATAAAATGTGTCTTGCACCAACCCTTGTACGCGGAGGTCGCCTCCTTGATGTACTTGGCTTTTGATGGAAAGATAAGGGATTTTGAGTTGGCCTGAGCAAGTTCTCTAAGAACAGGTTGGCGAAATGACAACGTCTCAAGTCCACATGTCCATCCACCAAGTCCACATTGGGGTGCTGCTGCTGAAATTGTTGGCATCTGCATGGAAGTTGATCAACTGTTATCTCAGCAAGCTTCTTCTCCCACTCAAAGTGATTATGAAGAATAGAGCCCAGCGATTGGGGAGCAGACTCTCTCGGCGTCTTAGAGGGGAGGTGAAACGGGATGCAAATGCCTTTGAACTGCTGAATGGTATGAGACAGAAACGATGAGACATGGGCAGCAAAAGAAGGATGAGACAGAAACGGTAAAGTGACTGACTTGTTGTGTCGGGGTACAGAGCAGTTACGAAACTGCAACGCAGATTTGAGCAGCTGTACCACTCTAGATCTGAAAGGTTGCTCCATGATCTCGGCCATCCGGAACATCGCGTACAACTCTAACGTCGAGACTTTGGCAGATCTGACAATTTTTGCAGCAGAGAAAGATGCCGAGGTCAGCGACGCCAAATCGTACAGAAGCGACCACGCTTGGCTTTTGTCCATCAAACATCGAGTCGGAGTACTTGTTGAAGCAGCACGTCTTCGAACTTTTGCCCAAAGTCTGGAAAACAATGAAACATTCTTAAGAGATGGACGTGGCCTGAGTCTCTTGAATCCCAATGCTGACTTAATGAAGAAGCGGTCAATGAACGGTGAATTGAATCTGGGCTGCCACCGATCAATAAGGACATGCTCTTGCACCCAAGCTTGTTTGTAGTCATCATGAACAGACAGACAAAGTGTAGAAAAGTCGAAATAACTGCCCAGCGAAGCCCAAATACGAATGGCCGGTTCAACTTGAACATATTGCTCACGGAGAACTTGCTTGAGTTTGGACTGACGGTTGAATTCACGCTTCGAAATAGTAATTGAGGTACTTCCCACATACATCCATCGGTCTCTTTGCTTGAACGATGAACGCGTACTCCAAGACACGGGAGCTTTCAAATAAACTGCACAAGGACTCTGAAACCGTGTGAACGTGTACTCAGACGGCGTAACTCCAGCTTTGCGCAATTTTTCAAGCAGCCGTTGTTCTGGCGAAGTACCCCTGGAGTAATGGAACAGTAGAATCAGATGACAAAAACCTTGCAACCAAATGGCCATCACTTTGTCCACATGCGGAATGAATTGAAGCACAAACGACATGAACTTGCCAATCTCTGTAATAAGAGCATGTGCTGACCGAATCTCCTTTGCGGAGAATTGTTTGGAAGCAAGGCTGTGTGCAATTCAGACAACTTGAAAAGCTGCCGCTGCAATGCACGTAGAGAGACTCTTGATGCCCATCCTAGATGCAAAAGTCGCCGAGATCCCGAATTTGACTGCAAGTTCTTGCAGTTTGGCTTTCTCCTTGCCTCCATAGTTGATCTGCACAAGCTTGGAGACAGACACAATGTGCTCTTGAAATTCTGCAAAACGCTTGCCTAGGGGTCGTTTGAAGCTCTGGATCCACTTGTCGACGTCCCCCTCTCCTGATCCCTTTAGTCGGGCTTTGGGATCGTTCAAGGCTTCAGCAGGAACACTGTCGATCTTACTCTTGAGGTCACTCTCCCAAGTCTTCGGTGGTGTCCCGGATTGTAGACAAGGAGCACTAGATTGCGAAGCAACCGGGAGCTGTGTTTTCGAAGCGGATTTCGTGGGGGTAACGGGAAGTCCTGCGGCTTGCAATTGTTCACGACGGCGATTGAGCTCTTCCGAAACTTGAAGGAACTTCTGAGATTGGTCAACGCCTGTGGGCACCGGCATGTTGTCAAACATGAGCTGAACGATCTTGTCAACCAGCGGCTGAAACAGGACTGCACAATCCGTGTTCTTGTTGGGAATGATTGTAGATGGATTAGCGGCCTGAAAAAGTTGCGTAGCAACTGCATCGATGTCAACTTTGCGATCTCGAAGGTTCTTCGTCACTTGCGACATGAACACTGCTTCAGCAACTGTAGCAACTGGCACAACACTGAAAAACTTGCCATGACTTAATGCTCGAAGACGCCAATCTGAAACTCCATGAAACAGGAATTCCTGAACAGGAATGCTGAGTGGATCTTTCCCTGCGATCCCTTTCTTTCGCGACCACGGGGTGGCTTCGATGTACTTACGAAAAGACAACCCGTGAAGCACCGTTGAGTCATAATCATCACGATCTGACGCCCATCCATTCGGTAGTGCAGGAGCAAGACCAGGACCTTGATGAAGTGGCATGGGAGTAGACGGCGATGATGAAGGTGCCGAAGAAAGTGGAGGCGGAGGTAGGGGAGGTGGCTGACTAGCAGGGGCAGAATTGGAGAGGTTGGGATCATTCCAACTTCCCGAGCTATACGGCTGATAGCGATGCTGACCCCACGATTGTTGGGATCTCCCGTACCCTGTGTTGGTGTCCCACTGTCCATTCCATGCCATGGTTTCAGAACTATCGACAAAGCTAAGTCCACGGGATCGCTAAGGACACTTCGAATCAAAAGGCTCCGTAGTTGAACAAACCTGCTCAAGTTGTTCTCAAACTGCAGCACTTGCACATCGCTTGCACAACTCTTGCACCACACTTGCTCCTCTCTTGCACCTCTGACGCACACCCTTGCACTACCGCTGACACTTCACTTGCAGCACACTTGCATATCTCTTGCTGGCACATCTCACAATCTTAACTGGCATGTTTTCGACACATGTATGCGTACAAAGCAATTGACAACGGAAGAGACTTGAGAACGTGGCTGGTCAAAGCAGCATGCTGCACTCAGACCCTCCAAAAGACAAGAAGCGCTTCCGGGATGAAACATGAGGAGCGAAAGACCCATCTGCCATCTTTGGCACGGGCAACGTCACGAATGTAACTGCAGGAATGGTCACCCTCAACTCCTCCCATGGGGATCCTTGAATGGGGAGGCGTGAGGGACCCTTGACGATTAAATGCAGATCCGAAAATGCACACCGGACGCTCACTCAGAATGCCACCGTACTTGGACGCTGCCTCTTGTGCTTGTTCTGCATCTGAAGTATGAGCCCTAGCATAGAAGGAAACTGGTGGGGACCACTTGCTGTCACTAGCATCCCAATACGATGGTCGGATCGTTCCCTCAAGGAGGATAGATGCAGCCCCGGCCACTGTTGTGTTGTGTGCAACCGGCGAACGAGCAATCCCTGCTGCAGAAGTATGCGACCTGATCATGGTCCTCTCAAAGTGGGTGAAGTGGATGCTCAAGCACTTGCACGAACTCGACAAAGAACGAAGCTCCACAGAGTGAATGTTTGCAGCTTGGTCGGCTGCTGCAATTGCCTGAGAAACATACTTCAATGCCGTCGAATTGACAGACTGGGAAGGAAGACCTAACAGGCTGATCAGATAGTCCGCAGTGCTTTGCATCAAAGAGCTGGGAACCTGCAACTCAAGATTGGCCTGTATCTTTCTCGAAATCTCACATGCCGATTTCATACGGCCAGGGCTGGAACTGATCAAGTGACGTAGAGCAGTAAACATGGGGTATAATGCGACCCAATTGAAGCTAGCTGAGTACACACGTATCAGCTTCGCTTCTTCATCGCGCACTTCCAACCCACGAAGTTCAGGAATCACGAAGAAGTTTGAATCTTGCTCCCACTCAACTTCCACATGCCCTTTGAGAAGAGATCGATTCTCAAAATGCTCATACGAATCTTGCAAGGGTTTAACTCGAAAGACGTAAGTCTGGTCCGCACTGAGCTGCCACCCTACACGATCTGCATGAGTACCAGGAATCTGATCACAAATTGCACGAAGTCGAATGCTGTTAGGATCTGCAACAAGAGAAACTCCGCTTCCATGGACTTGCCGAAGTCGCTTTGATGGCTGGGATGAGTCATCCGTTTGATATGTGAGGGCTGACTGCTGGCTCTGACCAGATGCTGTTGACTGATTCTGTTGAGAAACAACAGTCTGCTGAATGTCGAGCAAATTGTTAAGGCCAGCATACACATCTCTGTGGCCTCGGACATGTGTCAAGTTTGCCGACATGATCGCTGAGTATTCAGCAAAATCGGCCACCGAACGAAACGACAAACGGAAACCTGCGCCATCTGCATGAAGAGTGATTGCTGGTGGAACCTCTTGCTGTGGAACAGGCCGATCATTTACAGCACGTGCAGCAATCAAGGTAGGAGCTACATCTGCTGTTCCCAAACCAACATTGGATGCAGAAGGGATCGGCAAAGAAGAAGATGGAGCAGGCGCCGGGCAAACTGCATGAGTGGGGGGTGGGGGAGGGAAGGCGGGAGGGGGAAGGGGAGGGGGGGGTGGAATCCACTTCGCCGTGGTACCACGGGAGGGGGGAGGGGCAGAAGCGGGGAGGGGAGGGGGGGGCAAAGGGGGAAGGGGGGAGGAGGAGGGTGGAGGGAGAGGTGGGGGAGGAGGGGGGGGAATTGATGTGCGGGTACTGCGTCTCTTTCCTGAGGCATCCATGGCAAACTGATCAGCAACTACCCAAAAGTACAGCTCATGTACTCAACTTGTAGCCGAAGACCTGCGACAAGTCAGCGGTGAAGTCAGATTCGGGAAAGTCAATCAGATCATAGAAAGTCAGTGGGAAAGTCAGCATTCAGGTTTCGGTACAGGCATTTGGTAAAGACTCACTGAGAAAGTCAGCTTGCAAGCACGGATATAGAATCAGGGAAAGTCATCCAATGCTTATACAGTCAATCGGGAAAGTCAGTGCCAGAGCTACCTCTGGGAGACACGGCGCCCATAGGGAATGCCGTTGTGAAGCACACTTGACACATCGTGTCGCAGGTCTGATCTGTCGGTGCATACTGTCAGGGAAAGTCAGCAGCTGTCAGGGAAAGTCAGAGGCTGCACGAAAAATTCAGAACATGTAGTCTTGAACAGGAACTGAGCAAGAAACTGACCGATGCAAGCCCTCACTCAAACACAGCTCGGAAAGGGGTTTGCGGCTTGGCCCCCGTGCCATTTCAATGCAGGTACACAATCTGGCGTCCCAGATTGCTTCACAGCACTTCTATCACCGTCTTCGTTGGGCAGTGGATGATAGAAGGCTCACTGCCCCCCTGCTCATTCGACTCAGATTTACCTACCCTTCGAAACAGGGATGGACACACACACACACACACACACACACACACACACACACACACACACACACACACACACACACACACACACACACACACACACACACACACACACACACACACACACACACACACACACACACACACACACACACACACACACACACACACACACACACACACACACACACACACACACACACACACACACACACACACACACACAACACACACACACACACACACACACACACACACACCACACACACACACCACACACACACACACACACACACACACACACACAACACACACACACACACACACACACACACACACACACACACACACACACACACACACACACACACACACACACACACACACACACACACACACACACACACACACACACACACACACACACACACACACACACACACACACACACACACACACACACACACACACACACACACACACACACACACACACACACACACACACACACACACCACGTGCAACATCAACAAACCTGGGCCGTTTGTCAGTTGGCTCATGTGACTCGTGTCTGTTCTGTACTGTATACTTGTATATAGCGGATTACATGAATGTGAGCACCCATATGCGATACATTGCATATTGTATTTCGCTTTTTAAGTACTGTATGCTCTGCACAGGGTCTGTCTGTATCTTGGTGAACCCCCTGGCTCTGGGCGTTCTTCTTCCCCTCCCCACTCCACCCTGTGAGTGGCTGGTTTGGGTTAGCTGCTTGCCTCCCTCGCTGCTGCGGGATGTAGGCAGGTTTGTAGTTTGAACCAACAGTTACGAGAATCGAACCACTAGAAAACGCATCCCTATTGCTGTTGGCACTGTTGAGACGTCGCACTCGCAATAACATGAACCCATTCCTGTGGCTGTTGGCCCTCTTAAGATGTGGCCGTGGTGCCGCGGTGCATGTACCGAGATCCCAATACGCACCTACGCACGTACATAGGCACGTATGTATGCATGCACATTTGCACAATGTGGGTATGCAGAATATCTAGAAATCCTTGAACCAATCCCGTGAATGCAGCGTTTACGTGCAGCTTGACTCTGAAAGGTCTCAGAGTGTTCAAGCTCTGTGTTCCGCACCTGAAGCCGCCGAGCCATGGCCGCCCCAACAGAAACCAAAGCTCTCTGACGCCCATCCTTGGCTTGTTGTGTTTCGGGCAGGTAGACGGAATGGTTCAACAACAACCTGTGATGGCTGGGTGTCAACGAAAGTCACACCTCGCAATAGCCCATAAGCCAAGTCTCAACGCCATCTTCGTTGGACATTTCCGCATTCAGGGTGCTCCGCTTCTGGTGGCTCTTGTGGCTACCTGCAGGTTGTCAGCGGGAACTCTGCAGTCGAGCGGCAAGATTGGGTGACTCGCGGCATTCTTCCGGCAGTGTCTCAACATGTATCTGCCCTGGAGACGCAGATTTGTCAGTCTGAGGC
Source organism: Symbiodinium sp. CCMP2592 (assembly GCA_905221615.1). NCBI lineage: Eukaryota > Dinophyceae > Suessiales > Symbiodiniaceae > Symbiodinium > Symbiodinium sp. CCMP2592. Next base: position 380,860 of record CAJNDT010006021.1, on the reverse strand, counting down.
TGTTGCTGCGTCTGCTCAGCATGCCCCCAGTCCTCCGAGCATCTCTACAGCGGCTTTTAAATGCGTTTTCGATCGGGGTGTCAGAGAGGCTGGAGCGAGCCTCGAGTCTTCGAGCAGGCCTCTAAATTCGCCTTGAGGAACTACTCCGCAAAACGTGCAGTCTTCTGCAGATCAAGGTGGGGAATGCGCAGTTTGTCGAAAGCCATCTCAGTGAAGCTTGCGAAGTCTTTGGTTATCAGCCCATCGTGGCGGCAAAAAGCAAACAGACTTTAGTGCAGTGAAACTGCTCGAGATGCGCAAGGAGCTCCAACAGATGACGGGTCCCGTGGATGCTCGCAATCGTGCGGCCGCTGACGCTGTGTCGACGGCTCGACATGTGCGTAGTGCCAGATGCGTGTGAGTCGTCCGAGAACCTGATCTGGATAGAGACATCGAAATACGCACGGCAGTCAGTTCTCTGGTAGGAGCTGGCTTAAGCAGTTGATCTGAATGGCAAATTGACAGAAAGAAATGTTACATGCACAAGCTACTGAATTCTAGCACAACGGTGTGTTCGAAACCTTTGTCAGTCTCAGCGGATTTTGAGTACTTGTGGGCACGCCATCGATCTGCTCGACAACGGCTAGAAAGTGCATCCGAGCAGCTCAGATTGCATCACCGACTTGGTGATGATTTGATTCCTGGGCTGAAATCTGTGCAGTCGCACATCTCAACCCGCCTCAGGGCCGATCCATCCACCTCCTACCCCAAGCTCTAAATCGAGCTTTACAAGTGGCACCTTCCCAAGCTGGAGGATGGCTAAGCAACGAGCCCCCAGAACCGAGGCCCTGGGCTTGCTAAGCAGTTTCCAGCAGCTCCAAGGTCAAGGATATAGGTTGAAGTTGAGACGACCTCCTTGCCAAGGTTCCAAGAGCTCCGCACGGCTTCCACCTTGGGCTTTACCTTGTTCGCAGAGCTCGGGGGGCGTTTTTCGATTGCTTGGCATTGGGGGGGGTCTTCGTCGCAGAAAGCAGGGGAGTGCGAACTTGCGTACAAGATTTCTCACCTAGTTTGCCACACTCAGCGTTGCAAGACTGCCTACCGTCAAGATGCCAGCCTAGAGCCTCAAACTCGACTCCGAACACAACCCCGAGCCTGCGCTTGCCCTTATGCTGACACTTCCAGTTTAAATTGTGAATGTTGGCCTGCTGGCGCACATCGGATAGCACAAGTACGACTAGCGCATCGGCAAAATTACTTGACATTGCGAGTTGACTTGTCGTGACCAAGGCTCTTGAAAGAGAGTAGGATGCGTAAGAAAGTACCAGTACCTGTAGATCGGACCTGTACTTGAGCAGCCGCCGGAACGACGCAGCTTCGGGTTTAAGGGTCCAGGGACAATCTGGAGTTCAGCCCTTCCCAGCAACAGCCCGAGGCATGGAGACTCCTTTCGAGCATATAGGCCAACCAGGACCGGGCTGCCACTTCGAGGGCGCTGAGCAGCTCATCACCTGAGTGTCTTCGGTACTGATAAGTCTTTCTGTCTTTATGTCACGATTATGATGACCTACTGTCCTACTGAAGGAGATGACTACAATGGCCGCCAACGGAGAAGCTCACCAAGCGAGGTCGGATGTGTGTTGAGTACGCCTTACAAGCGGCCTGGCGCACACTCTTCTGCACCGGTGCTGGATGACTTACACATCCCAATCCTGAACAGTTGTCCGCGCCCTGCAGCTCCGTACTCCACAAACTCCGGCGAGGCTCTGAAGGTGCTGTAGACCCACGACCAGCCGTCGGACACTTCGGCATCCCAAACGCCACCCTCACGAATGAGGAATTGCGACAGCGCGCGCAGGAAGCTGCGCTCAAACACCTGCATTTCATGATTGCATCTGATCTCGTCAGAAAAGACAGTCGGGAGGTCGGTAAGTCGAAAAAGCCACTCGGCAAAACAACGGCCGATGGCTGTTGACACTTGGGTCAAGGTCTTAATGTGACGGCTCCAAAAATTGCTTGGCGTGGCCGGGCGAAAGGGCAATGAGCCTGTGTTTAGATTCGCACCCTTACTTCAGTTTGCGTGCGTTGTGGGAGCTTTGCAAGGGTGCACAAGTTCCGAAGACGCTTACACACAAATTGCTGCGAAGTGATGGCTCCAGAGTATGCTTTGGATATCGCGGCCTTCCCCTTCAAAGCCTTGCAATCCACGCCCTTGCGACAAAGAGTGGTGACTTTCAATCCTGTCTCCTGAGGAACCATCCATGCCAAGCTGGCCTCGTTGTGCTCGCGCTGAGCACCATAATCCACGTGACGCAGGGCTAGGCTGAAGGTCTCCTTGGTGTTCTTTGGTGGCTTCTTTGCGATCTTCTAGATGTCTCTCAAGCACGACTTCGAGCCTTCTGGACTTTGAGGATGGTTGCACAGGTTACGTACGACGAGAGCTCGTCGGGAATTTGCGGAACAAAACACCAAGACTACCTGAGACTTTGGAAAACACCGAGGGTAAGGAAAGGGAGCCTCGTCTGGCAGTGGTGCCTGGGCTTGACGTTTGGGTTCGAGGGCTAAGGTGACAGGGCATGGAAGCTTCAAGCTTGTGCACTCGCTGCTTCATCCGATCGTCCGCGACGGAATCATCATAGGTATGTAACTCGATGAGATCGCATTGGTACTAGATCAAGTTTGCAGTGCCGCCGTCAAGCCTCAACTGCCAGGTGGCTAGAACCATGAGGCCTTTGCTTGGCAGCATCAGCAGTCGCAGCATCTCGCAGGGAATGCGTCCAAAGGCATTGGTCGTCCTCTCCATGTCCTTGGACGAGGCGGTCGCTGGGTCGATGTCGGGGGATTCCTAGTCCTGGTTACCTGGAGCCATTCAGTGCCCAAGTGCCGCTTCGCTTCTGCACCGCTCCTACATCTTGGCAGCCAGGCATCCTTTCCAGCAAAGAGCAGCTTGAAGGACTTTGCATGCCTCGCTTGAGCAGAACAGCTGAATACGGAACATCCATGCCTTGAGTCGTTGCGCATTGACTTTTCGAGCTTTGGCTGGCCAAAACTTGAACCATCACAGCATTTGAAGGGCTAAACCTGAGACCTGGCCATGACAGGCTGCAAGGCCCTTCAGAAAACACAAGGGCTGCAGGCGAAGCGCTCGGGATTCTGGAAAAGGTTCTGGTAGAAGATCCTGAGCTGGCGATATCAAAAGCGCTTGAATGCAGGCCAAGCATCTTCCCTGTGTGCTCGACTACCGGCCTATGTACCCGAAACACCACGTCCCACTCGTTCGCAACAAGTCATTGCAGCAAAGCCGTCAGGTTGAGACATGTCGGGATGAGGGCATGTCAAGCCGGTGCGAGCACATGAATGAAACTACGTGCCCGGCGCTAGGAGCAGCCCGTACTAGAGCAATGCGTGGCATGGGTTTGGCCTAGTGACATGAGCGTCACCGATGTGAAGCTCCCTCCTCCGGCTGCTGTCCCTCTGTACAAGTTTCGTCCATTGCTGTGCCAGGGGCATGGACATCCGTGCACTTCAAGAAGATCTTGCAAGCCGCCGGAGCCATTTATGTCTGACATTGTCTCATGAAGACACAAAGCTGGATCCAAAAACACCCCCCCAAATCCTGAACACCGCAGCGCTGACTTTGCCAATATTTGCGGACCCAGCCCAGAATCCTCCCGGCCAAGCCCGAAGAGCCCCAAACTGCTTGCAGTACCACCTTAATTGAAGTGCCCCTCTTCTATTTGCCCCTTATTCAGAGTCCTCTCTTTTGGAACCCTCGTCTGCTTTCCGAAGCTCTGCCCGAAGACTCCCGGCTCACTGCGGCTCAGCAGGTCGAGGCTCGGGCTCCTCAGGTCGAGGCTCCGACTACTAGTATATTAGATACCCATTATATACGTAGCCCCATTATAGGGTAGGGGTCCCCATTAAGGGTCCCTCCTTTTCCCCTTAGATTATAACTTAGTTTTTCCCACCTACTTAGCAAGGACGAAACCCGCATTGCAGGGAGTCTTGATTGAACAATTGAATGAGCTAAGTTTTCACAGCTAATTTGTCTCCGGAGCAGTAAGGCTTAGGGTTTATGCTCTCGCAACTCGGGCAAGCCAGACGAGGTCCTCGGTGCGTAGTGCTTTTTCGGGTGTAGGGTTTAGGGTGTAGCACTATTGTAGCGACTACTACAAGAAGTATATCCATGTTCTTAAGATGCAGTCGTCATGGGAACCAAGGTGACATTAATACTACAATGTCTATTCCACTGTTGGGTAGAGTGGGCGGCACAACACTGACCACCCCTTTGGCCAAACACCATTTCTGCTCGTACTGTCTCCAACAACCGACTGTCGTTCTCGTTGTTCTTATGGATGTTCGCTATTATTCGTGTTTGTTGCAGCTGCTTGGGGCGATTAGCAAGGCTGTGACAGTGGCACAGGGCAGCATCGTCAGCCGATTCTTGGGAGCCCATCGGGACGTGGGAATATCCGGGGAACAGTGGCCTTTGCATGCCGACTTGAGGAGAGTGCAGAACCAGACCGTTTTCGGGCTGTGAGGGCATGTGACCTGCCCATTCGGGGGTGTTCAATTCTATTGGCAAGAACGTGCAAGATTCAAGAAGACAACGTGGCATCACAAGGTGTGATACGCCGGCCTTTATTTTCGGAAAGCATCGTCCCGAAGCTCAGAAGCTCCATAAGCCAAGGAACAGCAAAGGAATGACTCGCTCTTTGCGCGCAGCTTCTTCCGGGCTCCACATCTCCTACCGGCTTGAAAGCATGTTCTTGTTGATTCGTATGACCATATGACTATGCCACTTATCGTTATTGACTTATTATCGTGAATGTATCGTGAATATTGTTCCGAACGGTTCAGCACCAAAACCAGTCGGCCCCAAGTTCATGCCAGTTCACGGGCCATGGTCTTACTGTGCCGCCCTGACCCGACCACAAACAACAAGCAAAAGCAGAACGAACCCTTCCTGGCTGGTTCTACACAGAGAGTGCGGGACCTGTTGCAAGTTCTGGCGGCTGATCAGAGCTCGGGAAGACAACACCGACATCTCCTGCAAGCACTTGGCTCTCGGGGCTGTCATAGGGAACAGCGCGCTGCTGGGGTAAGCAGGAAATTGCTTCACGCGAGTTGAACTGATTTCGGCATGCACCGCTTTATCCGTTATCGCATCTTAATTGTAGTCATTTGGCGTGGCTGAGCGGGGAGCTGAGTCATATGTTGAGGAAGAGGCCCGTGAACGAGTCGGCTGTCGGGGCCTGTCACAAGTCCGGGCTGGCCTGATGTTTGTGTGGGAAGAACAGGGACTGAAAAACTTCCATGCTCTCAGAGAAGAATGGCATGGCTGCGGTACAGCGGTTGCAAGTCAGTGGAAATGCCCTGGTGTCCGTGTCCTTAATCCCACTGCTTGTGGACGTCGCGGCGGAGATTTGCCTGTTGGGCGAAGTCTCCACGCCTCAGTCACCAAACTGGCGTCCGTGTTCACAAAGCCCGAAGAATTGCTACCTACAGTACAAACCGTTTATCTACATGTGAGTATGCATGTTTGTATGTCTGCAATACAACATGCATGCATGCATGCACGCATGTCGATCTGCCTAGCTATGTAACCTACGTACCTGCGTACACCGCCAGCCGTTGTTGCAAACACTTCAGTCAATCTGTGTTTAGTTTTTGATCACAACCATGTAGTGACAGTGACATCCGTTTGTCGGCCATGGCGAGGAGTGCACCCGCTTGAGGCCACCCTTCATTGGCCCTTAATTGCCCACCTCGGCTGTTGAGCAGATCCTCCTCCTCCAGAACTGCCAGTGGTTTTGCTGCATCTGGCCTGGCAAATGTCGGCTAAGAAGCGAATCCGGGCAATCTTACCACGAATGGGAGGCTCCTGTGGGAAATGCCCGTTGAGGCTTGGCATGAAGCCTGTGCTCTCCACTGAGCTTGAGGATGTTGCATCCGGTTTGCATGTCATTAGCGTTACTTAATGCACGCGCTCTACTAAAAGAAACAGCATGCAGGCATGCAGTTGGCACACACCTTTTTACAGACGTGGGGCGGCACAAGCCAGTGTGGTCCATCCAGACCGACAGCTGCAGATCGACAGCCGAAGATCTAACACAAAGCACAGCGGTGACGAAGTGCATACCGCTCAGAGTACAGCAGTACAGCGGCAGAGGCACAGTGCCGACAGTGCCAGCTGTCAGAAGCAGGCCAGCGGCTTCACAGCCCCTGCACTAAACGCAGGCAAGTGCACAAGTTTTACAAGTACGACAAAAACGACTATCACCCGCGTCAGTAGCAGAAGCGACCTCAAAGGAGTCAGACAGCAGGCGACCGCACAGGAGGCGCCCTGTCTTCTGCTTCACAATGTGCAGCAACTTGTTCTTCTTATTCCCAGCCACAGCGTAGCCCCCAAGACCAAGGATGTTCTCCACAAAGTGGGGGGCAGCCGCCACAAGCTGATCAGCACCATCATCACTGTCACAGGAAGCCTCAGAAGAGCCACTAGAGCTGCTGGTCGCAGCAGCGGCAGCAGCAGCAGAGGCAGCAGCCGCAGAAGACTTGCGCTCCGCACTGCTGGGTGGCGAAGAAACCAGCGAAGCGGAAGCCGAGCTCACAGGACTACCCGGTTCCTGCCAGCGACCGCTGCGAGTGACGTCTGGGGCGAACTTGCCCGTCTTCACCGAAGACACGACCTGCCACAGCTCACGCAAAGGACCAGCAAGAGCGTCTCTGCGATAACCAACATTCGACATGTTGACGCCGTGGCTGTGGTAACCCAGGAAAGTCAGGGTCTTGTCAGTCAAACCAGCCTTAGCACACCAGCTCAGCAGGGTGGCCTTACAGCTGTGACTTCGCACCGCAGCAATGGCCGCCAGGTCAGCATCAGGGGCCTTCGCCAGGATGCAGCGGAGCCACTGAGTAAGCTGACTGCTGCTTACACACTCCTGCAACCACAAACCAGCAGCAGTGAGCCCAGGAAGCAGAGGGTGGTCAAGTGCACCATTTGACTCCAAGCGGTTTGCCTCACGAACAGCCAGGAAAGTGGCGCCCCAGGGGATGTCAGACACGCCACTGAAAAGAGCAGTCAGCGGCATGAACAGATTTCTCTTGCTACATGCTCTTGCTTGCTTGGGGTTCTTCACTCTGCACTCAACGAAGCCATCCAGCCCATCCGGGTATAGGTCAAACTCAATGTGAGTGGCGCGCGCAACATCACTGCGGCGCGCCCGGGCAAAGACCATAAAGCAGAGAGTTGAAGCCACCAGTCTCTCGTAGAGGTCGTCAGCAGTAGCAGCGTAGTACTCCAGCCACCTGAGTTGAGCAACAGTCAGAGCAGAGGCCTGAGCCACTTCCTCCTTAGTGCGCAGATGTGCATGGGCAAGGCCACGCACCCGAGCAGACAGCAGCTCCTGCACAGACACACGTAGGCCCAAAGTGCCGTGCACAAAGTTCAGACTGCTCACGAAGGAGTCGATGCTGGACGCAGCAGCAACACCTTGAAGCCAGCGACAGTGCAGCCACACAACGCTCTCGGATGTCACATCCTCGGGACATGTACGCCGTCTCCACAAGACAAACCTGGTCAAAGGAGAGGCCCGAGTTAACAGCGTGTTAGTGCTCTTCTTGCTGAACAGAACATCAAGATGCTCCACCACAGACTCATCGCCTTCAGTAGGCAACCTCTCCACAGTCGCCAGGCAGAACAGCTCAGGCGCCAGCTTCAGCAGGTTGGACCACTTACACAGCGCCTGCACACGCTTAGTGCGTTCCTCCTGCGAACTCCAGCCAAACCCTTTTGCCTGACCAGGTGCACGGAAAGACGTCGGCAACGAAGCTACAGAAGAGCTTGCAGGCAGACCAGTGTTAACAGTAGAACACTGCTTCGGCACAGGCACAGGCAGAGGGGCTCGAAGCAGCTCCTCGAGAGACTGGCTCAAAGAAGAAGGCTGTGTGCTCAGAAAAGAAAAAGTGCCAGACTCCCAGGGCAGGCTGAGGTGAGAAGACCTCGCCCGCACAGGGCCAAAGCCCATGCCATGGGCCCAGAATGGATCAGTATCCTGCCTCATAGGGATGGGAGGGCGGGCAACAGAATAACAGCACTTAAGCCAAAATGGCCACGCGATGCATTAAAGTCGCATGTCGAGACATAGCAAACATGGTGTGTGAGATCAGATAAGACCCTCGGGTACGAAGCCATTCTAAGTCTCGTCTTCCGACGTATGTGGGGGCCCATGCAAATGATCTAAAGCCCCAATTTCCGGCACAGCCGCCCAGACTTTGTATAGCGCGACCCTTCAGCTGCCAGCGAACTCGACTGAGAAGGAGCGAAGGTGAGTTTGGGCATGTCTTCGCCTGGCAGCTGCATGAGTGTGAAGCACCATGGCCACGGACATCCTCGATGCTTCAGCTCGAGGGCGGCTCTGGCTTCAGGTGCTGTGCTCCGGGGAGTCAGGGAGTATGTGTGAGTGGTGGGGTTGGGCTGGGCTGCAGGTGTTGCTGGTGGCTTCAGGGCATCCGCCCGTGGAGTGAACCGGTGTGGACTTGCCGAACATCTGAGTGTTAAAAGCTTCGGAAATCATGCAGCGGCGGGCAGACGAACTGGAACGGCACCGTTGCAATGGTTTTGGTTTCATGCCTGTTGTCATGCTCTGGGTTGGCAGATCGGCACATATCCAAACTCCGAAAACGGCTCGACTTGTCCTGGCTAAGTGGCAAATGCCATCTTAAATGGGAGTTTCCGAAAATAGGGGACCCTACTACAGTACCCTAAATAGTGGGATCCTTATTATAACGACCCTAAACCCTAAATTCAGGTACCCATAATTTTCGGAAACTCCCAAATCTATCCTTCTTACTTGAAGCGTAACATCCCGGCCAACACCCTTCAAGCCTGGCGCCATCAGGGCTACAGCACCCACCTGCCTGGTGCTCCTCGTCCTGCACGCGGAGTCCTGCCATAATACCAACAGTAAACAGCAATCATAGTAAGTACAGTGAATGATACTGACAGTGAGCTGGGGGCATGTTGGGGTCAGATGTGGGGCTTACTGGCTTGGATGCCTGCGGCAAACAACTTGTCTGGGAGCCCTTTCATCTTGGGATCCTCAACTATGGCTCGGCCGAGGACCTACGGCACGTCTAAACCCGGTTCAATCTCTCTCGGCTTCATTTTTGCAGGAGGTCACGCCAAACTTTGGGGGCGCACTCTGCACCTGGGGTCTGGAGGGTGGCCATGACAGCTGCGCCGTGATCCAGCATGTCAGAATGGCTCGAGACTCACGAAACTTCACCATCGATGTCGAGGCTGTTTCAGTTAAAGAGCCTATACATTGGTGGTATAGCTGGGAACTTTACATACCATGCTTCGGGCTGTCTGTGCTGCTGTCAGGCACTACACCCTCAAACGACCGCATCGTTCAAATGATGGCAAACGCGAGGGAATAAGTCTTCAGCACCAGCATGATAAACTTTCCGAGGGCTGCGGGGCTTACCATCCTCTGCGAGCGGTGTCCCAAGTTCAAATCTGCAGACCAGGAGGACTCGGGTGCTGCAAGTACGAGGTTCGGGAAGTGCGGGAACTCCCCCCGGTTTCCTGAGCTGGTGCGGTGAAACTGCGAGCTTTCACTCAAGAGCGAAGTGCTGCCGAGAATTGTGAACGCTGAACCTCCTGAGCCCCAAGCAAGAAACTTGACACGCAAATTCGTAAGCTGGCATCCCACATTAAGCTGAAATCCCAAATTCGGTGCAAAGCGCGAAACTTGTGCCAAAACCCTGCGTATTCTCTGCAGCTCGTGCACTTGGGTGTGCCGACACTAAGCCAGGGTTGGGTTGCTCTTGAACTGAGCCTTGCATGACACTGGGCGTCTGCGGGCGGTGCTCTGAGTTTATTCGCGTTTCGAAGAGCCTTTCCCATAGCCCGGATTCGGCGAAACAACTACACAGTCCGCCCCGATTTACACTTCAGAGTGCAACCTGAAAACAAGCATCGCGCGTTAGCATGTGCGAACCTTGCCTGCGTGGCGCAAGACACAAAGTCACATGGCTAGATCCGTTGCATCCGAACCCGGCTATAACTTGGGGAAATTTCGGCCGGCGCTCCGAGGTCGACAGCTTGAAACATGCTCATTTCTGCTGGCATCGTTGCCTTTTTCTTTTGGAAAATTTATCCACCTTCACCAGCATGCAGCATCATCAAAAAGAAAGCACCCATAAACGGCCTCCATAGTACAATTGAGTTATGTAGCCTGAAAATGTCCACCAGCTTTTACATGAGTCCTGGCGAAAGACTGAAGAAGTCTGGTTGGAGCTTGGGCGATGCATCGCCCAAGCCAAATATTCCAGTACAAACATTCCAACTATACCTCAGACACCGACCTCGAAACTGCGGGCAGGGTCTCACAGCTAGGGGCCCTGGCAGCCCAGAAAACCTACATTGCCAAAAACTCACGCCGCCGATATCTCCGCCAGGTAGAGAGGAATGGCTTGAAAGTCGCGGAACACGCAGAAAACCTGCGAGAGTCTGTGCAGACTCATGCATGAAATGGAGACTGCTGTGCCTTACCACTTGCAGCTCTGGCTGGAAACTTGTGGGTCACGACGGGTCACGCAACAAGTACCTTTGAGGACGCCGCACCGCTACTGGGCAAACCGAATCAGTTCCCGATTTGCTCGCAACTGGCTGCCGCGGAAAGATCGACGGCCTTTGGATTGATTGGGTCATCCACTGTGGAGTCGTACCGGCTGCCTTGGTGAACAGTGATTCTCAGGTTGGGCGGTTGCATACATATATATATATATATATACATTTATATTTATACTTATATATATATATATGGTGCCCCCCCCCATGGATCCACCGTTTGTTGGCTTCATTTACGCGCTGTCGACAACGTCGTTACACAGTTGTTCATCAAGGGCCCCGGGCAAGGGTTTGGGGGTTTAGGGAGCCTAACTGAAAAACCCAATCGACAAAACCTCGCTGAAAAAACATACCTGGAAAAACCTAACTGAAAAAACCTAACTGAAAAAAACCTAAAAAACCTAAAAACCCTAAATCTCGAGAGTCTTGTCATGGATATCTCTCTGAAGGACTTCCCGAGTTTAGGTTTTTTAGGCTTTTTTGGTTTTGCAGTTAGGTTTTTTCAGTTAAGTTTTTCCGTTCGGCTCCGGGCACACAGTCTGAAGCTGCTTGAAGCCAAGTGCTCAGTTTACACATTCTGCGTTCTGTATTCTCGATCGGGCCATATGGATGCGGTGTTTGAGCGCGCGTCGTCGCTTCCCGACGAGATGATCGCAGAGGTTTGAGACTTTACACGTCGTGTCTGAGTTCAACTTGTTTACACGATGGTGATGCTCATAATGCTTCCTGAAAAGAACACATATTCTAAAGTGAAGAACCTCAGAACCAAGCCGTGCCTACAGATCCTACAGAAAACGAAGTGTTTGTCGGCTACCTACCCGATGGCACTTGTTCGCATCTTTAAAGTTTTGTTGTTGTGATTTTTCCTTATGTCACTTGTTCATGAAGCTTGTGCTTTATGTGCCGAACGTGTTTACCAGGATCTCGAGTGCTGCGTGTTGGTGAGCGGTTTTTCAAAATGATGGCAAGTGGTGGAGAACATCTTAGTCAAGCTGAGCGTTCATTCTTTGGTCTGTAAATATTGGCGAAATCACCAACGGGTATTCAACAAGGTTCATAAAGGTATAAGAGGTTTCTGTAATCCATGGGTATCTATATGAAATTCTTTAAGATGTAAAGAAGGATTATCGTGTAAGGTGTTCTATATGCTCTTGTTTTTGATTTCTTCATTGGGCACATAGCAGGTATAGCGCAGAGCATTCTGCTCCTGATTTTCCTCCCATTAACCCGTTATCTATAAAGTATTCTACAAGGCATTCTATGGTGCATTTTACGGGTATGTTATAGAATATTCCATAGGGTTATCTTTAGGACTTCCTTTGGGGTACTCAGAGGGTATCATAGACATTGTGTATATTCTGTAAGCCAGTCTGTAGGGGATTGCAGATGATATTCTACAAGGCCTATAAAAGGCCTAGTATGTAACGTTGTTTTGGGCTCTCTATCGGGTACTCCATAACGCATTGTATAACGGGTTGTACAAGGCATCAACATGAACGTAAAGATTATCTTATAGAACGTATTCTTTAACCTAATGTATAGGCTATACGGCTATAGGGTACTCAAGAAGGTATATATGAGGTATATAGGGGGTATTCTATAACGTATTACCTAGGGTCACCTGCGCGAAATTCTCTTGAGGTTTGTGGTATTCTTTAGGTTATTCTCTTCGACTCCTGGATCACTCCTAAGAAATCCCTTACCCAATAGGCTGCTTCTTTATGAGGGGTTCTCAGATCTTGGGCTCGTTGAAAGGTTATCTATAGGTATTCTTACTTCCCAAATACCTATGGGGGTGTAAAAAGTTTAATTTTTCGCAACAAGATTACCTTATTAGGGGCCAAGAGTTGAAAAGTTTGGTTTCGAGGCACTAAGTGTTATATGGGTTCAGGGTATAAATACTGTATACAAGGACTGTCATGTATAGGGCCATATGGGCATTCTGTAAGGTCTTCTATAGAGTATTCCAGACGGTCTTCCATGAGGCGCACGACATATAGAGGGTACTATGTGTTCCATAAAGTATTTTGCAGGGTACTCTATGTCGTATTCTGTAAGGTACTCTGGATATTCAAAAGATATACGGACTATGCCTGAAAGTATATGATAAGGTATTCTAGAGGCTCTAGGGTATTCAATAACGCATGAGGGTATTCTATATCAGTGCATTCCATATGAAAGGTTTCAAGATACATAGAGAAAGTATTCTACAGGACATCCTATAAGATATTCTATATAGTGTCTTGTATAGAGTGCCCTATAGGGTATGTGTAATATAATGCGTGCGGGGTGTATCATATATAGGTGGTCTTGTATACGGTATGCGACAGGATATTCAGATGGATTTCTACAAGATATGAAGGTTATGAGAGTGGAATTTTGCAAAGTATTCCAAAATGTAATCTAAAGGGTGCTTTATTGGTGAAATACAAGGTATTGAGCCCTGAAAGGTTCGCTAGATTTCGTGTTCGCGGACATTATCTATAATCTCGATGCGTCTTATATATGGGAGGTGTAGAAATAGGGCCCTCTTTTCATATCTATACTTGTCGTGATACTATGTTATATGGGATGATGTATCTTTGCTCTCCTGTTGCGTGTTACCTTCAGAGCCCATATTGCTGCATGCAGAAACCTATACACAGACACAGAACATGCATGCAAGCTTGCGTTCTTTTGCAACGAGAAGAAGCCGTACGTGAATGTATGTCGCTTGGAAAAACTCAGGGTGTATATGAAGGAAATGCAGAATTTAGGATTTGCGAAATCTTTGATGCAGTCGAAGCGTATTTAGTGAAGGACTTGTAAAGAAAAGGGTATACGTTATAGAATATCAACTATTTCGCATCCGGCTCTCAAAAACACGAAAAAGGTGGATCCTTGAGGGGGGGTAGCATATATATATATATATATATACACACACACACACACACATCGAATCGTTAATAAACCTGCAACGGACGAAAAGATCATTCATGTGTGAAGTGTTGTCAAAGTCTCCCTGCTTGGCCTTTCTTGAGCGACCAGGCATCTCCTTTTTTAAAGCACGGACTTGCAGTGTATGCCGGCAACTCCCTTAAAGTTGATTCGACGACAGCCCAACAACCCGTAACCGTGGGAGAGCCTGCTTCTATCGGAGGTGCGTAAAGCTGCACCGCACCGCTGTTGGGACTCGACACTTGAGGCCGTTGCAGCAAGAGCCTTGCACCAACAGAACCTCCGGACTTCCAAATGGCCTTGAATGCATTGCCATAGAACCACCAACACTGGGTCCCGCTGTTCTCGTAGACCCCTGCCGGTGAAGCTTGCGTGGGTTGAATGATTGGACCCGGACAACAAGCAAGCCTTCTCAGGCTTCAACCCCCCATTAAAGTCAGAAGTCTGCATACGTAACGATACCTACCTGTCTTGAAGATAATTAAGCCAGTCCTACTCCAAGGCACTGCGTATGGTCATAAACGGGTCGGGGGACCTATATTATTTCCAGGAATGACCGCATCTGTTCGAGGTGCATCTCTCTCTTTCTCTTTCAATCGTCTGATGGCGTGAAAAAAAGCACCACCTCCAGTAAGCTTCCTGTTGCGCTCCACAGCTGTGTGGTTCAGAAGTCCCTCGACCAAGCGTTCCAGGTACCGGGTCTCTGAGATGACAGATGTCTGCACGCCGGAGTCTGGTTTTCAAGTGAGTCAGAGAAGATGTGCAGCCCAGGAAGGCATGTAAAGGCTCCCGGCAGGAACTGTGTTGCTGCTGAGGTGCCCTGAGTGTCTGCAGGTGGCTCCACAAGACCTTCGGCCCCGCGGCAGATGCGACCAGCGAGAACACCTGCATGTCTGGGGTACCAGATCTGGCAGCTTTGCGAATTCCTGCCTCAGCTCAGACCCGACGCCCTGATGCGAAATTCCCCTTGCTCCTTGACTGCTTTCGTTTGCAGAAAAGATCTTCGTGCTTTTCACCTATCGGGCAAATCCCATCCTGAACAACTGCCCCATCCCAAGCACCCAGGTTTGATATCTTCACGAGTCATGTAACATGTATGCAAGAGATTGCAGCACGCAGGATGCACGCCGGAAGCGTGAGAGAGAGAGAGAGAGAGAGTGCTGGACTGGGCGAGAGGAAGGGGAGCTAGGAACGAGCGAGGGAGGGAAGAGACAAAGAGAGCCAGCTACAGTAAGGGTCAGCGGCGCTTCGCAGCATGGCTTCTTTTAGCTTTGAGGAGGGATCACAGCTGCATGTGCAGCACCGGAATGCCCAATTTCAAGCCAGGCCTGCCGCCAAACTCAAGCACAAATAAGTGAGCTGGGCCGATTCGTTTAGTTGTCCGTCTCGGTTCTGCGAGGGTGCAGGCGGGCATCTGAGCAAACGTTGTGAGACGCGGCTGTGGAGTCTCATCCAAAGCAGCTGGCAGCTGGCAACGGTCTGACATGGGAGTTGCCGAAAACAGGGGATCCTAATGTTACCCTATAGCGTAGGACCCGTATTCAAAGGATGATATCTCTGAAAGCTGCAGACAACACGAGAGTGGTCATCGCTACTGACGGCCCATATCAGCCTTTCCTGGTTTCAACAATCATGTGCCTGAGATGCAACGATGTGCCCTTACTGACAAGGACTCCACCAGCGCCGGAGCCTTTTGGTTGCTTTGTGCTTTGACAGTCTGACTCTGGTGCAGCCCTGTGTGCTATGTCACGGGCCAGACTCGCTCAGGACTCAATGGCATAGTGCAGCACCTCATGGGAACATCACTCGGAGGTTGCAGGGGTTCGACAGCTGCACAGCGATCTTCACGGCCCCCGGATACTTGCAAGCACTCGGGTTGAAATTACCCTTGGGATGCACTACATAACAGACTGACAGAGTTTGGTTTGCTGATGCTGCCCCCCAAATCATCAGAATCACCTGGCGGCTTTACACACGAGCCACAACCACAACCTCGTCCTTGCATCAGGGACAGCATTCAAGCCAGGTTCCGAGCACTTCTGCACTGCCTTTCATCATTCTAACGACGTGAGACCTGGACTGTATTCATTTCTCGGCCCAGGCACCAGGAGCTCGATCGTCTTCTCGGCCAATGCCAACCTCGAAAATCGAATCTTTTCGTACAGAGACTTCTTCAGTTGGAAGTTTGAACATGCGAGAATGAAGTTGGAAGGGTGCCCTGGCCAACGTGCAGCAGAAGTGACCGCCTTCGCCCCACCTGAGACACTGCCTGTTCATACCAGCAACAGCAAGCCTTAACCTTCCCCCGCTGCAGAGCTGCACACTGGCAAGTCCTAGCACACTGACAAACATCGGCCCCTCAGAACCGCAGCGAATGGGAGCATGATCAGACCCGGACCTGGTAAACAATTATGCGCCTGTGACAAAAAAAGGCTCCGTGCAGTATCGCAGGCCCTCTTGTGCCGGTGGGCCGATCCAGGATGAGCTCGCTCGAGCCGGCGCATCCGTTCACGGAGACGATTCGGTCGTGGACCGCAACCTCTTCCGACAAGGCTTCTTCTGTGTTACTGACCGGTAGTTCTGCTGACATATGCACTCTTGGGACGGCTTCTTCGAACCCCAGAATTTGGGAAGCTAAGATACGACCAAGCAGCCGACTGCTCCGGCATGTCCTCATTCCAGCTCTTGAGCAGCCCGTTGGAGATCCGACTGATCCAAGGCACCGCAGATTTGCTCTTCCTTGCACACGGCAGGGCTGATAGGGAGCCCCCGACGGATAGGATGGGGGGTTGAGGATGAAGGCGAAGCAGACTTGATCGCTTCCTGCTTTTGCTTTCTCCGGTCCAGCCCTCGACACATGCAGAATTGCTACTGATACTGAGTAGCTCGATTGGCATTGTCCAAGTTCCGGGCTTTACAGCGACCCATAGGCGGTTCCAAACGAAATCGGTGTCCTACAAAGACATGCAAACCAATCTAACGACACGACAAGGACTTGTCAGCATCCCCTTGCATATTCAATCGCCGACCCAGGTGCTCGCAGTCCACGCTCATTCCAGTGTCGCCGGGCAAATGCAATTTCACGAGCCGCGCCTGGCACAGGTCGTCACACCGGGAACTGTGTGCAGAATTTTTCTCAACTTGGGGGTTCTTCTGGCCTTTCGATTAAACTAAACATCCAAAAACTCCTTGAAATTCCCGAGAGTGGCGCAGCCGTGCAGAATGCCTTGACTGTGTGCAAAGGGTTGCAGGTCCAGTCTCCCACAATCGTAAGCCGTAAACAAACCCAACGAAAGCGCACAGCGAGCGGGATATGCCTCCGGTCTTTGGACGGTGATGGTAAACAGCGTGAGGTCTAAGCCTCAAGGGCTTTTCATCACGAACGTCGGTGCTGATTCAGCGGCTCTATCGTAGACCTTGCTTTTTACAGCAAAGTGGCAAAGTGTGGAATGTGGAAACCGGGTTCGTCTTTGCACTGGACTCTGCAGGCTCCATCACCTTCCCCTCTTCCAATCATAGCTATGGTACAAAACGCATAAGCAAGGGGTAGTCGGCACTCCAAGCGAGCCTGTTCGCCTCCCTAACGCACGGGGCTGCCAAGTCCAAGGAACTGAGCAAACGCTCCATCAACTCTTCGCTCTCGCCACCTTCGCCGTTGACCTCCGTAACGCGGTCCTGTCAGCTCCCAGGGGTGAAGGAAGCTTCAACAGATAAGCACCATGTGTCACATATACATGCAGTTGTGATGCATACATGTATAGAAGTACATGTGAGCAAGCTGCGTACTTGCCTACCTACCTGTCCATCTATCTATCCGTCTACGTATACGCTCTCGCAACTCGGACTATAGATGCATACGTGCATGATGAGCATGCCCGTATACATACATGTGCATGCACACATAAACGGACATAGCTCTACACACCTACCCGCCTGGCACCTACCTGCATGAGTGCATGCATGCACTCATACATGCATGTAGACACAAATGCACAGACAAGCGCATGTGCACGTAGACAGACCAACAAACAAACGATCAGACATTCATACATATTAACATCATGTGAAAACACATACACGAATACTCACACGAATGTTTGCATACACTTGTTCGCATTCACATACATCCAGGTGCACATGTATCTTATAGTGGCATGCTACAGACTGCATCAACGCAGGACGTCAGCTTGGAGTTTGGAGTGGCTCCAGGTCCTCTTGTTTATGTGACGGACCTTGAAAAAGCGGCTTTCTTCAATCCGCCAAGCTCAAGGGAAGCAACTGGAGAGGACAACACTCCACGAGACAGGGATCGAGATGCTGAGCTCAACAAACTTCTAGCAGCACAGTTTTATTCCAGTTGTGTCCCAGATTTCTGACAAGTTGACAGGGTTGGGAATCATGCCGCCTCTAGATAAGCCTACTGCGCCCAACTGTGACAATGCTTCACGGAGATCTTCGCAAAGGGAATACGGCGGTCCGTGTCCTACGTGCGAAACATCTGGTGGAGCGGATAAAGTGAAGAGGCACACGACGTCGCTTGCACTTGCAGCGCTTGCGTCCGAGTTGCATATTTGCTTACGCGCTTTCCTTCGGGAGCGACCTGCTGCTTCGCACACAGCATCTCAAGGAATGTCTGCTTCGTTAATTCCCGGATTACCGTGACCAGATCAGCTCCTGAGCGCAAGGGCTTCCTGGGGCAACCTGAATCTCTCAATAGGACTTGGTCACTTACAGCCGCCCTCAACGCTGACCCCATGCCTCGTTCCACTCAGGAATGGCCCCTCGTCGTTCAATCGTCTGTACAATCCTCGGCCAGGCGCGCAGGATTGGATCAGTCTCAGCGTCTCGATGCAATGTGATCAGCAAAAGTGCTCAACCAGCAGC
This sequence comes from Symbiodinium sp. CCMP2592, assembly GCA_905221615.1. Taxonomy (NCBI): domain Eukaryota; class Dinophyceae; order Suessiales; family Symbiodiniaceae; genus Symbiodinium; species Symbiodinium sp. CCMP2592. The sequence continues at coordinate 362,421 of CAJNDT010006021.1, read as the reverse complement.
ACAGAGATGCAAAAGAGCGTTTTCTGACGGTACAAACAAAGGAGTAGAGCCAGAAGATAACACTGAGGCCTTCATTTGCGTCAGCCATTCCAACATGTCGCATGCTCCCAGACTTTTGCCAGTAAATGTTGTTGGTCGTCGTTCCGTCGTGTTCCAGCACAGGCGATGCACGAACTTGCAAGCTCCAGCTATGGTTAGGCCGGCTTTGGATGAGTCCTGCACAATGTTGGGCATTGCTGGGAGTGTCTGGTGCGCCGCTTGCTGCCAGCGCTCCATAGAAACTGAAGTCCACGACTCCCAAAGTACACACAAGATGTGATGTCCTGCGTAGCCAGAAGCTCGAATGTTTTTCGTTTGTTTTGGAACCGTTTCTTTACGACTGCCGTTGCGCCCTTAATGCTTCCCTCGCAGGCTCAAGCGGTACGGCGGGAGTTGCAGTGGTGCCCTTCTGTCGGGTTGATCTCGTAGTTACACCTTCTCCCATCCTCTGGCCATCCAACAAGGAGTGCCTTCGAATATGCACACTGCCGTGTCTCCACTGCGTCGGTGCTTCGGCTTGCTTGGTGGAAGCTAGAAAGCTACACTCCGAGGATTAGCTGCTGCTCCCAGCCCTCGGCTCTTGGGACTCCGCAGCAAAAACGCCAAACCTCGGCCCAGCCCTCGCTGTGCAATCGGAGCCCATACCGTAGTCTTCTAGACAGGCCCGGAGCCTTCACCGTATGACGTCCTTAGCCCACCACTCCGAGTAGAGAAAAGACACAAAAGACCCAAAAGAACACCCAGCAATCTGTTGTACCAGCGGCAAGCACGATGGATCCGTGGCATCCATGAGCAGCCCGAGTGAGCCGGAGCTTGTGCTACCTTACGGACTCAGCTTCAAAATCCTAAACCCTTTATGGTAAATTATAAGGTATCCTACCCTGAAACCATATTCCAACTTTCTGGAGCTGGGCCTTCAGCCTACGCTCGTCAGCTTGGGGACAAGCAATTAAGCCGCTTCTCAAGGGTTCTGGGGCTCCGTAGGGCCCTGGACCATCATGTAGCCGACCTGCCAGATTTCCAAACTTTTCCGGTTTCCTGGCTTCGCAAGGAAGAACCAAGTCGAGTCTCCCTCAGGTAGCATGCGCATGCAGGATTGGAACCCTAGGCCCAAAGCCCGATCCGGAATCTTCGGGATGGTGTTTCTGGCCCACTCGTATAGAGATCTTGGGGTTTTTGAGGAACAAGCTGATCTGGCAGAGAGCAAATGTGAAGGTGTTAGAACTCACTGCGGACGAGCTATTCTAGTTCCGGCTGCGGCCAAGGCTTAGTAAGAATGTAATTCAAGAAGGAACTGATTTCTTACTGTAGTCTGCTTGGCTTGCCATGAAAGGCTTGCTTGCAGGCTTCAAAACGACGAGATCCACACTAGCGGCTCCAGCAAATGGACCAAGCTCTGCGCCCAAGCTGCAAGAGGCTTCAAAAAGGTCCGGAATCGCATCAGGATGAAGGAAAGATGGTGGTGTCAAAGTGGGCTCTGGATAGCCTGGTTGCAGAAACCCTGGAGCGGCTCTTGCTCAGAGCTGACACAGGCTCACCCTCTTTCTTCGGGATATGGATGTTGAAACACAAATCACTCCGAAAACAACTCGGGGCCCCTAAACTTAAATGCAACACAAATTGAAAGTCCCAAACCCAATCTGATGCGCACTGAAGGCCCTGTGTCGGGCTTCTTGTGTCCGCTTTTCTCTCCAAGAGGCCGGGGTCGGAGAGCCTTTGCGGAGAGAGGACCTGATGCGAGGCCAAAGGAGGCACAGGCACAGGGAGAATCAAGGACCAAACAGCGGTAACTGGTTTGGGTTCGTTTGGGTGTTTGAAGAGTTCGAGAGCGTGGGGAAGTCTTCTAAGGACAAGCATTGGTGAAGGATTGGTGGGAATATGAACACCTTGAAGGGTCTCTATCACAACAAGCTGTGGACTCTCCGGCACCTGGACCTCCGCCTTCAGCGTGCATGGGGCCAGAACCTGCCGCAACGACTTCAGCTCACAATGCCAAAGCCAAAGATGCAAATGCAAAGGCGGTTTTCTGCTGCCGATGGGGAGAATCCGTGTGCAAACCCCCTTGGCTACGGATCCTCCTTCGTCTGTGCCTGGCTCTCGATCTTTGGCGCACAAGAGCAAAGCATCTCTCCATGGCCGCTTTGTGCAGTCGATGCCTCGGTATGAGCCTTCAGGTCGGGACCCTTTACGGGAAATGATAGGGAACCTCCCGGAGCAATTCTACAACTCTTTGCTCTCACACTTCGACCAGCTTTGCGGCCTGGAGATTGCTTTTTGAATGCAGCACGACTTGGGCTCCGCCTAAAGTGATGCGCAGAGGCTTGCACGCCTCATGCCTGCCTCCGAGCCAAAAGGTAGCACAGCAAGACTGCGACAATATCTGGTGGTACAAGCCATCTCAAGTCATAAGTCTCTGTCACTGTCAACCACACCCGCCTTAGACTTTGCCTACCCCCGGAAGAGCTAGCCAGGTCTCGACATGAGCTCATCATCCAAGAACTAACGCAACTTCCGTCTCTTGCAAGGGCTTGCCATCTTCTCAAGCGCGGCAACTCAGGAGTAACGCATGGACTGTGTCTTCTGTGCTGCTTTGCGCTTTCCAGGCCGGAGACCTGGAGTTCCAGCCTGGAGACTACTGGGCTCTTCACCTCCAGCAATGCTCTATCGACTCTGTAGATGACAGGTTGGTGGAGGGCCCATCGCCTCCGGATGAATCAGAACAGTGCAGCCTTCGCGTGCCAGCAATAGGTTGCCCTGGAGGTCTGAGGCCAAAAGCCGTCCGTCCTATAGACCCGGCTCCTGATAATACCGTTTCAAACTGTGCCAACTATCATGAACAGTTTAGCATGGCTTTCACGGCCAATACAGCGCTGTGAAACACCTGAGCTGAGGAATGCGTTCGTCCGCCCAGGCAGAAAAAGGAACCGATGGCTTCTTCTGCAAGTAACAAGTCTGTCGGCTAATGCTGAAAACCATGTATGAGTCGGAAATCATTCCATCGAGCTCGTTATCAGGTGGCATCCCAGGCGGCGCCCCTTGCTGCTCCCGGATATGAAGAAGAAAAGAGCTTCCTCCCCACCCGGAAAGGCGTGGCGTATGGAGCCCTCCAGGCCTCCGAGAAGTACCACAGGTACTTGCCAGGGCTTTTTGCATTATAAAAGTCACCAAGTGAGACCAATATGAGTGTAGGATAGTGTAGGGCCTTTGTCCATGTACGAACACATCGCCTAGACATTTTTGCTGGCGAGGAAAACATCCGACAGCCCGGGGCACCTTTGACCGCTGCCGTGGTTTAGGCAAAGGTAGTGGCACAAAGCTGAGCTAAGAAAGGCTTTCACATCTTCGCTGCAGCAGTTAGTACTTGCTTTCAGATGCAGTCGCCGGGCCGGGGAAAGCAGAACGTCGTAACAATGTTTGTGCCTCAGCAGGCCCCTAGTGGCTTGAATAGTGCAGGATGGTGAATTCCACGCTCTGCGTGGAATTTTGTACCTCCTCGATGAGTACCCACGGAGGTCCTGTCCAGGGGCTCCAATTTTGGCACCAGTTCAAGGCAAGAACGGAACGGGGCTGGTTCGCAGCCTTTCATCAAGGCCTCTCCATTCGGGTCCCAGTCACTGGCAGATCCCGAAATTACCTGAAGCCCCTGTGCCTCGCGTGCCATTGACTTCCAGGATGCCTCTCTTCGCAGTCGGCACGCTTTGTCTTACGAGCTACGCAGAGTCTTAATCAGCTTTTGGCTTCCAGTTCCTCTGTATGAGAACAAACCGAACGGTGGCAAGCATGCCACTAGGGAGCACTCGAGCAGAACCGCTACAGAACACAGACCTCAAGAGAGCTGCTAAGCTGCTGTGCAGAAGCAGCAGTGCAGCTGGCAATGCAGCCACCCATGCATGTTGGAATCTGCAAAACCCAACCCCGTCATTTCTTCAATGCCACCTGACTTGGAGACCTTGGAAGTTTGAGCTCAGCGGCGATCGTGGATGCCAACTCTCTCCTGCGGCTTCTCGATATTCCACCTCTTGTGAGACCAGTCGGCTCTACAGGGCACGAGAAAAGATCTATCTCGTACCACACGTTGAATGCTTGTCGCCATTGCTGCAGGTTACAGTGGCGGCCCTTTCGCCGCGGTTGGCTTGGTTTGCGGTAACCTGCTAACTGGCCAATACTGTTGGAAAGAACATCAGCTCGCGACATACAGTAACAACAAGATCCTCCCTACGCGTGGTAAACTAGTAGCACCTGTAGCCCTCACGCAGGCTTCTAGCAGCCAGCATGCGAACGACATACCAATTGGGCAGTGCCCATAGCAGTGTGGACCCTAGGTTGTGCAAGCAGTACCAGAAACTTCCTCGGCTCGGGGATCTTGAAGGGGATGTGGAGGCCCTGGGTGGCATAGCGTTTGAGGACAAGGTCAATAAGATCTTGCTTCGATTTGAAGGCGTCTTCTGTGTGCTGCATCGATCTGCGCGTACCCTCGCTCAAGTCCCAAAGAGGGCCTTGCCATTAGCCCAGTCGGATCGAGCTCGGCTATCCAGGGGCAAAGACAGCCATGCCTGAGTGCAGGGCTTTCGGGGAAGTGAGCCTACGTGAAACGAAGCAATGCCTTCAGCAGCTCTCTTTCTCGATGCGTTTCCGACTCAGGTTGAAAGATTGCAGAAGATGCTTGGAGTGACTCCTTCTAACAATACATGTTCTTGCTTCATGGTGACTTTTTCGCAGCTGCTGGAAACAAATCAAGCCCGAACGCAGTCGGCTGCAGCCGAGCAGCTTCTTGTAATGGAGCGTTATGCCCACTTCCTCAGAGTATAGCTGACACAGCTTTGGCACATAGAGCAGGCCATGCTAGTTGTAGCACTCAGAGTCATCTGCTTTAGTTGTTGCTGTAGGGCGAGACGTGATTGCAAGGAACACAACCTAATCGAAGTGTGGCTTGTGCAGAACCAGGCCACTGCGGCCACCATGCACATGTGGTAGCTCTCTTAGCTTGTAGTCTGCGAATGTTCATCACGGCTAGTCCCGTGCAAACAACCCCAACAACCGTTGCTTAGTTGTGGCAGCAGAGACGCCCCCGGCAGCTGAAGCCTGACCCGTCCTTGGCAAAACATGGCTTTCATGATCTGTTTGCTTCACGCACGTGGGAGACCCGTCGGGCGTCTCGAAGGTTTAGTTTAGACCAGTTCTGACATCTCACATGCTTGGAAGCAGGTGCCTCCTTTATGTTCATGCTTGTCCATGTATGTGTGTAAGGCAGGTAGGCAGGTAGGGAGGTAGGTGGGCACGTAGCTGAGCACGTCTGTATGTTCGCGTTTGCAAACTGGCTGCATTGTGAATGAAGTCCGATGGCTTGAGCACGGTTGCCCGTGCTTTAGCTATGTGGTTCAGCTCCAAATCCTACCGGAGCAAGAGCATAAAGGATTTTGCCTCAATGATTTTCCCGCTGAGCTTAGAAGGAGAGAAGGCATTGCAGATCTGTTCCGCGGCTTTCTTCCTGGAGCATCGAAACATCGCCAGATCCTTGAACTTCAGCTTGCCAGGCTTCGTCCCAGCCCACCAACTCAACCCTTCTCAGAATGGTGAAGTCGTGATGTCGATGTGTTCCCCAGAGCCGGGTAACCGGGTATGCATAACACTTAACTTATCAAGATACAAGGTGGTGGTGCAGTAGCTGCCAATAAAGTCGCAGCAAAGATGCACGTGGCGAGCTATCTGCCAGACTGACGGCCTAATGTCACAAGATCCCCTCGGTCCTAGCTTCATAGCCCTTCATAGCTCTTACGAATTATAGCCTTAGTCAGCTCAGGATCGTTCCAGAGGCCTTTGCAGAGTCAGACTCAGGCCTTCGGGCCGAATACGGCGAGTAATTAGCCGAGCCATTTCCTTAGTTTCATCCGCAGGGCCTATGGTGGCTTCTGCAAAGAAGATGCATGTTGCTGTACATGCATCCTGAACCTGTTCCATGTCGCTACATCCGCTATATGCATCACTGGCAGCATTCATTTCACAGCTCCGCAACAACAACTTGGTGCCAGCCCTTGTGGCTCCCTTGACTCCCTTGTACATGTCGATCACATTCTTACCGAAACTTTTCCTTGAAGCCCCGCCGAATCTCTAAGTCTTGGAACGCAAGGCTCTAGGCTTGGGCCACGGAAGCCGTTCATCTCGACGAGGTGATCGAAGGTGCGGATTCTTCGCCCCTCCTGCCCCGACGGCAAGATATAGTGCAGCAGTCGGAGCACACTCTGCGCGACATGAGTCACCACTTTACCACTGCTTTGCCACGCCTTTTTTTAAATTGTCGAAAGTCCTACATCTGCGACGAGTGGAGGCAAGATCGGGCCAGACACAATGAAGGCACTGCCATGTTTGATAAGAAAGACTTTCGCAGCATCACTTAAGTTCAAAAGCAGAGCCGGCACATTTTGGACGCAGTTGCAGGCCCTTTCTGAACTTGACTTCAACATCAGCTGCACGTAGAGCCACATTATGAAGTCAGAGCTTTGCCATTCACAACAGCAGTGCCTCTCCTCTGCCACACTATTCCATGTTGCTGCTAGTCCGTCTTCCCTGACGCTCCGGACGAGTGGGCACTCAGAGTCGGTGGCCTCGGTCGGCATGCACCGTTTTGAGAAATTCTTTCAGACCGGTATCTTTCAGAATCGCAAATCCCTGACCTTTGCAACGACCTCCAACCCTGTGCACAGGCAGAACAAAGTTGCTGTGGGATGACGATCGTGTACTGAGCCTGCTGTTGCAGGAGTGCGGGTGCATCATGTCGAGCCCAGGACAATTCTTTCTTAGAAAACTAATTAATTAGGTAATCGTAGAGCTTGGCAGTTTCCGATTCCGCTGACTCAGGCCTATTGACAAGAAGGAAGATCTTTCCCAACGTGCCCGCCATCAGAGGTTTGCAGCGCAGCGCAGCAGAATCCTTCCCTGCCAACTACCGACCCCTGCAAGTACTGACAAAACCAGCAGCTGCAGGTCGGTTTTGGAAGTCCAGAATGAACCATGCAACTGACATGCTATGAGGTCCAGGTGGCATCCAGCACGATGCCAGGCGCCCGTGCTTGATCCAGTGATCGTATATCTATGCTGAGGCTCACAACCTGGGCATGCACACAGGGAACGTGCGGAGACGACAAGTTACTACTGCCATCATCGTTTGGTCCTTTCGGTTCTCACACTCGCACAGCGGAGCACTCTGTTTCAAAAGATGGCCTCCCTGGTTTTGCTGGGGGCAGAGCGGAGCGGTTCAGATTTCAATGCGGCTTGCCGACAAGGTGTGACTTGAGTAATGTGACCATTACTTGGACTTTCAACTTCAATGCCGGCAGCTTCAACTCTCTAAAGGTTGATCAACTAGGTAGGTAGGGACCAAACAACAAGCTTGCATGAAGCTCCAAGCCAAGGGCGTACATGGCATCAACGGTGGTAGCTTGATCTTGTAGAGCTCGTGCCGTCCTCGTGCGCAAGATGACCCCAGACTTGCGCAAGAGCTGTGAGGTCAAAATATGGCTCAGATGATTGGAAGATTGGCTGGACTGTTTTCCCAAGCTAAGTCGACGAGAACGTGGTTGTCTCAAGGTCTCAGAGCAGTCCTTGGATCTGGCAGTGCTTGGCACTGCTCATCAGTCAACTTGAGGCTGACGTTCTGCTCATCCGCTGCTTCGCAGCAGCAGAACATGGCATCGAGGGCTGCTATTCGTACTAGTCTAGTGTTATTGTATTGGCTGCTGTTGCTGTCGTCGTTGCTTTATCTTGCGGCTTTTGTTGATTTGTTCATATTGATGTTGTAGTTGCAGAGCTGTGTTGGCTTGGGTTCTTGCTCCGGCTGTTGCAGTTGTCGTCACTCTGTTGTTGCCAGTTTGTTGCACTGCACTGGCTCAACTTGCAGTAGCCTTGTGCCTGCATGATCAGGAGTCAAGATGCTAGTTCCAGTGCACTTTATCAGCCATGCATTTTGTAAACTTTGCTAGTTAAGCATACTTCGAACTTTTGCACGCGAAAGCAACAACGCGTGGGCCGATCCGCTCCGTGTCTTTGACACGGCCGGTCGAAAATTGACCCCTCTGCGTGGTAGCTGGAGCCTCTGAAGCGGTGACAGAAAAGACTGAGGCCACCTCGCCTCTATGCCCACAGGTTGCCATGCTGTGCATGACACTGACATGCTGTGTTCTGTCCCATCCAGTTTCATGTAGTTGTGCTTGGTTCGTACGTGCGTGCGCTGGCAACTGATCCCTAAGCCACAATCGTGAACCCTGAACCCTAAGCCTTGAACCTCCAGCAACACACCTGCCTGCCAGGAAGATTGCCTTGGGCTCGCGACGCCCGCAGAAGCGCAAGGCAAAGGCTGGCTCTTCTGCAAAGTAACTGCCTGCGTTCTCTGTTGCTAGGGCTGTTTGTCTGTTCTCACAAGTTTAGCAAGGATCATGCTCGATTTCCCGTTGCACGAATCAAAACCATCAGCGTTGCTATTGCGGTTGTTGGCATAGTTACTGCAACTAGAACCGTCCGGCTGATGATGATATGGTCATCAGGTCCCGAATCTAGACGCAAGCGCGCTAACGAATAGCCATGTTGCTGCAGTTGATGGCAATGGCACGGAACGACGATGCCACTTACGGCAATAAATGTTTGATCACGATCACGAAGTTGAATGTCGTTCATATCGGTGGCTTGGCTATTGTTCTGTTTACACCGTGCTTCTTTGTCACGAACATCTCGTTAAACATGATTTTCTGCTTCGTAACCAGGGCTGTCATTGCGATGATGTGATGATGATAATAATTAATAATGGTGCTGCTTGCTATGTCTCCGAGGATGTGCTCTTGCGCCGACTGTTCTTCGACCAAACAGCCCACCGCTGTGATGTTGTGTCAGGGACAACGGGAGTATTTTGGCTTCTATGCAAATCTGTTGTGCATTCTCGGGGATGTGTGGGACTTCGATCGAAGTGTGGCGACGGCCCTGTGGCAACTGGCCTCGTCCCAATTTGGATCCATGACGCCCGCTGTAGCCGCGATTGAAACCATTCTGGGCAATGTTCCCTACCTCGGAAACAAGTCAGAAAGGGAACCTGTAGGACCGAAAAGTGTGCTTGCAAGCCCTACTGACTGCCGCATTGGGAACGGGAGGTACGGGCCTCAACATGACAGCGTACCCAAGCTGTGGAGTGGTAGCATGGGGTATAATTTAGAAGTGACCTAAGCAGGGAAGGCCCGGCCACCGGCACTTACACTCGCGACACAGACGTCCCAAACTGCCAGCCGCGGTGCGCAGTCCCAGGACGTTCCTGTGTGGTTCGTGTATGTGGGCGGTACGGTTGCTAAGAAGAATTTCGGTCGCAAACTCTTCCGACACAAAGGATCTTTGAAACAGTAGCATGCAGGTAAAGATATTCCATTCGAACGTTAGCAACAGCTAACGCAGTGTTTGTCATAGTCATAGCAATGTACCGATTGTCTCGGGCAATCACATAAACCTGCAATACCAGGACTTGCCTGAGGAATACCAGAAACAGATGGCAAGCTCAGTATAAGAAATGATGGCAGGGCCAGAAACCTACATAAAACAATCGCACTTCCAACAGACATGGGCACCATGTTAAGCATAGTACAAACAGCAGTGATTGCGGAAGTCTGCTGACACGTTGTTGCTTCATAGCTGCACGGAGTACGTCAAACAACCACCGACGCAGATCCGCCATAATCGCCAGCGAGGCAGGGCCTGCTTGGTCCCAAGCACTCTGTCGGCGACGAAGTTTGTGGCCAACTGTTTCTGGACCAGATACAGAATACAAACAGGCTGCGAAGACCCAGTATGTTCAGCCAACTCATTGACTTAAGCTTGAATTCTGCGCCGTCGTTCTTTGCCTCTTGCACTGCTGATTTCAGTCCCTTTTTGCCTCCTGCATTTCTGTGCAAGTAAGTTCACATGCATGCCACTGACACGAAGGAAAGTTCAACTATGCCAGTCGCTGCTTTCTTGACACATTCACTGAAGTGCCGAAGCTCCATGCCAAAGCAGTCTCTCCGGCCCAAGGGTGGAAGAAACCTGATGTGTTCGCTTGGCAGGAAGTCAGGGTTTGACACAAGTTCGTCGCAACCTTTTGTGCCAGCATTGGGCGTGCTGATAATGCGATGGTAGATATCTGGCAAAATTTTACATCAGAGAAACCTAGGTTTCTCCCAGAGTGTACAGGAGATGGGTGTAAGCCGTGTCGGCTCGAGTGCTCTAAGAGCTAGGATCCCACAACGAACCCCGCCTAGACTTGCCCAAAGCTCGTAGAGTTCTGAGAGGTTTGCAGTACTCCTCGGATTATGCTGAAATGCCTCGCCCTGTGGAGTCTTCTTTGCCAAGAAGCGCTGCTGTATGCTGCAGCTGCTGCTCCACTGCACTCCACCCGCAGCACGCAACGGATTCGAAGGCTGGGCATAGCACCTCACTGTGCAAAGACAGCCCAGAATCGCCATAGAATTGAAGGTGCAGGGCTCGAGTCAGCAAGGTTGGTGAAACCTCTGCAGTTCAGAGTCAAGAAGATTCAAGAAGAATGCCAGGGGGAGATATCTTCTGGGTCGTCCGTCGGACTTTTTACCATCTACGTATCTGCTCGTATCACAAGGCTCCTCCTCGCTGCGATCATGAACAGATTTACAAAGCAACATGCCGAGCCATGATGCAACAAACAAGCGAAGTGCGGAGAGTGCTTAAAAGACGGTCGCCGCATCTATGATGCCAGCTTCGTAGCGGTCCAAGCAGCTTGCGAGCCAATTGTGAATGGCCTGCCGGAAAACACGGCACTTGACTGAAGAAGGAGGGCCCAGCGACACGTAAGTCCATTTGGTTCAATTCGTGTGTTTCTGAACCACGTAAACTCATGTCGCTCGCTCGTCGGTACGGCGCGCTTTCTGCGTGGTCGTTGCCTGAAGAGGCTGAGCACGGTACTCGAAATGTACAGCAAAACCAAGATGCCAATGTACCGTTTACAGAAGAGAGGACGGACTCACATTGTGGAAACGAGCAATCCATCCCGGCCTCGAGATCCGAACTGCGGCCCAGCTCTGCAGAGAAGGGTGAGCTGTGCGGTCGGCCTTTGGATGTGCAGCTGGGGATTTGGTTCACGAGCTCTGGGTTTCCGCGAGGAATTTCAGTGCTGTTGCACATGGCCGGGGGCGTGCTTTGCCTGCCCAGGTCCCTCGATTTACTTAAAAACACTTGAGAGTTTATGGCTTCCATGTCGAAGCCATAAGTACATGCTCTACCCCGAGGCAGTCCGAGGCACTGGACAGGAGGCCGCGGGACAGGAGGCTGCGCAGGATCACTGGCACGTCCACGGTCGCAGCGCTTCGGAAGGACGAAGACAGCGCATTTCTGGGTGGTCGGCTGTGAGTTCGTTCATCGCTCTGTCTGGTGCTTTTCTGGTGGGAAGCCAGGTGTTTGGGAGTCGGGAGTGACAACAACACTGCTCGCCAGCGGTTTCCCGGGGTCTAAAATCTCCTGCTTCTTGGCTTTTCGCGGCCAAACTAGCACATTCCGACTTGTTCGATCCCGTCATCTGGCCGAGATTCTCAGTTGCATCCCAGATACTAACTTTCAGGTGAGTCGCTGCGAAGCCAAAAACTTAGCCATAGAGATGGATCCTGCAGGAGCTTGCGCCGAGTGAGTGCGAGGCGCGCCAGCGGCTGGAGGCTCTTTGCTGCCTCTGGCGCTGGCCGCTAGCCTAAACCCTACACCCAGACGTCATTGATCGATATTCAGGCTGGGAGAGCGACGATCGATATTCAGGCTGGGAGAGCGATGTGAATAGAGGGCCAGCAGAAGAACCTTCGGCTGTAGGGTGGGTGCGAAGCTGCATGACCTCACTCTCCTATGGATTCAAGCCGCGTGAAGTCGCCTCCAAGGGTGCCAGTGTCTCCAAGTGAGCATCTACGGGAAACATGATGTGAAGCCTGCTGAAATAATCAGATCATGCTTTCTGACCCTTCCCGCTTCCGGCCTAGGGAGAGTCGCTTGCTCCGCGACTGCATGCGCCCATCACGCGGTGTTGCTGCAGAGGTGTTGCTGGTCGGCTTCCTCGGCATCATCTTTCAGTTTCTTTGCCGGGAGTGCATGTTCTGCCACGGCATGAAACTGCTTGAGACTCTGCTCTCCAACACTTTTAGAAACATCAGAAGGTGTTCTGCAATGCAATGCGACCTTTGCACCAACAACACGTATAGTGGGTATGGCATTCAGGGCCGTGTTTGCCATTCGGCAACCCCGCACAAATCTCAATTCTAACTCCTTGACCTTGAAGGCTTTTGCAAGCCAAGCTTCTCGGAGGTGCCGGACTCCACTATGCCGGGCCCAGAGATCCCTTGGCGGTTGCAAATCAAAGGTCGAGGTCCAGCGCAAGCGCTAAAACCAGAACTCTCGAGTCTCACGACCCTGGGTCTGCACCCCAAACTCCAAAAGGATCTATGGTCTATGGTCATAACTATCATATCCACACTTCTCAAACTCAGCGACTGCATCCTAAAGCTCCTGAACTCCCCGCTGCCGGTGGCCGAGTGTCGAGGTGGCAGGCTCGGATGTGTCGGAGCCTTTGAGGCCTTGCCCTCCAGAAGCTGAGCCTGGAAAGTAGGACTCATGCACCTGAAAGAGCCTTCACCTCCTCCCTCCCCTCTCCTTTCCATCCGTCTTTCGTCTCTGTTTTTATTCTTCTTCCCCGGGGCATGAGGGGTGTTCGAATCCCCCTCTCTCTTGCTCTCTCTCCATCTCCAATATGCACAATATGCTTATATTAATGTATATTTATATGTTATGTAAACAAATACAGACATGATTATGACTGGTATATGCTGCACACATACTCATGCGAATATAGCATGTCTGTAACCTACAATTCATGGTTGAAGAGGACCGCAGCAGACGGTCTCCCTACGCTGTCTGCCGAGCCCAGCCTGACCGACGCGCACTTTCAACGTTCACCACGACCTCACGACGCGTGAGTCGGGACGACGAACGAGCTTCCGGACTCCCTCTCTCATCAAAAATCCAGAAAGCGTACAGGAGGGAGTCTCGAAGGAAGCCGGAGTAGACAATGCTGCAACTCTCAAGATATGCTGCTCAGAGTAACCCAAACAAACTCCAAGCCACATCAAAGAATCCACTCGGTCTACTCCGGCCGCTACAGCCTTCACTTTGATGCAGCTACACACAGAAGATGCAGGCTAATAGTTTGAAAGCAGCCACACACGGCATCAAGTTGAAGGCAAACAAACTGCAGACTGCACGTTCTTCCGCGAAGGTGGGCAGGGAATGATACTGTAGGGTGGGATTCCAAAATGCTTAGGGGAGTGCCCATCGCAAGCGAAAGGTGAAACTGCTGATGGCTCAGAGAGCCTAGGTTCTCACGACTCCAGCACCGCTGCGCTTTGGCCGATTCTACCGCAGCTGCCGCTTAGTTGACACCGTAGAGAGCTGGTCCATTGGCCCAAGAGGGTGCGTTGGCCACGAAGTCTTCGATGGGAGGGAGGTTCTGCCAAGGAGAATAGTCAATGGGCTGGTTGCACACCTCCGCCCCGCCGCAGAGCTTGCCGACACCTGCGACGTAGTCGCCGGTGACAACGTCCTGCGCGACGAGTCCGGTGATAGCCACCATGGCAAGGCGGCTGTTGTTCAGCTCCTGGCACTGGACCCGCTTCCATCCGTTCCAGATCTCGGAAGGGTAATCCTCGTCGATGATTCCCTTCCATCCGAGCACGTCCCAAGGGCGGTCCTCAGGGGGCTTGCAGATGTAGGTGGTCAGCCACTCCAAGCACATGATGGTGAAGATCACCTGCCACATGCCTCCCATGGGGAGCTGGGTCAAGCTGACCAGAGGGTCGTTGCTCATTCTCTCGCCAATGGCATAATCCCCCAAGAGGTGGTAGCCTGCAGCAACATGGAACCAGTGGAGCACTGCGAGCATGGCGACACGACCATGCTTCAACTCCATGGCCCGGAGCATTGCGATCTCCTTCTCGGTCTTGCCATTGGTGATGCCTGCCGGATCCCAGAAGTTGTCAGGGAGAGGGCCGCCGGTCCCGGCGATGATCTCCTGTGCCGGCGTCAGGGCGCGCAGCGGGGAGTCAGTGTAGAGAGACCAGTCACCCCAAGCCTGTCCAGTCAGTCCGTTTTGGAAGAACATGCCAATGATAGCCATCATTGCCAGCCTGCCGTTTGCGATCTCTGCAGCCAGCTTCTTTTCCTTTTGACCCTCCGGAGCCTTCATGAATCCATTGGGGATGCCAAGGAGACCCGCGTTTTCGAAGTCGCCCGGGGCACGCTTGGGATCATCGACATACTGGAAAAGCTCCACGCTGCCAGCGAAAGCCACCATCTGAGCCCAGCCACTGAGAGGCACCTTTGAGAAGGCGGCGAAGCCGGTGGGGACATCCGTGAACTTCAGGCCGAGGGATGGAGAAAGCTCGCCAGGCCAACGGTAGTACTCAGGGACAATATATCCCATGCATGCCAACATTGCCACACGTCCGTGCTTCAACTCCACATATCTTCGGCGGCGGAAGGAGGCCGCATCGCCGCCCTTGGTGAAGCCTGGCAGGGGCAATGCAACAGAAGTGAAAAGCTGCCCGCAGATCAAAGCGCAAAAAGCCCGGACGCATTGAGGTGCCATTTTGTTCGATTCTTTTGAGGTTCGTCCCAGCCTAGGGGATCCCAGAATCCGGCTGGAGGCTGCACCCCGAGCTCAGTCTCAAAAGCGCGGAGCGCTGACCTCTGCTTCTTAGGAGCAGCGATGACGGCAGCAACTGCTGCACCGAGGCCGCAGACGGCCAGGCCGCCGGAAGAGGCCGAGACCTTCGAGGCCTGGCCCTGGGCGGTGCTACGCAAAGCGGGGCCACGTGCGGTGCTGGGCGCAGCGACGAAGGCCGTGCAGCCCACGGCCGCCATGGCCGCGACAGCGACCTGCTGGGTAGAGGGAGCCATCCTAATCTCCTCTAGGACGAAACCACAGGCTCTGCACTCCAGTGGTTTTCTAAGCCAAAATGGCTGTTGGATGCATCGGATACCCATCCTCTGTCCTGTCTGCGGCCGTCACATGCTGACAAGCATTGTTATGCGACTAGCCACATGTTTGCGAATGAATTGGTTTGCGCTCCATCGTTTTGCAATGTGTCATCTGGTGTGTTGGCTAAGCGTGGCGACAGCATCGGGCAATCGTCACGGCTCCCCACCTTTCTCCGGATGATCTCGCGCCGGTCCCGTGCACGCAGCAGCTGGTCACGGTCGCCGGCGAAGCGGCGGCGGATCTGATTCGGAGCTGAAGCGTGATGTGACAGGAACTGCTGATGTTGTCATGCATGCCCAATCGAGGATTGATACACAGTCCGACGTCGGTGACCCGCTGCACTTTCCACCTGCAGCCCACGCCATTGGCTCTGCAAACAAATGGCAGCTTCGCGCTGGACCTGCCGGAAGAGGACACAGCTGTAAGAGCGGCGTGCGATGACCCGCGAAGTGGCGAGATCATGGATGTGTGGGGCTTGGAGATCCGGCCTGGCAGAACCTCTTCATGGCACGGAGCACCTCAACGAATCTCCCGTTCTGCCCCTGTCCCGGTTCCCCGTCAATGTCTACTATTTTCACTGGCAGACCGACTTGGGACTTTCCGACTTTCCGCCTGCTGTCTTCCGGTTTCGTGCTGGCTTCGAGGTTTGTGGTTGTTGTTTGCCTACAGTATGCAATCGCAGCAAGTCTAGACAGCTCTGACCTTCACATGTGCCGCCTAGCAGCGAAACTCGCTGCGTTCTTCCTGGCCGTAAAGGATCTAAGCTGCTGAAGCGCTGTGCGCTTCTGCCTCCGAGCAGCCCATCTCCACTGCGCAGCACTCCAACTTTGAAAATGGAACACACAACGCCCATCCGCAATAGTTGCAGGACTCAAAAGAAGGCAATTGCGCGCTGACATGGTTCTCGAGGGACAGCATGCAGCAATCTTGATTACAAGGTTACCAGTTGCTTGGGATGTGATCAGCTCAGATCCAGCCTAATGAGCTTCAACCCACGGCCAATACTGGATGACGTGAGCTTGTGTTGATATGTGTGCTCACTGATACTAGCTAGAGCACAGCTAATCAAGGTGTTAGCTATGTGTACTCATCTTCGTTGGGCAAATATCCCTGCCACATCGCAGCAGTTTATGTGCATCGGCTGCAATTCTGAATGCGGTACATCAACGCGGGCTAAGAGCTTGTTCGCCAATTGCCGCCAGCCTTTGCCGCACGCAAACCATGTGACGACGCCATGCTCGTTGGATTTCCTGCAGCAGCCAAGACACTTTCAGAGCACTGACAAGGATTCGCATAGTAATGGACAGTTCCATTGCCTGAAGCCGTCTACCTAGATGCATTCTGTGTGCGGTCTGAAAGACACATCATCCTCAAAGATGCATCAACGCAGCCTCTGCCGCTTGCCGCAGTCGAAGCCGCCATCGAATAGTCAGATGCATGCCTCAAGCGGCTGAGACATTGAGTGGAAGAACACGGCAAAGCGTCCATCTTCTGCCCGAACTTGGGGACGACGGCACAAACCCACCCTTTCCGAGACGGGTTGGAACCCGTGCTGTTTTGAGTGCTCTGGTCTTGCAGGTCCTCCCTGTGTGCACTACTGCGGGAATCACTGGAATATGTCAAGGCTGAACGACTGTCACAGTAAACGTGGAAAAGAAGCCTGTGCGGAGTAGGAGCCAGCAGGGAGTGGAAGGCTTGTGCTCTGGTTTCTCATAGGGCAGGAAAGCTCTCTGAAAAGAACAATGCCGAACAACACATGTTGCCTTCACGCGCTTCATCTGCAGCACTTCACACCATGCTCTACAAACCCCGTCGTGTCGCTGCATGTCCAAAGTTCATAGGCACTTGCCGAAGCTTAAACCTTTCAGGGTTGTTGAAGCCACGCTGCGCCAGCCACGCTGCAGCCTGAAATCAGGCTTCGCATCCGATGCTGCTTGGATGAATCTTTGCCACGATCTTCGACACTGCCATGCTACATGAATCCCTTGCAATCAGATGCATCCAGTCGTCTAAGAGATCTACATTCCTACGAGTAGACGTGCTGAAGATCCATGTGCCACCGGAACTAGCGGGTGCATCCGACTACGTCTCGCGAGCTGCAGCGCCTGTTTGCCGATGAGCGGAGAAGCTGGGCACGAAGGAAGATCCCTCGCCAAACTTTGGCGACCTGCCCGACGATTCTGGGCTTTGGGGGCTCGCTCACCATACGTACCCTGTAATGTATGGCTGTTCAGGAGCCAGGGGTTAAGTGATTGCATTCTCATGTGCTTGGCTTGAATCTTTGGACGAAAGAGTTTGCAGTACAGATGTTGCGACGACACATCCCCAAAGATATTAAGCGCCCTTCTGCAGCACACAAAACCGTCTGCAGAGTAAACACGCCCGCCGCAAATTCGTGATGTCCCTCAGCGAGTGTTCGAGCTGCCATGGGGGTCACACAGCAAGGTACTGAAATGGTCCAAGCACACCAAACACTCCCATTACCTGCCTGTTCACCATTCAAGCCGGCAAAATTTTGCGCGCCCTTCTGAAGCAATGCAAATGCCAGACTCTCAGGCCTGTCGTCTCATCAGTCTGCGGAAAAGAATGTCACGCCACCAGCGCTGCACATATCTGGGAGCCGAGTGTCGGGTTCGAGTGCAAAGGTTCGATTCATACAATGACTATAGATACACAAAGAAGAACAGTCGGACAAATGTACATACATAACTAATCATAGTCATGTACATGTACATGCACACATGCATGCATGCCTGCATAAAGCTCAAATGAATCCCTTCGGCTTGCCCCTGTTTCTAATTGCTGAAAATCCCTTTCGAGTGGTTTGCTCCTTTTGCTCCAATGTCCTCGCCCCTTTCGAGCTCTAATGTTCTACATGATGCCTATCCTGAACCGTGATCAAGCTGGTCAGGTTTGAGTAGTGTGTGTATTGCCAACACAGAAGCCTAGACCTGGACATCCTCCTTCATATAACAAAGTTCGTGTTGAAGTAACTCAGTATTACTTCTTTCGAGCAGCGACATGTACAAACTGCGGCATGCACTGGCGTAATCAGCAGACATTCAAAAACATATATGCATATGAACTGCAAGCAAATCCGGGTACTTTCAACAAGGTTGCGAGCGAGCCTTCAAGGGAACACTACACAAACTGTCACCACTAGACATGTCGAAGAGCATTCATGGCCCTCCTCTGGGAGTAACACTTCAAACGTCTTGTGTTTGTTACAACAAGCTTGTCTATCACCGTCTGCAGCCACATGTGGTCAACAAGACAGGTTGGAAAGAGGATAGCAGGCGTGTGGCCGTATCACCATCAGTGTTTTATTCCCGCAACACTATACCTGCAATGAAGAGCCCTAAGAAGACAAACAGCCTAACTGCTGTAATTACTCCGGCTGATGTAAAGGTCTGCTGGACTTGTTCGACGCCAAGGAGCACAATGGATGCCCGCAGCGCACGGAGCCCTGACAACAATTTCGGCCAAGCATGTGACGGACATGATTGCATGTGATGCTGCCTGCGACACTCACTATCATTCAGGATGGCCTATATGACATAGCATATACTATGACATGATATAATCTATAGAAAATACATAATATACTATAACTAGGTGGGGCTTGTAAAGCTTTTGAAAAATATATGTAAATAAGATCCTCTTAAGCCCAAAAAGGGAAATATAAAATGGCCCAAACCCCTAGATTGATAATATAATATAATACAAGTATAAGTCTATATGTGCTCCATGAGCCGAAGCTAGCGCCTTGGGGCCCGAAGCAGCTGCAATTACACAGCCACCAGCGGCGCCAAGCACGTTGGATCTTCCTGGAGAGGGCTTCCGGGCAGGGAGACGGTACGCAAGTCGTACAACTCGGCTGAGTACCCTATCCTTCTGTTCCAATCTCCAGGCTCATATGCTGTCTAGCCATACCGCTGAGCCAAGCTTCTCGGCCGCAAAGTGGGCGAGCTTCTTGTGAAACGGACTGAGGCCTGACAACTGCAGCTTCAACGTAAGGTTCTTTCAGGCAAGTTGTGAAATCTCGGGCCCACATCTGCCGGCAAATGGTGCCCAATGCTTTCTGCCAGATTCTTCTGACTCTTCGGCATTCTTCCCCAGCTGTACTTTGGGCTTCTGACTCACTTCCGTCAGTGCTTCGCTGCTGGAGTGCGAAGTTGTCAAGAAGGGAGACTTGTACGTCTAGAGTCTAGAGACAGAGAAGGTCGGAGACAACTGATAAGGCTTACATGCTTCGTTTGGTGCAGAACCCTTCACTGATGCCGGAGGCTACAAGATGAAGTTCAAGGAAGGTGCAGTCCGGCACCAGCACGCTGCTAACGATAGCTGAATGAGGAATGAACAGAAGTCAACACTGGTACTCTTTCCCGACCTGGCTTCCACCAGAGTCTCAGGATGGTATGCAACTTCGAAGGAACCTAAAAGCAAGACCCTACCTGCATCGGTGGTTGCCCAAGAAGGCAGGCAGTGACCACTTGGAGGCGGAACGGTCGGCGTGCCCACGCGGATGGAGCTGGCGTAGCCCCCGAGATCCACAGAGATGATCGGAATCCGAACCTGGCAGCGACATGCTGCAAAGCGATGATGATACAACTCTGGTTCTCTGGATATCTCCGGACATCTTGCGCTGCGAATGTTTGCGCTCGAGTGGTGCAGTGGGTTGAAAGTACTATTCAGCTCACCCTGTGCACCGTAATGCAGCAATCAAGCGAGATTTGACCAAGTTCTGGCCTCCGGTTGGGGCGCAGCCGCCGGATGCTGCGAAGTCTCTGCATCGGGCCGGATCGGGGTAGAGGGCCCTGGGCTTTCGTGACCTGAAAGCCTCGTCTTCCTCTGATATCTTGCCTCTGCGAGGCTCTGAAGTCTTACCTCGTTTTGAGGCGGAGACTTCACCTCAACGTGCTGTCTCATCTCCCCCTGGCTCTGAGATCTTTCCGCTTTCGGCTGCGTGGGCCGTGGCAGCCGCTCTGGCGAGGGAGATGCAGGGCGCCGTTGCGGGCGCTGCATCCATGCCGCGCGATCTGGGGAGGCAGGGCGCTTTCCGGACCTGGCACTTCACTGCGCCTATCTGCGCTGAGCAGCTTGCAATCCAGGCATCGTTCAAGTTTCCGTGTTCTTGTGCCGAAGACTACTGACTACTGACCAAGCATCGACGACCCTCTTGAGCAGAGCCGAATCGCAGACAACTCCTGAAGCCCTCCGTTCAGTCCAGCGGCCGTGGGCTCTCTGGCTTCCAGGCCAAGGTGGTCTTCTCCTTCTCCTGTCGAGCTCAAGTCTGATCTTGGTCACGCATTTACAACATGCCCCTTACTGCTGCTTGCCCTGGTGACGTAAGCCGACGGATCGTATATGCAGACCCCGACGAATTCGAGGCGCAAAATCGAAGCAATCCCCCTGTAAAACCCTCGCACCAGTACACTGGAATAGGCCCTGCCCTCGTACCCCGAAACCCTCTGAAAGTCCAACAGCCGACCTTCGGGGGGAGGACCTTTGGCTGCCAATCCCGTGGAGATCGTCGGAGTGCCTGGCAGCAAAGTCCGCGCTCGCATTTGCATGGAAAAGAGGATTTTGGCCCTTGGCTGGCACGACACAGCTTGAAGCAGAATCGGGGGCTAGGCCAGAAAGCAGGACACAGTGTTTTTGCCACGGAGACATCGCAAAAAAACCGCTGCAGGATTCGCTACCTCCTCGGTTTCAGCACTGGATTCTGATCTGAGAATGATTCGCGGAGGAGATTTATGGCGTAGCAGGGCTCCGTAATCAAGTCGAGACTGCTTGTACCCAGTGCCTCAGACTCAGTTCAACCTTTGACCATCGTGTGGTAACACAGCCCGTGCCTGGCTTTGAGCAGACCTCGCTGGAGGAGCATCTTGATGTGGGAGATGCGCTGCTGCGCACGTTCCTTGACTGCACGCATGGCAATTTCTTCGATTGTGGAGGCTCCCAGCAAAGGACACTTTGTCGGGCAGCACGTGCGTGGATAAGCATGCATAGGCAGGCTCCAGCCAAGTTTGCAGCGAACAAAGGCAAGGACAATCGTGTTTGTTCAGGTTGTTCACTGATACACTGCAGCTGTCGCCTGAGTTCATTCAGCCAACGTATTCGCAAGAATTGTCAGAAGCCGTGGTGTTGGCCCAGACGTCCACAGAGAACAGCTGCAGCAGCCGCGATGAAAACGACAAAGTCTTTTCAACTCCAAGCCCGAAAGTTGCAACATCATTATCCTCATGGCCAGGACGTACAGCATCGACAATTCCAGCATGCATCATCTAGATTTCATATCTGAGCTTCGTGGGCTGCTGATATTTGCCTATGTCGGCTGAGTTGCTCGACTGCGTGTCTTCAAGGACTCTACCGGGCAAGCGCGGAACCGACCTCAGCAGCAGGGCGCAGGAGCAAACAGGCTAGATATCTGCTGGGATGGAACATCTTCTGCACCAAAACAAGTGTCCTAGCCCACCCTAGCAAAGGAAAGCCCCCCAAAATCCTGGAGACCGAAGGCCTGTGTGCAGCAAAATCTCCAAGCTCTACCAAGGCTCCTAAGAATCGGCTTCTCCGAGCTGGGCTCCGGTTTTCGCTCCCGCAGAGCTGCCGCTGGGCCCTGTTCGTGATTGTCTTCACTGGGAGCGGAAGTGGCGGGTATTGGAATGCATGAGGATCTGGCTTCTGCTTCAGAGTCTCCCATTCGACAGCTCCAGTCCTTGCCAACGGGCGAAGGCGTGGGTGTTTTGAAGGACGCCCTGAAGTGTGTGGCAGCTGCGCCTGAGAAGCGGATGGCTCTGGAAGCTGATGCCCTCTCATCTTCCGCATGTGGGAGATGCTTATATGGGACATTATGGGACTTTCCGGAAATAGGGGACCCGAATATAGTACCCTAAATAGTAGGATCCATGTTATAAGGACCCGCAAATAAGGTACCCCCACCTCTCTCTCTCTCTCTCTCTCTCTCTTGCTTGCACTCGGACAAGGCGCCGTGGCGCCCGCGCGCAAGCGCGCACCGGTCTGAAGGTCTGTTGTGAGACCCCCCAGGCTTCCGAAAGAGGCACCGAACTGCACCGGAAGTACCCCCTACCCCATGTACACTAAAGTACCCTGAACCCCCGGCCTCTTCATGGTTCCGTGCTGAAAAAGGGCTCTCAACTGTCTACTGAGCCCCCAGCACTGCCTGGGCTACCTGGTAAAGCGTAGGGCGCCTTTAGCCCCCCTGCATCAGCACATTGTGCCGTGCTGTTTCGAGGCTTGCGCCCCTCGTGAGAAAGCAAACACTCTGAGGCCCAGACCACGTCACTACAACGCAACAACTGCACATGCACTGCTTACACATGTTCTGCTTCGCTGGGCCCCGGCAGTCCTACTTGCGGGGTTCCGTCTGTTCGAAAACACACTGCGCTGCGCTGCCTACTCGACAACAGACTGACATACTGCTAGGCTCACCGACATTTATCTCTAGCGACTGTTGCATTCCCCCGCTGTGGCTACAGGTCACTGTCAGTGTTTCAGGTCGTCGTACGAGCTCAGTCCCCCGGGTGCCAGAAGCCGCCGTCTTCATCGTACAGGGCCGCGTGGAGACGCCGCCGACGATGGCTGTCTGCACGTGCCAGTGGTGGGGCCCCAGGCTGTCCCCCCTGGTCTTCTTCTGGTGAGCCTGCTCCCCCCACTGCGTCCAGCATGGCTTGCTCTCTGGCTTCCTCTTCAACTTGACGCTCATATGCATCCATGGCTGCCAGCAGGTCGTCATCCGAGGGCCCCCACTGGCTGTCGTCAGGTTGTGTGGGGCCCTGTTCTGGCGGTTCCGTCCCCGACGAAGGGATGCTTCCAGGCCACTGTTCTATGTCGAGAGGTGGCTTCCATGGTTGCTCCGACATCGGCTGGCCCCCCAGCTGGCCAAAGAGCGACTGGCTGGCCTCCCCTTCCTCCGTGGTCTGGGTGTCCACTGTGACAGGCGCTTCCAGGGCCCCCGTCACCATTGCCAGGCAGCCTCTGAGCTGGTCTCCCCCAGTCGTGAGGAACGGGGCCACCCCTCGAAGGTCTCGTAGTACTTGCTGAGCTTGTTGGCGATGGTCCCCCTGTCTCGGTGGCGGCTCTTCTAGGGCACCAGCTTCTAGTGCTGCCACGTCTGCTGCGTGCGCGAAGTTGAGCAGAAGCGTCTCCTCCTGGAAGTCCATCGCCGGCTGGAGCAGCAGCTTCAAGGTGGCCCCCCAACTCTCCGACATCCAGTCAAAGTCCCCCTGGTGCGCAGCCGTCCTGGCTGCAGCAATAGCATGGCGTACTTGTGCGATGCCCTCGAAGACGTTGTTCACTTGGTAGCCCCCCTGCTTTCTCGCAAGGCCTTGCAGGACGTCCGTTGCCGCGGCCAGATCTCTTTCAATATGGCCCAGGTCGGCCATGGCTTGGTGTTGGTTGACGCCGTCCGGCCCATCACTTTCCCCCACATCTTCAATGCGGAGCTTGGCCATGGCGACGTAGTCCAAGCCCCTATTGCGCGCAGGTGGCTCGGAACAGGCCGGTTGCCCTGGTCCCCCTCTGTGCCGTCCCTCTGCTTCGCCTTCTAGGGCCGCCATCGTCTCCTCGAGCATGTCCATGGTCGCGTCCCCCACGGAGAGGAGCGTGCCCAGGTAGAGCAGTTGGCGCAGGTAGAGCCGGATCATTGCCATCTCCCGTGTCATGGTTCGGCCGGCGTCGCTGCGCCGTTGTCCCCATGGCTCGGATTCCTATCGCCGGACCCCGTGGCTGCTGAACGCTGCATGTATGTCAGTTCGTCTGCTTCCTCTTCTGGCAGGTTCTCGTCTCCCTCAGGTGGTGTTTGTGGCTGCTGCATGTGCCGCGTCTGTGGAGCGGTTCCTTGGCTCTGCTGCATGGCCGTTGGCCCCCCTAGGTTGGGCGTTGGTGCTGGTTGCGGCGTGTTTGTTGCCGCCGGTGTCGGCGCCGCGCTGCTGCTGCTGCCCCCCCGGGTTGGCTGTGGCAGTAGCCGTATGGCCATCATCTCCCACTGTCCTGGTGGGAACGTTGCTGTGCGTGGCGGCGGCTGGTAGACCACCCCCGCCTCTCTTTGGAACACCCAATCGAAGTAGTATTGGGCTGCCGCCTTCGGGGCTAGGTTTCCCAGCCTCCATGCGCCGTCCTGTTCGTTCCATTCCAGGATGTATCCTGTGCCTGGTCGTAGGTCTGCCCCCCCTGTGTCTGCGAGCTGTCCCACCGCGGTTATCTGTAGCAACCACTTTTCCGGTTTCCCCGCCCGTATGCTCCCCCATGGGAAGAGAGCGAATGCGATGTTTGCTCCCATGTATCCTGCTGGTGCCGGGAGCCCCCCTTTGCGTTCTTGGCGCGCCCGCATGAAGCCCAGGTGTGCTTGCTGGTCGTAGCGGGGTGCTATGGTGGACCCTCTGTTGAGGGTGATGCCTGCCCAGGCTCCGAACGGCAGGGCTCTCATATGTAGCTGCACCCCAGCTAGGATAGGGATTTCCGGTGGGAACGTGAGCGGTCTGTTCCCCCCGCCGGACGCGAGCAAGACTCTCTCTCTCTCTCGCGGACTCAGGGGTCTGTCAGCCGCGCGGAAAGGTACCTCATTTTCGGAAACTCCCATATGGCCAAGTGTAGGTAGCTCAAAATCACATCCGAGGCTCAGGTTCGAGAGTTTGTCGAAGCCAGCACCTTCCCAAAGCACGTGGGTGTTTGGGCATAGATTCCGGGGATTGCTGGGGGCCTGCCCCGGCAAACTCCGACCTTTGCGTGTGGCCGGCACATGCGTGCTGGCATCTGCAGAGCTGTGGCTACCTCACAGTGTGTTTGGTGGGATCGAAGGGTCAAGGAGGTACATCGGTGTAAAGCACGAAGTGCATCGCCCAGCTGAAGAGTAGTTCAGAGCGTAGTAGTGTAGCACAACATCGAGCCGGCCAGAGGAAATGAACAACACGGAGAGATCTGCGTGGGACAAAAATACCCGTCACTAGCACGACTTCGCAAGCTGAGATGTGTGCAGTATGCAAGTTTCGGTTGGATGTCTCTGTCTGAAACCGATCGCCTGGCAAGAATTTCGGAATCATGTGAGCGCACGTAAAAATCTCGGAGCCTTTCAAGGCATCGATTGCAGCCGCACTTCGTAAGTGTGTCAGACGTGACACACTCTTCCACTGCTGGGCGATATACGTAGCTTCTCCCTTCGCTTTGACGGCAAGTGACTCTTGGGCGTATGTGGAGACGGTGAAGGCGAGCTCGGATTAGCCTCTAAAGAGGCTAGGAACCTGAGCTGTCAGTTTGGAGACAAAGACCGTTTTATAACATGTGCACCTGTCGCAGCATCGCAAGAACAAAGGCAACAAAGAAGGTTCCTGGGATACTCCACATCGCCGCCGTTGAGCCTTATCGCCTTATCATGACTTGAAGCCTTCGGTCTCAGCACCTGGAAGCAGCCACTACCAGTACCCAAGATTCTCAAACAGGCCAGGCACTGCAAAGATGGATTTGGACGCACAGTGCTCCCCTGTCCGTTTTTCAGCCTCAGTTGTCTGTCGTGCAGGGCTATGTTAACCCGCTTCTCAAGCTTAGGGGGCTCGGACCTCGGATTTCGTTAAATTGAACCCTGGACCTAGCTTCCGGAGACAGGGACATGGACTTTCCTGGCATTGCTTGTCTACCGAAGCAACCGTTGAGGTCGAGGTCAAGCGCTTCCCACGCCGTGAACACTTGTACCCGGCCCCGGCCCCGGCACCAAAGTTTCAGTTTTTCTCACAGAAGTTCATGCGATTGACTCGGCGGAATCATGAATCTACAAAAGACCCACAAGCTACGATGCTACATGCTGCTCGAGGTGCAGAGGAACGCACCGAGCTCGTTGCGACTTAGACAGTTGATCCAGCAGCTGCCTTCGAGAGTCCTGAGACAAAGCACCGGACGCTCAGTTTGAGATCTGCTTTGCCACGCAATCGTCACAGGTTCGGCCCTGCGCCTGCTCCGCTGAGGCGAGCATAGCCGGATCTCAAGAAGCCATACTCCAATGCTCTCGGCTCATCTTGAGGGAGTTGCTCTTCCGGTATCCCGTATGAACGGATCTGCGGTCACACGAAGTGCTACACAGTGATTAGTCTCATGCCCATCCATGTGATCGACGTCGACCTTCGGGCTGGTAGAAACAAAGCTGAGGGCGGGCCTTAGGAGCGACTTGACGTCGACAGCCCGTCTTGGGCCAAAGGCAGCGAAATGCGCATTTCGCAAAAACTGCACAGCAGACGATCGTTGTTGCACAAAGGCTTGGCTTTGTGACATTCGGCAGACCATAGTTCCCACCATGAGATGCCTCTGCCCTTGCTGCGAGTGCGTCTTCTGGCAACTGTTGAGTCAAGATGTGTAAAGTGACGTGCCCGGACTACATCACAAGCATACCTTGCCTTATTTCTGGACCTGACGATGAACACATACCGCGGTCCGACATAGGTCATCACGTCAAGCAGCAAGATGCCCCTTCTCAAACGTGACAAAGTTTGCAGAGCCTGGGCCTTAGAGCCTAGAGCAAGCTTCAGCTGCTAAGGCTATAGGCTATTCCCACGCGATTCCCCTGCAGCCGTGGCCACGGATGAAGAAAGACGAAGGCAACAGGTCCTCAGTGTCCGGGTTCCATGCCCTCTTCCAGCCAGCACCTGGGGAGAGTCGGCCGGAAGCCAGCGCCCAGCTGTGCTCTAAGACTCTAAGATTTCGCCATGAAGAGGCTTGGGAGCTCTGCGTGGCGTCCTCCCTATACGACTATCTGCAGAGCGATTCATTTTTGGCTGCGGCCTCCCATGCATCCTGTGCCTCGTGAGGCAAGGAACTGACGGTTTAACGCCACATGCCGGGTGAAACTCCGGGAGCTGAGGCCTGTTTTGCTCAGCCATGGCCTACCTCTGCATCCAGCGAGCACTCGAAGACGTCTGAGTACCATTCCTGATGCTGAAGCCAGCTCTCTTGGAACGCTTCGTATGGAACTTAAGGAGCAATGTACGGGGATCCACGTGGCATGGAAAGCCCAGAGCCCTTACAAGGGACCAAGCAAGAGTAGAATGCGAGCATGTGCGCCAATACAAAAGGCTCACAAACGTCATGTTTTGTCACCAAAGCCGGCCTGATGCACGTACCTGAGATAGCATTGGCTTCGCTCATGAGATATTTAAATCCACCAAAGTATTCACATCCGACAGTCTGCATGGCCAGAGCGCTGTGCACCACCAAAGATAAAGAAGGAGCGGCAGCCGCGGGCCGCGGTAGGGGCCACAGCCATGCCTGTGACAGACAAAGAATTGGCTTGATGCTGTCTGGCCGGCAGTCGTGGATCATATTTTTGTCACTCGTGCTCGACAAGTCAGTGGATCATATACAATCATAAACCGTCTCGGGGTTTGAGGTTTGAGTATTTTGCCAGCACCCGTTGGTAACTACAAATCAAGGTGAGCATTCACGCGACGATACGCAATGTGGCCAAGCTTCAGGTCATGAGTTAGACTAGATGAGTCCTTAGTTGCCTCTTGCCAAGGTACAAAAGCATGCTCAGGCGCTCATGATTCAGCCAATTAATGCCGTACGGAGAAGTGTTGTTTGGAATGCAAGTCTGCTGTTTACCCACAGCTACACAGCACATAATAACAAGGAGCAGTAGTTAGCAGGCATGTACTCGCGGGACTCTCTTTTGCAACACGGCTTCACGCGACAGAATGACTTCGCCTGCTCGTCGGCATGGGAACTGGCCGACCACCCAGCCATCATCGTCCTTCCCAAAATCAACATGCTCTTCCGAGCTTCATAACACTGGTGCACCATGTTCTCTGTGGAATCCGAAAGGAGCAGGTGCAGTTGTGCAGGCGATTATCTCAAAGTTCTGGTGCACATGTTTCCTGAATGTCGATGTAGGATAAGTCGTCCAATCCAGGCGCATGCCTGGTCCCGCACAGAGGAAACCACAGAGTTTCATACTGTGCGATAGGTACTGTACAATCAGCTGGGTGCCGATAACCAATCATGGACATGCAGATTCAGATGCAATGGTGCCCTGCTCCAAGTCAACAGCGCATGGAGTTAGTTATCTTTTACGCATCGTAAAAACACATCCACGGTCTTTGACATGGTTCTCCCTCAACTATCATTTGCCGGACCAAGCCGCCAGTTCATCAACTCGGCAGACTCCTGACGCTTTTCACCGCATGCCCTGCATGCAAGCTTGCTAGGCTTGTTGTGTGTGCTTGCGACCTCGTGCCACTACCTTGCCAGCAACCCTTACCCTTTGAGATTATCGGGGCGCTCACTACGCACCAACTGTAGGCCTCGTAAGAAACCGAAGCTCAGTTGGAGTTGGCCAATTGGCACAGAAGGTCGCTGCGGCTGAGACATGGTTGTGAAGGCAAGTCCTCGTCAGTCTCCCAGGCATCGTGGTTGGGGGCCGACACCTCGCAGTCTGTCCAGACATGGGCTACCAGCTTCACATTGACTGGACCAGGGTGAAGCCGTCACGCGAACCTTACTTGCAGAGATGACCGAGGCCGTGTCATGAGTCACAAGCAACCTGGCGACAGGTCAATCTAAACACAGGAGCGAACAATGTCAGAAGAAGTACTGATCACAAAGTGATGGAGCTGAAAGGACAGCACACATAACAAATGCCGAACTACTCGTCGGGTTGTGGCAATGGTCACGAATGACACTTGCAGCTAGCCAGCTAGCTGCCCTGCACTCCTACGTCCCTGTGACTCTTGCAGGCATAGCAGCAGGAGCACGAGTAGTATCTGTTGCAGCAGTTGCAAGAGAGGCTGAGGCGCCTCTGTCAGCTGGTCCACGGCAACGATGTGGACGTCTTCATCCAAGTCCTCAGTCGGAGGCTCTGGGTGAAAAGGGGATGCATGCTCGTTCAAAACCATGAAAGACCCTCTGTGCAGTTGGATGTCAGGGATGTATTATGTATTGGTTGCATGTTCATGTTCCTAAAGCCTTTTGGCACAATCTATTCCAAAACTGATGAGCCTCGCCCTTCCACAAGGGCGATTGGTTCAACAGTTCGCAGCTGGAGGTAACTTCGCCCCCTCCTTGACCTAAGGATCTTTGCTCAACGAAGCTTGGCAATCTGAATCAAGCAACACATATCACAACATCTATACAGCCGTATGCAAGACAATGTAAGAATGACGAAACTAACAAAGATCTCACCTGTGTGTGCGTGTCCGATACCATACATACTGAAGTGCCGCGCATGTCCATGTCTGTGTCCATGTCAATATTTGTGCTCTCTCTCTCTCTCTCTCTCTCTCTCTCTCTCTCTCTCACTCTGTCCAAACCCCCAGATCCCAAGGCCGTGGCGCGAACGCGCCAGCCTTGGACGTCGCGGTGAGGCATCCTCAGGAGTTCCCCTTTAAACAAAAACATACATGTGCCATAAGATACAAGTCGATAGAATATGATACAGCAGAATATATTTATCATAATGCTGTAAGAGATATTCTCACGCACCGTAACGTACGACGTACGATAACAAAATAAGCCTAGTAGATCTTATGAGGGGTTGTGTTAGGGCATCATAAGGCTTAACATACAGGCTACTACAGGGTGCAAGGTGCATAGGGGTCTAGAGAAGATTCGAAGAGTAGGGTCTTTGCAACCCAATTCAACAAGGTTTAAGGCTCGAGAGAAGCTTGGGTGAATCGAACCCGAGATGTGGAATCTAATCTAATGCTGCCTTGTGCGCTTCCAGTGTGAGAAGCATTAGCATTGTTTCGCTGAGCGCACGCCTATATCCGTCGGCCACGAGCAAACATCTACGTAGAATCTACGTTAGAAGAAAGCAACACACCGAATCGGGCTTGACTCGCCCTTGCTCCGAGCTCCTCTGTCTGTGAAAGGCCCTGGAAAGAGCGAGCTGCAGCATCCAAGCTGAGGTCATGGCCGCACTGGTCCACCCACAATCGTTGCATCGTCGATTGTGCCATCGCCAATGTTCTTCACCTTTCGGCACGGTTCACGAATATTCTGCTGAGAGCACCAATGGGACACCCAAGAGCAGAGCTTGCTGAACAGCTCGTCATGATCAAGTCAGAACTATATGCAGACGACAAGAGTGCACCATCTCATTATCTCATCCTGTGCCTATAAGTACCATCTGACCAATGCAAGGACCAGCTGTTACAAAAGAGGCATGTGGCACGACCGTGGGATGCACGAGACGCGAACAACAATGCTGGTAAAAGCGCTGCAATGATTGAACACCACGGAACACTGCATGAACGATCGGCTGCGGCTGATATCTTAGTTGCCATCATCGGCCTGGCACATATCTGCTGCGATTGATTGCATCGTCATCACCACTATACATCCTTTTGTCTTCGTTCTTCGATCTGCACGAAAGCATGTGCTGCTCCATTTCTCATTAATTGTAGCATCTGTGCTTTCCGGCGCATTGCAAACCCTGGAAGCCTCCCTTTTGAAGGCTTCTTTCCAAGTGCTGCTTCGGTCAACAGTCCGTGCCGGTCCCGGAATCCATCCGATACGCCATACCAGCTTCATCGTTTCTTTCCTATGCTGCAACAAGCAGCTTCCAGCCTTCTCAGAGGTTGCAAAAGCCTTCCCATTGCGGGGGCCACGAAGAAATCTGCAACTCCGAGCTTCAACAAGGAGCTTTCGGATCCAATCTCCAAACTCCGCTGTAGCCTCTGCCCTGAAGTTTGCGGGATCGGACATCCGGGACGACTATAACTTGTAACATATAGTTTACAATGCTATACTGTACATAATCTGTCCTCTATAACCTAGAACTTTTCACCTATAGTGTAGTACCTCTGGTATCCATGGATATAACCTAGTAGACAATGTAAGTCTCATCTCAGCTCACGACCTTCACTTCGCAGCCAACCTGGAGGACCGGGCCTGGTCGACAGGTACCACCGTCTGTTATTACAGTCATTACAGTGTAGGGATAAAGAAGCTGCCACAGAGTGGTAAGGTAATCGTAAGTGAGTAGTATTGGGATGAACCCACCGCAGGAGGCAGCTCTTGCGCACCCCCTTCAGCTCCCAGCCTTTGTGCAGCTTCATCCACTGCAGACTGCGGACGTTCAGGACGGAAGCGCTTTCCAATCCGAGGTATCCTCAAATTGCACAAAGATTGATTAATCCAGAAACCCTGCATATTCCGGCAGCTCAAGATTAGTGGATGCAGGACCCGGACGCCTCATAATTACGTAACACGACAGTCACATGACCTCTTTGACTGGAGCGACGTCGATTCCAAGTGCTTTTCAACGAGACTGCTATGCCTGCGATCTGCGAGCTGGCTTTAACAGCCACGGCACGCCGATGGCGAGGTTCATAGCCTCCGAAGACTAGGACCTCAGGAGCTTGGATTTTCCGGGTTCACCAACAGCTGAACTTCTAACTCTTACTGGGCTTAGGCAGGCGGGGAACATACACCGATATGCCTGTGTAACTGTATTTAATCTGAACCATGAGGGGGGTGGGGGGAGGGGATGGGGGGGCCCACCGGGGCGCAACCATATATAGGTGTGGCACTGTGACCAAGTCGTGGGCTCAGACATCGCGATAGTCTCAAAAGTTGAACTCTGAGCGCTTGAAACATTGATCTCCGAGCCAAAACGGAATATGAAGAGTCATGTTGGAAAGCCCTCCTACCCTACAGCGCTAACTCGAACAAAACCCAAGCAAACTCTCAAAGACCATGCCAAAAACACACCGAACACCCTAGTCCCACACTGGGTGGAGCCGACGCCGCGGCGCTTCTACATTGACCAGGCTTGAAAAACATCGTGGCGCGGCTGCTCCAGACTAAATGCCGGAGGAGTTTGCCGGCCACTAGGAAACCAAAGCAGTGAAACCATGTATGATCGCCAGAAAAGATCACAAATAGCAACAAGCCCATAGCAATCACAGGCGCTGAGCAGATCCAATGAATCTAAAACACAAAGATGTGAACGACAGTCGCTGTCTAGGTCTAGGTCCAAGGCGCAAAACCCTAACACCAAAGCCCTCGACGCCCCATCCCCATATCCAACACCCTGTGAGTTAGGGCCGAGTTGCGAGGTTCCCCCCCAAGTTGAGGGCTGAATGCTGTAGACGGGGCCTGGGTGGCATTCTTTCTGGCTCCTGCTGCTAATTACTACTGACACTTGCCCAAGTTAGCAGGCACAGAGTCACTACAAACTAGGATCTCGACATCCGGGCTTTGCGCAACAACACCACTTAGTTTATTCGGGCTCCGGGACAACACTGTGCAGTCACTGTAGTTTACCGTTTCGGGTTCAGGATTTTTGTCCTTGACACTGCCAGTTGAGGAAAGCATCAACATGGCGGCCAAGGCTGAGGAGAGGCTCAGCAAGGGGTGTTAGCTAGATTGCGGTGAGTTAGGAGCTTGCACCCAGAGCCTCTCGGGCTTAAGTTGTATAAAGCCTGGCAAGCGGCGTCGGCTCCAAGCCGTAGGTCGCCAGCTTCGTCCACTGAAAAGTTTCCAAATCAAGCGAGAACGTGTCTGCGTCCTGCCAGTTGGGCTGGTGTTCCACATTGGCCGCCAGCCCTCCTACAGGAGCCTTATGGAGGTTCTTGTCGCTGCTACAGACTATTCCGAGTCTTGTAGTCTGTCCGTAGCGACAAAGGCAAACTATTCACAACAAAAACAATATCAAGAAGGAGGACACCTGCTGCTGGTGCTGATGCTGCCCCACCACCAGTACCACTGGAATTAATTATGCTTCGTCTCTCTTATGCGATTCTACTGCGATTCTTAGACCGTGCAGTATTGCCCCGACTCTCACTTCATTGCGACAGAAAGCCCGGGTCTGGATCTGCGGTCCGACTGAAAGCGGCCCCCAGTTTGCCACTGGCCGCCGCCGAAAAGCACAGCGAAGCGGTCATCACCTGACAGCTCCACAGCAGCATCTGGCGAAAGCATGCAGTTAATAACAATAATCGCAACATGCACGATGCTGTACCAAAAAGATGTTCGAAAGGACAACATCTCAACAAACACTAGCGATTGTCCTCACTTGCGTTGGTGTTGATGGGTCGAAGCCCGAGGCTGCGGCTTTGAAACAGTTTGGCCCTATTTTTTGCAACATGTTGAAGAAAAGCTGTTTCCGGAATGCATCGTTCGTAGCACGTAAAGGCTAGAGACAACGCACTAAGCTCAGCAAAGCCAGCGGAATCAACGCGTGCACTACCACCATTTGCAATACAAAGTCAAAGGAGCGCATGAACATGCAGACCAGCAACAGTTCGTAAGTGTCCTCGGCTGCATTGTGCTTGCCCGAACATGAGGTTGTAAGTACGAGCCAACCTGCATCCATACTCATGTCAACCAACCTAATCCGTCATGCCTGGAGAGCAACTACTCAGCCGACTCCGCCAACCCCACATTCGCACGGAATGTTTCCTTTGCAGTCCAAGATGCGCTCCAAACTTTGCCGGAGGAAGACTACCCGTTGCCGGGACTTGATCAGTGTGAATGACATCCTGCATTCAAGGAGCCTCCCTAGGCTTCAGGACAGGGCCCACTGTGGCAGGCAGGAGAACGAAGCTGAAAAAAAGATCTACCGTCAAGCTCTGACTGCTGTGTTTGAGAGAGAAAAACTGACGGTCCTGATGGGCTCGGGAACGATCGAGGCGCCAAAGATCGTCGCAATAGGTGTTCCTGCAGTGAAGTGCTTCAGCTCAATTGTGACATGGCAGTGCGATTTTAGCATTTCAGCCTGGCGTCTCCAACCTGAACTGACATGATCCGCCGTCACGGGCTTTAAAGCAGGACAGGGCTGGAAGGCATCCTTTTGGCAGTATCGCCCCACCGCGGAACTTGATTAACCCTTGTCGCGGAATTCGCAGAAGCCAAGAGACTGCGAGCTTCGACCACCCCACGCATACAGCGCGCCGTTGAACTGGCAGGGGCACTTGATTCCCTCTGCATTGAGGTCTCTAGGCTTGAATTTTGCCTTCCCGAGTTTTTGTGGAGCCACAGCTACCATGTGCCTTCAGCCTAGATCAACACATTCAGGTAGCATAGTAAAATGAGGCAGACTTGGGCAGGGTGCGGATCTTCTCGGCCAGGTTTGGACGGGACTCGCAATTGCAATGCCATGCCGAGTTAAGAGGCTTGCTCTGAGGCCCCGTCCTCAAAGGAGGACACGAAGTAGCGAGCTGTGGGGACCTGATCCGAACCTTGGCTACAAGGACAGAGCAAACAGAAAGAAACTTCCCGACAACCTTACATAAGCCGGATCAAAAGACGACCTAATGACCTTTACAGGAACACCCCAAACAAAGTAATGCCAGGAATCATGTGACATCTCCTACCTTCGAAATGCTTGATGCGATGCAAGATCGGGCTTTCGATATTTGGTGGTCACTGGCATCGCGAGACATCGGAATGGACCAGCAAGCTCTGCAAGGTGCTGCGCGCAGCTAAGAAATCTTTCCGAGACAGCAGAAAATTTTGGTGGAAATGCAATGAACTCGGGCGTGCTGATGACTAACCGGTAAGTTGTTTTGTCCAAGCTGCTGTTCCGCAAACCTCTCCAAGTCCATGTCTGCACATCCAGGCTATAGGCCGTGTTGTAGGCCTACTGCAGTTTCAGAAAGGTATGGAGCCTCGACCACACGTCTATGAATTCAGGGTTCAGAGACGAAGCACGTTTTCTGGATACTCTTTGGAGCGCTTACGCTGGCAAGCAACTCGCCACACACCTCCGTCTATTCTTCCGGTCTGATATGCATCTGGAACCATGAGCCTGATTTTGAGGGAGGGTTGTGTCTCTGCTTCAGTTGAACGGTCGCTTATTGTTCAGAGGGGTTCACTGGGCTTTTTCGTGAACATACAAGCATGGCAGGATGCGGAACTGTGTGCTGGCATCATGTCCGCGAGGAGAGACGGAGCTTGGTACTTGGGCATCCTGCCCCTTCCGAAACACCACGGATGACGATGCTTCATACTTAACTATCAACCCCTCCAGGATTCATACTGAATCTCAAGGCCTCCGCAATCAGAACACTCTCGAAACGCCGGGTTGAATCAGCGAGTCAGCATGATGGCTTGCACTGGGATTCCTGGATTGCTGGCCTGGCCATAGTACCCACCACACCAGAATACCCACTTGTCGCCCAGCAATGTGTGAGCAGCTGCATAAGTGTGGGCGATGGGCGGCGGTGTGCCTGCACGGCAGTTTTAGAGGCCGGGCAAGTCGGGGCTTCTGACGTCAAACTTTCGTAGACTTCCGGGGGGGACAGAAGGTCTGAAATACAAGTATCAGCTTGTTGGGCTAATCATCCTAATCATTGAAATAGGGTTCTTGGGTTCATAATGTCCGCTGTAGTATAATCCCATTTGATGTATCTCAAATTCCCAAAAGCCTTGCGTGGGCTGACGAGACCAGCTCCGCTGTGCGATGTCAAAGATGTAGACATGTGGCTGATTCCAAAGCACTTCCTTATCGCAAGGATGCAGGCAAAATGAGCTTCCAACGGTTCAACCTTCTTGAGCATCCTGTATCCTCTCCCGCGGAAAGAACAAGTATCATAAATGCTCCGATCACTGCAAAGGTGTCGCGGTTCTCACTTCAAGAGTGTGGCGCAGCATAGGGCTTGGGGGCAGCGTGCATATACATGGCGCATGTCCGATTTGCTCTTGCAATTCTCAGCGAGTATCCACCATCCGCGTCTGAGCGTTTGCCAGCTCGTAGCCTGCAGTCTCAAAAAAGAACAGGGAGGCACAGGCGGCATGGGTGAACCATGTCTCATCATGCCATGTCAGATTCAAGGAACACGTTAACGTGCAGGCATGCACATTCCGATCAGCTGATCTTCGGCTATGTAGAGGCTTTGGCGGCACTGGTGTTGGTAAATGCACTGCCAACGATCAAGAGAATTGCGTCGGATGCAACCAGCCCCCAACCTGCCTCACATGCCCTCAAGTGCAAAGGC
This sequence comes from Symbiodinium sp. CCMP2592, assembly GCA_905221615.1. Lineage (NCBI taxonomy): Eukaryota > Dinophyceae > Suessiales > Symbiodiniaceae > Symbiodinium > Symbiodinium sp. CCMP2592. Next base: position 326,391 of record CAJNDT010006021.1, on the reverse strand, counting down.
TTATCTGTGATGTGCAAACGCACCGGCTCTCCGAAGCCACGGCGCTGTAGCAGCCACCGCCCACTACAGAAAGGCGGCCGCCGGGAAGTACTGCAGCGGCGGAGCACCACACCTCTGATGGCTCCGTTTTGTTGCTCACTAGTACGCGGCGGATGTCGACAGCTGAATGAGGCCGCATCAGTTTCAGTTTGAGCAGGCGCCTGACTGAGGGAACTGCACACAAGGACTTCAGATAGGAAGAGTGTTGCCGGAGCGAAAAAACTTGGGCAGCTTCTTTCGTAGGCTTCCCACTTGTCAAGTCCTTGTCCGATTTCTGCTCTCTGAAGCACTACAGTAATTGATAATGCCGGATAGCAGGTGGTGGTGCATCGCCAGGGCCGGCAGGTCTTGCAAAGTGCGCGCTGCGGAATTCGGAGAGGAGCCTCGCACGAAGAGCACACGGCAATGGTGGAGTTGCTCCATGGCGACTGTTGTGAAGAACGTTTTTTTTAGCTGGGATGTTCAATAATAACTAAAGCCCTTACAGACGTTACAAACGAGAACCCACCCTCGCATCCCTCGCTTGCTTTTGCATCGGCCAGCATGCCGAAAGCACAGTGAGACCGGGAGACACACATGGTGTTACAAGTTTCTGTCATGACCATAGAGACACCGCGCTTTGCAGGGAAGTGCAGCTTCGGGATGCTCTGCCCCCATCACGGCATGTAGCAAATGCCGAGGCACTCAACCAGGGCGTCAACGGTTCTGGCCTGCACACAGCAAACATCCTGCGAGTAGACACTGCCCTAGGAGAAACCTCGAGATGCAGGGAATTCCACAGCTTCGTCTGGTCTCGAGTCCTGCTAGTTCAGCTCCTCAAAGCAGCATCGAAGACCCAAGCAGCCCAAGAGGCTTGCCTCATCCAACTGCCGTCGCAGCTGCCGTGCTTCCCAAAAATCCTACGATGGCAGACGCATCAAGACAGCATGCGTTTGCCCTAATCTTGTTTCCTGTAAGCTGAACATCCTGCTTGAGGCCTTCCAGAATACTCAAGGTCCAGGCGCCAGTTGTCAAACTGCCAACTGCCAACATTTGTGAACATCGGCCTTTCAACATTGCATGCGTTCTGGGAACCTCTTGAAACTGCATGCGTTCAAACTTCCGGAATCTCCATCTTCTGAACGGCCCGTGGATCACGGCTTCACCGAAATCCCTGAATCTAAAGGTCACGGGCTCCTTTCATGGACTCCGGATCAACACTGCGGGCTGAACCCTCCATCGGTCCCGGTGCAGGCAGGCATGGAAGAATCGGACAAGCATATCGTGGTCCTGGGAGAAACGGTTCAGTGATCGACAGGTGTCACCAAAAAGGGAGCACAACACAGCGTAGGACATCGAAAAGCTCATGAAAGCCAGGTCGCGCCCAGTGGTTGAGAGGCCCCAGTCCGGTGCCTTCGCATGGGGAAGATTTTGACGGGATGATCAAGGTCCGCAGGAAACTCGTCTGTCTAGGAGTGCTGTAGTGCGAAATAGTGTTGCGACGGCTAGAAGTGTAAGCTCGAATTAGGAAAAACCTTCAAGATGTGAAACAGTGCTCGTAGAACTGCCGCGACTGCTGACAAAGTATATAGAGGTAAAAACCAACACCTCGTAGTCCGACGTAAGCCCAAGTTTAGCTGAGGGACACCTCCATGCCTTCACCAGGTGGCCACACCTCTCCTGACCTCTTGCCTGGGCTGCTTTCGGGGCTGGGACTGCCCTTCCGGGTTGGAGGCCTCACCCACAGTGATTGTGTGATTTTTGGAGGAGGGCCACCTGCATCCATAACAGAGTTTCATGGAGCACGACTTTTCGGATACCTGTGCTGAGGAGTATACATTCTCCTTTTGCTCTTTGTTGCTTTTCTGTCAACTGGGACCAGCAGGTGTGAATGGAGAGTGGTGCTTCATAGCGCACAAGACACTAACGGACATGCTCTGGGCCTCTGGGCGGGGCAGCGAAAATTTGCTACTGAGTAGGAGCAGTTGTGCAGTTCATGAGCCCGGATCAGGGATCGGAGGTGACGGCAATGAACCAGTTCTGCCAACCCGCATGCCAAAGCTCTTGCAGAGGTGGTTGCACACATTTTGCGACGTCAGCAACCGGCACCGCAGCTGCCGTGCGAAGGGCAAGATCCTAATCGTTGCGCAGAAAGTGCGAGGACTGGGTGTGGGCACACAAACTAGCGGCTTGTTCCCATGAGCTGTCACAGACAGGTGGTGTACACGGAACAAACCAAACCACATGCCAGAGGTTGTTGATTTTCCGGCTACAGCAGCTTCCACGCTCCTCTTTCCCAACAAACATCAGATCGGTAAGCCGGGTGATGCTTGCCATCTTTGGGCCGCGTCAGTCCCCGTGCTTGGCTACCTGGCACTTCTCCTTGCCTCCGTGTCTATTGCCTGGTGCATCTCATGTGCGGGTCCCAGAGCCCAGAGCTGTTTCGGCGGCTGCCGGGCTTGTAGCTATTGTGGCTTGACGTGCACAGCTTTTCCTGCACGTCGGCTCTTGTTCCAGACTTATTCGTGGCATAACCGCAGGCACGAGCCAACCACATGCCTCCTAGTAATTGAGATGGAGGTCCTCGCGTGATGTCTAGGCGTTGCTGTAATCCATGATCTCTGGCCTCCACCCTCGCTGGATGAACGCATATCCTACGCAAGCATGTGGTGCACAGATGTTGATTTCTCTATGAAACAACCTGAAGCCAGCAGACTCAACTTGATCCACCAACGTCGACAGCCGTTCTCTGTAGCTCTCTCCTTGGTGCGCATGAACGTCTATCATCATCTGGCCTATTGAAGGCCAGCCCGACGCGTTGAGGCTTGAGATCACCTCATATTCGAGGCCCTCGATGTCCAGGTTCAAGGCATCGATATGGCTGTGCCCATGTTCCCGCATGATTGTACTCAGAGTTTTCACAGGCATTCCCTCGAGGCGAGTCAGGTTCTGTGGATTGCCAGGTCCAAGCTTAAAGCTGCCATCGTAACTACCAAGACTCAAATTGTGAAAGTGGACATGCAGGTCCTTGGGGCGCCGTGTCTCACCCGATGCGGGGCCATGGATATGCAGTTCGCATGCTTTCGTCAGCTTGCTCGCCCCTTTCCAAAAGTCGGTGCGGCCCAAACTGAAGGAGTACACAACGCAGGGTATTCGAAGAAGACGGGTACCACACGCCCACTTGTTTCCTCCGTCTGAAACCGCGACATGCTCCTTGCCCCACAGACATGGCCAACTGGGCTCGAGACCTTTGAAATCAGAATTGGGCAAACCGTCCAGCTTCGACCTTCGATGCCAATATACCTCTTCTGATTTCTGCTCCACCTGAGCTACAAGACTTGGAGCCAACCAGGGGCCACTCAAGCCCAAGCCACCGCTACTTGCCAAAGACTCCAGTAGGACTTTCTCTGATATGTGTTCCAAACGGATGAGCTGTCGCTCGAGTCTCTGTAGCACTGAAAGCAGATCGGAGCTTGACCTCGACCTCGGCTCCCTGTGTACGAAATCAGCTTGCAAAATCATCAGCAGAAGTGACACGGACGCGAGTGCTCCGACCATACAGGCCATCCTGGTACACCGAGCCATGGCTGTCATTGGGCCATCTTCCAGGCCACGAGCAGTTCAGCTGCTCTGAACATCCCTTCAGGCGGTGTGATTCCGAAAGCTTGATGCTTAGACAACTTGTCGAATGTGCGAGGCGCAAGGCGACTGGGAATCTTTGCGCGCAAGAAATGGCACCTGAACTCTCAGAACCTGTCCTAAACAAACCCAGTCTCGACCGTCTGTTGCCCTGCAACATCCAGTAACCAGGGCGGCTGCGAGTCGAACACAAAGGAAGCTCATGCAGAAAACATATCCTGCACCTGCATTCTAGCTTTGCTTGCCAAACCCGCTGGAGTCTAAATCAATGGCCCCCCCTCCATCAATCCGCTGAGTGGCTCCGGATAAAGGCTCAGCTCGTGCCAGCCCTTGGAAACCTCAGCATCCATGCTGGCCGGTGGAGCCTGCAAAAAAGACCCAGTTCTCAGAGGTTTGAGAACCGCGAGCCGCCTTCGATCGCCCTGTCCCTGCAGGCCCGGCCCTTGATGACGACTCCTCAGCCGCCCACAGCTGCAAGTGCCCGAAGGCTTGCGCAGGGGAGTCGCTCTGCTCCGCCGCACACGCAGCGCAAGATGTGTAGCCTGCGCCGAATTCTACAGTCTCTCCGAAGGACGTATGGCGTCTTGAGTGGTGCCAGTCTATAACAAGCCTACGTGGCTATATGACTCAAAACCAAAGTACCATATAAGAAACCAGACTATGCCTGAGCAGATGTGACCTGCTTCGGGCGGTTGCGGGTTCACGTGGGTTTACCCCGAACCCTGAAGCTGCTCCGAGGACCAACGACTCCGCGACAGGTATCGTGTCTTGCGGACCGGTCTTTCGGGTTTCGGTAGAGCCAGGCAAGGATTCATGACAAATGTAGTGAGAGGTTTGGTTTGGGAAATTCGTGTTCGAGCATGTTCTAGCTCTTGTGTACACGCGCTCGCTTCTTTTCAAGTGGCGTGCACCCGTTGAAGACGGCCTGCAAACAAGCAACAACTGCTGCGCTGTTAGCTGGGTACTGCGCACATACTGCTAGCCAACAGTCGCTGATCACGATCAGGACATGCAAAGCTCTGACACAGTCCCCTCGGCCACCTGTTCCACCTGCACACTTCTTTTCTCCAAGCTCCTCGGTTGCTGATCCCCGCAATCGTGGGCCTTGGATTGTAACCCCTTGGGCGAGACAACACAACCGAAGATTTTCTCGAGCCTACTGAAACCGTATAGGTTCAGGACCCTGCTATGACATACTGCAGCTATGGCTTAATCCCTCATGGATTCGAGACCTCTCCAGTTGGCATCAGTTGCATCCTGTGTGAAACAGAAACTGCACTCAGTTTCGAAAGAAAGCAACAGGAAAACGCTATTGATGCTGCAAAATTGTGAAGGTGCAGGACTTAGCTGTGACTCAGTCAGGTCTTGCATAGAAGGATTGAGGAACATCTGTTCTCCACTTGCTCTCGTATCGGATTTGAAAACGTCTGCATCGCACATCTTCGGTGTGTGAGCGGAAACTGCAGAGAGGTGGTGCTGCATGTACACAAGAGGCGTCCGCCTATCCATAGCGGGCTCGGTACTGCGCAACCAATTCCTGGCCACCGATGTCCATGAGCGCACTAGTGCAAACGGTATCGACCAGATTTTCAGGCGTCAGCAGAGAAGACTCGCCTCCTGTAACGCTCGATATTGAGTCAAACTGAGGCAATGGCTGGGCTCGACCAACCTTGGCTGAAGCTGCCGTGCAACAAAAACCCATGCAAAGGAAGCAGCATCAAGACTGCCGAGAAGCGGTGAAGCAATAGACTGGCACTTCTCGTAATCTCAGCTCCTCGGCCTCGGTCATGTAGTCCGTGGCCAAGACGTGGTTGTGGTATGTGAGCTTTTGACCCTTCTTCTCGAAGTGCGGTGGCGCATCCGCAATCAGCAGCACTCGCGAAAGAGGATGCTTATCATGCTCTCCTCGAGCCTCAAGCATGGCCCGTTCAACTGCTTCCTCAGCATCTCCGCCTCCACTACATACGATTCCCTTAACGAAGCTCTGCATCTCCGAGGCTTTGCTTGTCCACGGTGAGATGTCAATCAGGTTGGGATCGCTGTAGTCTCTGTATGCGACCCACTTGAACTCGAAGTTGTCTCCGCCGATCTCCTTGACCCGCTCGAACATGGTGTTGATGCCGGAGAGTGTGGCACCCCAAAGGCCGCTCATGGAGCCTGTTGCATCTGAGAGGCACATGAGCCGAGCATGGCTCAGACCTGCAGGGTCTGACACTGATAGACGACATGAGCAGACTGCAAAATGGCGCGCTATGCAGCATTGTGGATCTTCTCAGTGGCAGAATCAGCTTTGCAGTTGCAGGCAATGTGAACATGTGCGCATGCCCTGCCGCTCCTGGCTTTCGTTTGGCAACGTGCTTGTACAAGCTCGTAAAGGTTTCTCGGGCTGTGGCAAGCTCACCGGAAGCAGCCGCATCAAGGTACGTGTGGGTCATCTCATCAACCTCGGAGGCATCCGCGAGACTCTTGGACACACGATCCTGAATGTCTTTCTGAACACGGACGCGGGCATCTCTCAAGAGCTTGTACCGTTGCACGGGTGCCACGGCCATGTCTTCTGCGACTCCCATGCCCTCAAGGTCCTCCTTGGCTAGGATGAGAGAGTAAGATCCGTCTTGGCCTTGCCGAGCAGTTCTCCCCATGATCTGAAGCTCTTCAGACGTATCAATGGACAGAAATGTTTGAATAACATGCACGCCGCCAGCCTCTATCAGCTTTTGGTCATTGCAAAAGAAGTCCGTCCCTCTGCCGAACACAGATGTGCTCAGAGTGATTTGACCCGAGGTCGCGGCCTTCTTGATGACATGGTCTTTGTCTGCATGGGACTGGGTTTCGCGCAGGAAATTCTTGTTCTTCAGGCTTGAACAATGATGGCTTTCCTCAAACTCATGCAGGCTTGCCGTGTCAGCAAAGAACACGATAACAGCTCGGCCAACGTCGATCTTCTTCTTGGTTGCGTCTGCAATGGTCAAGAAGTGCTCTTTCTTGGAGCACACAAGTATGGGATCATCATGTGCACGCTGATTCTCAACAAATCTCAGGTTTGTCTGCCCGTAGACTGACGGCATATCCGTATAGGAGTTCAGGCCATATCCGTGCAGAACCTCCCATTCAAAGCTTCCGAGAGCGGCAACAGTCCCTGAGACACCCAAGATTGTTGGCTTTCCGAAGTTTGCGTAGGAGAGACAGCCGCACGCGACTTGAAATCTGAGTGCATGCTGCAGAGCCTCTTCCTCGTCGCGAAGCTCCTTCTTTTCTGCCAGCTGAAGGTACTGAAAGGCAGTGATGTAGCCGTAGCCGACAGCATAGTCCAACGAGTCCATAATTTTGTAGCCGATTCGGTTGCGGCTGCTGCTGTAGTGTGGCTTGTGGCAAGGGCCAAGATCATCTTTCATGAGCCGCTTCAGAGCCTGGCACATGCAGCTCACCTCGGTCTCAACAATAAACTCCCAGCCCGGTAAAGCTTCTTTCAGCGCTGCAAACTGCTTGCTCGTCTGCACAACCTGCAGCAAGTCCTTGGCTTTGTCTACCATCGAGCGCTGCTCCCAGATGTGGAAGAGGACATCTCGAATCTCTGGCAGCGATAGCTCGCAGACTTGATTGTACGTCTGACCGTAGAACTCCTGCCCGAAGAAGACGTCCACCTCGTCCACGAGCAGTAAATCCTCACCGTTTAAAGGAGCCACCTCGTGGCTACTGGCTTCAACAGCAACTGAAGTGGAAGGTGATGCCATGCAAAGCGCCTGTGACACAGGCTCAGCTGCATCACTCTTGCTCAGTGCAGCTAGCATCCTCTTCTTCATCCCCTCTGTCGCCGGCTTTGAACCAGGAATGTCGATGTCTTCGGCTGCCTGCGGTATGAACTGCTACGACATGCGCACGATGAACAGCGCTGTTGAACAAAATTTGAGTGGTTGGCGAAATCGGTGAACTTATTTATGCTGATAAACAGAGATGTTGTCTGACTGATGGCCAGCTACATGAACTGTTCCGGCTGCCTCTTCTTTGGCTTGCTTCTCTTGTTGTGCTTCGGCCGTGGGTCCGTTGGCTGATCCTCCCTTCTTCAGCGGCTTCTTCTTGCTCGACGACTTTTGCTTCATCTTCGGCTGCACCAAGGATTGGTGTCTCTTCGCGGCAACTTGTGCCTTCCCTGCATCGGGCCGGGAAGAGCCCACCTTGCCTTTCTTGACGGCAGTCCCTAAGGCAGCTGATGCTTTGCTTGCTATTACTTTGTTGCGCAGCATCCGCGCTGTAAAATCGCGGATGTCGCACTTGGCAAGCGCTCGGTCTTCACTGAAACAGGTGATCTTGCTGTAGCCGATCCTGTCCTCAACCTTGAAAACCTTGAACAGCTGCAGGAAGTCTTCGTAGTCTCGCTTGCTCAGGTACTCTGAGTAACAGACGCATCTGACTTTGAATCCCAGGAGGGCGCAAATGACAGAGCAGAACCCAAGAATGATGGACTTGCCCTCGCCAGTGCGGATCTGCATGAGATGGCTAGTGAGTGTAGGGTTCGCTGCGTCGTACGACAAAAGCCGCAGGCAAGCCAGTACCTGAACCACATGAGGCTTTTTGAGCAACTGGCTGGGATCTTGCAGAAGTGACTCTGCGCAGGCACCGCTGCTTTCGCTTTCGAAACGCTTGAAGCTCTCTCCAGACTTGCAAATTGTGAAGCAGGCAGAGACCTCAGGTTCGTCGGTTAAGATAGGCAGCCCGGCACGACTAATCACGAGGGAGGGCCTTGACCTTGGCTACCTGCAGACTGAGAGCCTCGCACTTGCCAAAAGCAACGGAAGCTCATCGCGAAGCGATTGGCTCCAGTCCTTGGACGATGGCGGAGATACCTTTGCGGCCGTGTCAATCGTGCTGGCTGCGAGATGGCCGATGTCAAGACATCCATCTGTCCAGAGATTGATGATCTTCTTGTAGGCCTGTTCTGTCTGGAATCATGTGCAGTTTACAGGAAAGGGATGATTTCGCTGGTTCCGGCCTTGTCGAAGGCTTCGAACCCTGCTCGAAGAGCATGAGGGATTGGAGCCACTTCGGGTGGGTATTTGACCTTTCATATTTGCGCACAGCCGCAACGGCAGCAGTAAACAAAGCAACGAAAGATTTCCTTTAGTCAGGAAAGCTACCACATGACGAAAGTCTGCGAGGATTTCTGGCAATGCTTTCTTGGCAATCCGACCAGTCTGCTCATTCCAGACGACTGTGCGAACATCTTTGAACTGCCGGAACTCGTTGACGAGGACCTTGCCAATCCGTTGATCTTCCGCATCAATCTCACCCTTGTCATTCACATCACCACCTGAATGGTGAAGTTAACTCACGTTCGTGCATGAAAGCACGGACATACAAACACAAAAGCGTGACACATAATTATTCACAGCGCCAGGCTGCACTTGCCCTGATCCAGCAGCATCCCGAGGCTGAAGAGAAATCCCCATCCCCCGCTACCATGAAGGCAATCCTCGAGAAGCGAGTCCACCTTGAACCTAGCCACTGCCTTGTAACGGGGCAGATGGTCGAAGATGCGTGCAAGCAGGATAAGATGCCGACCGAAGTCTTTGATGTGTGCATCACGCTGGTCCGCCTGGTGTCATCAGACGGTAACATCCAGGTCTCTCTTGGACAAGCAAAAAACTTGACAAGCTCCAATGCTGCAAAGCGGCTGTGCCCTTCAGGTAGAGCCTCGCCTGGTTGACATCCTCGTCTAGGCGCTCTGCGATCTTGAGGTCAACTTCTTTGCTCCACCCCTCAAGGTCAAGGTCAGGATAGGCGCCCAAGCATTCAGCCATTTGCGCCAGGCTGTGCATGACACGCTGCAGGCTTGGAAAGTCTTGCTTTTGCCAGAGGTTTGGGATGTCAGCCTTCAATCGTCTCACCTCAGCGGCAACAGCCTGACCAACCTCTTGCAAAAGCCGCTTTTCATCGATGGCCAGTAGTCGAGGCAGATCAGGGATGATGGTCATCAGCTTGCTGACATGCACATAGGAACCATCTTGCAATAGCTCATGAACTCGATGCTTCAGATTCCAAGGCAGATCCTTGAGCTCTGCAGTAAACAGATGCTTCAACTGGTCCTGGTACGAAGCAAGGCCGTTCTCCTCGAAAAGGATGCGGTTTGCTTCGTTGAGCATCTGCATCTTGGCAAGGGCATGGGCCGTTCCATATTTCTTTGATGCCTTGTCCGGATGAAACTCGAGGCTCAATCGCTTGTAGTTCCGGCGAACATCGTCGGAGGTATTGCAAACAGTCAACTGCAACACATGGAAATGCTTCCCGAGATCACTCAAGCCCCGGCCACCAAACTTTGAATGCTGGAGCTTTTCCAACTCAAGTGCCGCTGCACTTACGGATCCTGATCCTCCAGCCCGCAAATCCTCCAAATGAGTTGCAAAGCTCGATGCCATCAAATCTGCCAGCAAGCGCATTTCTTCTAACACCCCGAGCATCTGCTCGACATCAAACTTGGCGCAACTCTGCTCAAAAGCTGCAGCTTTACGTTGTGAAAGCTCCAACAGCAGACTGTGAACTCGGAAGCATCCCTTCAACATGCTGCAACGAACTTCCTCGACTCTGCCAACATGATGAAAGTAGAGAATGAACCGACGAACCAAAAGCGTGAGATCTGCCCCTGCAGAAGCAGATGCATCCGCGACTGCATTAACAATGGCATTGAAGGTTTTCTGCAAATATCTCATCACGTCCACGATATCATCCGACACATGATGGGGCAGGAACTCGCCCAAATTCTTTCTCACACTGTCTATGGCAAGTGCATGTTCTCCGACCGACTGATAGTTGGCGGTGTCCAGATGAGAGCGTATCAGTCGAATGCATGTTTGCACTTCTTGCTGCACCAACTTTGACACTCGCCGATACTCGGGGGAGTATGCACTGTGGCCTGTCAGCTTGGACCACCCAATGGATGTGACGCCTGGCGCATGCTTGCGGAAAAAGCCCCGCAGGTGCCCGATGTAGTCAGCGGTGTAGATGCAGCTGGCAAAGTACTGGTTGGCCCGCTCCTCACTTTGCTGAAGATTTTCGATGACGTCTCGGATAGAAAAGGGCATGCACACATGGTCCTTCAAACCGGTGTCAAGCATTCCTTGGAGACAGGTGTACACCTCCACTCCTTTGCTAAACGCTTCTTTTGTTTGGATTTCCGCATGAAAACGATCATGGAAAGCCTCCAGGCCACATCGGAGCTCTGAGCATAAGCTTTTGTACGTGTCCATGGCTTGGGGCATCTCCGATGCCGCATGCAGCGCTTGGAATGCCTTCTCGACTGCCGACATCTCAGCATCCTGAGCAGCTTGGGTCGGCACGCGGAAACAATGCGACGTGACCCCCTCACGTCTGGCACATGGATCGAGGTATGCCCATGATGCAAGTGGTACGCATGACCGACAACCTACGGCTTTACAGATTATACTCGCGGAACCTCCGTGGACACGACTTTGCTGACTTGGTCAAGCATCAGGCGCGAAAGAGCGAGACTCAGAGAAGCTTTGAAGCTTCTCCAATGCAACCTTCACGGTGCCTCGCATGTTTGCAAGAAGTATTTCTGCCTGCTTGTCTGCATTCTTCTGGGCAGACATGGAGACCTGTGTCAAGACTCTTCCGAACGAGGAATGCGACTGCTTGATCTCTTCGCGGATTTGGAATACGCCCTTGAGATCACGACCATTGACAGCTGTAACCAAACGTTCGACGGGCCGCATAAACTGAAGATTCGCTTCCTCAATCAGGCTGGCAAGCTCCAGTTCGATGTTGGGCTCAATGGACCGGTCGTTGAGGAGGTCGCCGATGTCCTTGCGGCAGATGCAACAACAAGAAAACTTTGTTGATCTGGCTCCTGGTCGCTTTACGGGCACACAGTCTGTTACAGGCTGTACACTATAACACAAATGCATGTTCTACTTGTCACAACTCATCCGCAAACGCTGTCCTCCTTTGCTCGGCTGAGCTTTTCGAGGCTGGCGAGAAATTGCTCAGGGCATGTCTTGAGGTTGGATCGGGTATCCTTGACCACCGAGGTGACAACGGTTGCCAAAGTCTGCAAGCGACACTTGCATTGCTCAACTTGATGCGTGTCGGCAGGGTTCGAAGGCATCAGGTACTTCCGGACAGGCTTGAAGGCAAACAAAGAAGTAGCCTCCGATAGCTCCTGGACCACATCTTCCTTTCGCAGCCGAATGGCTTCTTGCAGCAAACAAAGACCCTGCTTGGCATGTCCCCACACTTCATCGGAGAGCCTGGGTACATCTACAAGCGTTGCCATGCGCTTCTCGGCCTCGTCAACCGAATCCTTGATGAGGGATTGCACAGCGGTGACTTGTTCATCTATGTCCGCTCGAACCTTCCTGCGCATCTCTGCAACGGACAGGACACCGGCTGTCACTGTCGTAAGCTTCATGCTGCTCCACTCCCGGATACGGCCAATTGCCTCATCCTTTTCTGCAAAACGGCAAGCAGAGGCAAACAGCTGCTCCATACGTGCAGCTCTTTCATTGAGATGCGACTCTGCTCGGCACCTCAAGTCCAGAAAGGCTGGCACGCTGTCCTCATCTGCAGTTCAGATAGAAATGTCAAGGTGAGACGCACTGATTTCCCCCAAGAAGCAGGACAAAGACACACATTCCCATCAACAGACCTGGGCCCCCATAACAGCTTAGTCGCGATAGTTGCAGTGTCCAGGATGGATGCGACGAGCAGGAGCAAATGAATCTTCTGCACCGGCAGCTCCTCGTCTGGATTGACATCCTGGCCAATGGCAACCAGCCACTCGCCCAAGGCAGCCTTCACCAGTTCGTCGAACTTGGCTTGGGCCTTGGCCAATTGTCGTGTGTCTCGTGCCAAGAACCAGCTACGAAAACAGCAGCTACGCAGCAATCCGCTGAGCCCAGAACATCCTGGAGTGCAGGGAAATTGGCGGCCACCATGAGCAGTTGATCGAGAGCGGCACGAGGCAGGCAAGCGCCCGTGCTTGGGTTCTTTAGAAAGTCGTGCAATCCCTGCAGGTACGTGCTACACGCATTCTCGAGAGCAGCCTGAAGAAGAGCCTGCTTCTCGTCCAAGGCCCTCTGCAGCCCGAGGTCCTACAACAGCCGGAAGCAACTTCTCAGTTCTGTCAGTTCCGTCCCTGCTGTCCTTGCAGTACTTGTCGAGCCAGAGTCCATCCACAAGAAGGGGCTTTAGTCCCTGAAGCTTGCAAACCTGGGCATGGTATTGAACTCTCACTTTGCATCTTCTGACAGAACAAAGGAACAAGGCCAAACAGAAACCTCAAAGCACCAACTTTTCACACAGCTGGCCCAGAAGCATAAATCTGCTTCTGCTCCATGAGCTGGTCAAAGAGCTCCGAGAAGCGGATCCGGTAGTCCACGATTTTCTTGCAGGCTTCTTGCAGCAAGGAGCTGTAATTGTCAGCAAAGCCGGTGTTTTCGACGACCTCGACAGGCAACGACCTCCGGAAAGCACTCAACCTTCCGAAGAGAAACTCCAAGGGAACCATCTGCGAATCGCTCAAGCAGCTCGCTGCCTGCTGGAAAATGCTCGTCGCATCACTGGCTTCGATGAGCTGCGCCCATGCTTCAGAAATCCAAGCAGAAATGTCAGTATCGCCCGGCCACCTGCAAACCTCCTGCCGTGCTTGGCTGATGACACTGAATGCTGAATGGAGATCTGACAGTGCGCATTCTGCATGAGGATCAGCTGCTGTCATGGACAAGCAGCAACCAGAGGCTCGCAAGCCCTTCTCAACGACGCCACTCAGCGACGCCTTGAGATGATCGGAGCAGGCTGTAGCAAGCTCCTCATCTTCCAACAAGCTTCTCTCCAAGAGAAACTCCGCGTCACAAAGCTGCTGGGAGTGCTTCCGCAGGTGTTGCAAGTGCAGAGCAGCCCGAAGCTTCGTCAGAAGGTCTGCTCCCTTCTGGGAATCTCCCACAAGGCAGGCTACGGCTGCAAAGAAGTTGTTGGCGACGCGGCATGCAGTGTCATAAGGCGAGCGAAAATCCACGTGTGCCTCTTTCCACACACTCAACTTCGAAAGTCGCCGAAGGAATTCTTGCACGTCCAGGGGCACAACCCTCTGTTCGACTTCACGGTCGAATTGCTCCTCCACGAGGCGCAGCAGGGAATTCAGCCCCCTCGAGACACCGTCACGCACAGCATCTTCTTGTTGCTGTCCTTCCAACATGACCAATGGTGCTAGACGGCCAACAACCTTGCCGTCCTCCAAGACTTTTTGAGCCTGTGCGATTGTGAAGGGCCTGCTGTCATCAGCAGTTCCATCTTCAATCTTGGTTTGCACTGCATCAGCAACCCAGTCCATGTGCTTGTGCACAAGGGATTGCGCCTGCTGGAGGCCCATGGACAAGTCCGGCAGGTCTGAAATGAAACCAGCGATGCTTTGCAACTCCTTCATGCACTGTTCAAGCTGCTCATAGTCGGATTCCTCGAGGAGCTTTTCCAGCATCAATTGGCGCCGCTTGAACTGTACAGCAAGCATGCCTTCTTGCTCAAGCGTAAGCTTGCACTGAAGTCCCCTCCCGGCATCTGCCAACCACTGATCTCCCTGATCACTCTCCAAAGCCGCCCTGCACTCGTCGGGCGACAACCACTCCGGATGGAAGATTACAGTGCTGCTGCTCTCGTGACTAAGCTCTTTAGCCATGATGCTCAGCACCTGTCTAGCGGAGTCGTGTGCCTCGACATTTTCCAGCAAATCAAGCACGCGGTTGTGAAGCTCTTCCCTGGCCATTTCCCTGCGCTGTTCTACCTCGAGTTCGCGACACAAATCATAGCAAGACAGCTTCTGTACTCGGGTGAATACAAAGCAGAGTGCTTTGCCATCGCTGTCAAGATCCATGAGAGAAGTCGCGACACTACGGCAGATTCCGCGAAGTGTATTGCACTTGTCAGGGCCGTCAAAAAGGTCACAGCGCAACACGAGAACACAGCGCATGCCTGCACAGGTTTCTGCCACCCTTCTGAGCGAGACCGATGTGGCGATGTCAACCTCTGCTCCACGGGTGTCCAAATGGCCGGGTGAATCCAAGTACACGACCCCACTGTCCGGAGCCCAAGCAGTCATTGTTCTCGTGCCAGACCTGCTGCTCGAATGCCCAAGCACGAAACCATCCAGGTCGTTCCCATCTTCAGGTTCATAGACAAGGTGCTTGATCCCTCTCGTGCTCTCATGGAATCTTGGGACAAGCTTTTTGCCGGCACAATGGTAGATCAGTGTTGTCTTTCCAGCACCTGTGCCCCCGACAAATAGCACCACACGCCTCTGCCACACCTGCTTAACAGCAGCTTCCGCCTGTTGAACAAGCTCTGCGAGCTGCCCTAGGTCCAGTACCATAGATCGAGAATCGCTGTGGGCCTCATGTCGTCCTGTGCCCCCCGCACTGCCGAAAGCATGCTGTGAGGCAGGGCTCACAATGGTGCAGGAACCCTGTGATGTGGTTTGCAGACCTGCCATTCCAGAAAGTGGTTGCAGTTTGGCAGGTCGAGGATGAGACTCACCCAGAACTTCTCCGAGCTCAACACATACCGCATCCGCGACTTGATGCAAGGTTTTGCTGCTGACTTCTATGTTCACTGCTGCAGCCGCTTCTTTCAAGAATTGCACTGGTCGAAACACATCACCACCCAAATGATGCTGGATAGCGCGCATTTTTTGTGCCAGTGGTACTGAAGACTCTCCGACCTGCTGCCGACACCTCTCGGCAAAGTCTGCCGTGTCTTCGTGCTCGCCGCTTCTCTCTAGTTCAATTAGTGCACCGAGGTTCCTCAACTTGTCTTCTACGATCAGGTCATCCTGGCAATTGCCGCCTCCGCATACGTCCTCCAGCATGGCGCTCACGCTTTCATGGAGAGCTTGCTTTCCGGAATGGGCGTTAGAAGCCAACAGCTGGTCTACCGCCTGATGAAGGCTAATCTTCTGTCTCTTCACATCCTCACCCAGAACATCCCGACGAGCCGACAGCACTATCTCCTTAAAGCTGCGGCCCCGATCTTGATCTTGTGAGCGCAACGTGGCAACAAGTCTGTCAACCTTCACGTGCAGCAGCTCCATGTCATGACCTGTCCAGGGCGGAAAGCAAGAAATTGAATGGCAAAGGCATACTAGCTGTGCCTACCGCAACTTTAAACTCAAGCAACTAGCTCCAATGTCATTCACATACTTTGCCTTGTGTGGGTATGACGCGGGGCAGGGGTGGGTGTGGGTTGGTAATATCAGCCAGATCGGAAGCACTTGCCCGACAGATTGTCGCTCCTCACACTAGATACTCGATCTCTGAAACCGTGGCATGTTCACTAGCTCGAAAGACCGAAAGGCAAAGGCAAACAAGCCCTGAAACAAGTGTAGGATACTGCTCTTAGGCACCTGGATCGCCAATCTCTGTTATCAGCCGTTCAGCCAGTGCTGGAAGAGGCTCTGCATCATCCACATCCAGGCCAACAGTCTGACAAGCCTTCAATAGCGGTCTGCGTCATCAACACGAGCAAGGGAGAGAGAGAGAGAGAGAGAGAGAGAGAGAGAGATAGAGAGGAGAGAGACAATTAGAATGAGAGAGAAGGATCGTTGGGTTCAGGGATCGCTGTAAGCACGGCAATTTTGGTGAGCTCGTAGTTCTTCGCCTCGAGCAAAGCGGAACGAACGCCGTGATAGCCGCCCATCCCGAGCTCGTTCTTGATGCGTTCCACCTGAACCAAGTGCAGAGAAGGTCAAGGAGCTCGAACCCTGCACATGCTTGCAGAGACTAAAGTGTTACTAAAGTCACCAATTAAAGATCGAGTCCACAGCAGGGGAGCACACCTTCTTCAACAAAGCCATCAGCGACAAACTACGCTTCGCTGATACACCAAAGCTGAGCCTTGAACCAAAAATTGCTTGCCATGCATGGGTTCGGGAGACAGATGAACCCGAACCCTGTGACATGCGTGCCCACGCCCTCCTGTGAAAGTGATAGCATTAATACACAAGCTTAACCTCCGAACGTGAAAATGACTTGGTCGATCAGCGGAACATACGCATACGCGGCTTATGTACCATCTGAGGTAGATGAATACACCACACGCTCCGAGATGGAAGCCCGCGCACATAGTACCACAATGCAGGCGATGCATGAGCAGCTACAGTGACAGCTGTGGGGCATGTGCATCGTCCCTGATTTGAAGCAGCCAGGACCAAACAGGGCACGAAATCATGGAGGCCGGAAGTGGATCCCGAAGGTATCGTCTGCAACGTCCACACTGACAACAGATGCCCTCCTGCCTTGCTCATGATCCATGGCTTGATGCGTTGAATGAAACCTGACCCATAACCTGATTCTGTTGGAGGCTGTGGCAGATGCAGCACCTGACGCTGGGTTCAGTGGATACCCGAAGTCGTGACATAAAGGACGTGCTTGAAGCAACTTCGCTCCTTCCATCTGTCTTGTCATGGAGCGGTTTCTGTGCTTCGCATCTCTACTAAACTCGATAAACTGAACACTTTGTGGGGGCCTCGGCAACAAGCCGTCCAAAGCATCCATTGCATCGCCAGACGAAGGTGCTAGGGGCCCACTGGCCGTAGAGGATGCTGAGCTGATGCCTTTGCTGGACTACGTGGCCGCCAACTGTTCATGTTCTTTCTTGGCCTGTTGCCACAGTTCTGAGGTTCTGAAGTATGGAACCTCAAAACAATCCAACTAAGACTTGATGAGCAGGCTGCGCCGTTTCTTTCACTCACGGGAGGGCCGGTTCAAAGTCAAGCGGCTTTGCGGCAGGCCGCGAAGTCTGAGACTCTGAACTCGAAGCCCTCGATCTCTGAAGCTCTTTACTTGGAGCCACAGTGTCCTAATGAGCGATTACAAAGCTCCCATCTTAGCCGTGGCCGTGGCGTCATCCTAATTTCGGCCTCCATGTAAATCGCATCTGAGGCTCAAAGAGCAGAAAACGGCTGCGAAAAATGTACATGGATGCCGGCGTGCGTGTGCGGGTGGTGTATGTGTGCGCGTCTGCAGGATAACATCGTACGCTGCCTGTGCCAATGTACATCTCAACATACACAAGACCCTATTATGAGCCGGTATACATTGTACCGTTGTATGCTTGTCCATCCATCCATCTATCACTCTATCGATCTATCCATCCACCTATCAATCTGTAAACCGTAACCAATCAACCAACCAATCAATCACTCAGTCAATCAGTCAATCCGCCGACCAGCCAACCAACCGCCAACCAAACAACCAATCGACCAACTCTCCAACCGATCAATCAACCATTCAAGCAACAGTCAAACAAACAAACAAGCCATCAATCAAACAATCAACTAGTCAGTCAGTCAGTCAGTCAGGCCATTCAAACAACCAGATAATTTTCTATCTACCTATCTATCTATTCTAGCGGATTCTTTATTCTTTATTTGCTGTCTATCTAATATGTACACACATCTCAAGTTATTGGCCCAAAAACCCAGGGAGCGTGCTTCCAACCAATCATCATCAATCATTCCTCCTACTGGCGTCCAGTGCTCCTCGAACTTCTGGAAACAGCTACAGTAGATACCCAGGTCCGCCAGATTCGCCCGGGAGTCTTTGCATCTCTGATAACTTCCGCCGCTGCTTCACGCAACGGCGGAATGCTTCACGCAGCGAGAAAATTAACCGTCTATTCGGGTCTTTTTCCCCCCAAGCTTTTCAACTTGCTGTTGGGGAACATCTCTGGAGCCTTCTGTGATGCTTGGGAAGATTGGCCCGGCTGCCTAGAAAAGCCAAGACCAGAAACTACGTAGCTCATCGACGGCCTGCACAAAGGTCGAAGCTCCAAGGATCAGAAGATCGCCTACCAGTAGTCAGTAGCCCCTTACGGTCCTTGAAGCCGAATCCTCACCAAGGCGTGAGAAAGCAGGGTCTTGAGGGTCCAGGCCGATTACTCCAACCGACTCGGCATGCCAGAATTTGCTGCAACTGCAGTGTGGCCAGCTAGTTGCCATGGTGTGATTTCAACATGGCGCGTGCCAACAAGACTTGCGCCTTTATCTCTTCTTGATTTCTTCACCACTGAACCTTACATATGCCAAATTTCTGACAGTTCTGAAATCTCGCTAGGCCCCCGCTAGGCATTTCTGGTGGATCTACAAGGCTTCTAGCTCAGGAGGCGGACGATAGCCGGACGATCCGAGACAATGTGCCTGCTGATGAAGAACATCCTGCCGTGACTTGTCAACCGTATGCAAACTGTCACGTGAAGCTCCCTGCTAAGCCTCGATGCCACAGTGGCAGGGCTGACAAAGTAGCTGGATCTTACACGACATGTGTCGACTGTAATTCAGCTGAAGGTTCCCTCATTACTGGTTTCCTCCAACGATCCTGGGAGTGCGTTCTTCCGACGGTTCGTCGCAAGACGCCTCGAGCCATGGAACTCTCTGTAGGGACGCTAAAAATGCGTGCCCCAACTTAAAAAAGGCTGAACCAGGAATGCAAGGCTTTCGTTGCCGACTTTCTGAGGTTTCGTCTGCTCTCCAGGGATGTTCGGGCTTCGGCTTGAGGGTTTGGAGCGCTACACATTCTGCTACGAGCAGCGGCCAAATTCATCTCTCCTCGCAATACGTTTAAATGGCCGTACTGGCCATGAAACTCAAACCTTGCTTCCTTTGGACATGCAGGACCGATGGTCGCAGCAACTTGTGGCAGCACGGGTATTGCGATCGATGACAGTCACGTTGCTCTGGTCAGTCTTAGAAGTCTTTGGCCAGACAGGCAAACACACACACACGCAAAAACACACACACACACATACATACTCGTGCCCCCACACACACATGCTCGTGTACCCTGTGGCTCGAAACCTGCGAGTCCTAACGTGTCAATCTCGATTCCGTTTCCTGTACCATTCGTAGAAGTTTGATGAGACCTCGATCCGTTCGGCGTACTATCGCCAGAACCAGCTGCTCGTGTGGAAAGCGGCTGAATTAATGACATGCTGGCTTGGAGCATGCTGGACATGTACAGTTGGGATGCCGCAAAGCATACCTCAGTAACGCACCTTCTGGGTTTTGGCCCAAGGCTTGCACAGACTTCTTGCCCAACCATGGCGAAGGCTGTTTTAAGAAGGCAAGGTTGCAGCCAAAGAGCACCCTGAAGGCAAGGTGCCGTGTGTGTCGCACCTTCGACACTGTGCATCCAGATGGCTCTGGAGAGGTTACGTTCCGATCGGCTCCAGCCTACCGGCCTTGACTACCGTACTCACAAGAAACCAACTCTCTCGATGTAGCCTAGCTCCACTTTTTACCATAATCTCACGGTAGAGGTCGCACCGCTATGGTAGCCACAGGCTGCCTGCGCTTCGGCAATTGCTGGGCACAGGTCTCTTTCTCTTCGTCGACTTCGGCAGCGCTCTTGATTGGTACACCCTGCAAGACCTGCTGTAGTTTACAGTAGAATAGTAACAAGGAATCCCCAAAGTAGTATTAGAGGATCCTCCACAGTGTTGATCTTCCAAGCAGGCACATGCAGACTGCACCTTCGAAGTTACTTGAAACTAAGCGACCGCCGGCTGTACCCTCGCGAGAAGCCCGCTCTGGTGCGCTGAATACTTTAGAATTTTGCTGCTTGGCTTGACTAGCCGCTCTACAACTCCAACAGGCAATCAAACACAACATGCCACGCCCTGAACATCCTCATCGTCTTGCAAGATGAAGACTAACCATGTCTTATCCTCACACGGTTTTCGGCTCTTGAACTGCATGCGCGCATCGCAGAATCAGCTGCATCGCGAACTATGGTACATGAAGACCTGTGCTCAAAGGCGCCCAGCTCCAATTTAGCGCGTCGGCCTCGCCAATGGCCGTCAGTAGAGGCTCTTGGTGACAAGTCGTAGGCGCAACAGCAATCGTAGACATAGTCAAGGATGCACTCATCATGCAGGTTTTCTGGTTGAAGACCGCAGGTCTTGGACTCTACCTCATGCCACAGTTTCAGCGGCAATGTTGGTCTTGGGATCCCTTAAAGCTGCACCTTGCCTCCAACGGCATTGCTCTTACAAAGGAAGCCCGAACCCGGACAACCCGAAAGCGGCAGGCCTAAGCATCGCTGCCCTCCGAGTAAGTGCAAATAAATGCGGCCAAAGCCTGGTCCAGAGTCACCTCGGAGGCACGAACACCGAGAATAACGAAACGAACTCTCTGCTTTTCAGAAGCACCTAGCCAGAATGCCAATTGCTGTCGGTCTGAATTTTCCGACTAAGTCCAAGCGAATTCCGCATTCACACGGCCTTGTTCGCTGAAACAGAAAGAATAGGTACATCCCAGGATGCTGCACCTGTCACCGTTGACCATATGCAACCAATACAGCTGGCTTTCAACTTCACTTCTGAAGACCTGCAAGTATCTCCAAGGTGCCATGAGATCGATGACTGACGTAAGGGTGCCAAACCTGGATCAAGCTGGCAACGTTCCGAAGCTGAGAGGAAGAATGCACATGTTATGAAGCATGGCTGCATAGGAACTCACGAGCACTCTTGATCTAGAACTCACCCAGCGGAAAGCGAAATCTCATGTAAGCATTGTTGTCCATGCAAAGCCTAAGTTGTGTGCAAAGGGATCAGGGTTTGGGGGATACTATATTATGCCTCCATGTCCTGAGGCTCATGAACCATAGCCTAAGAATCTCTCGTGATCCCACCCCTGTTTGGAGCCTTCGGGCTGGAAACTTAGTTCAACTTAGCACCCGGCCACTTCGCGACGTCGTACTCCTCGCGCTCCCGGTCTCGGTTTGCTAAAGCCTCGTACCAGGATCCGAGGCAAGGCTTTCTTGCACAAACTCTGTGCTATTACGTAGACTTTGTATTACCACACATGTGGTTACATGGACATTCAGTAAAGGAATATGCGAGCATCTTTCTCTGTCTGTTTATGTTATATGCTTCGCCTGAAGGCTTCATAACGGCGGCCATGGCCTGTGCTGGGATGTCTTGGCTGCGCACCTCGTGCATCACCTCTAACGGCGTGCTCCGGGCGAAGCATCCCATCAGTTGGAACCTGGGAGTCGTAGCTTAAAGCTACGATTTCAATGTCTGGATTTTCCAGTCATCACCTAACCTCCAGTGTGGATTCGATCTACTGTAGCTGATGGTAAAGGCTGCTCTCACACTTCAGCTCTCGATTCGGCATCAACTGCTGGCTGAAAGACGCATCGACGACAACTTCGCGCACCACGGTGCAACACTGATGAAACTCAAGCTGCGCAGGTCGCTGGAGCTAGGCTCCCCTGCTCCATCTGTGATACTGAGCGCAGCATCTTGTGCAGCCTAGGGCTGGGGAGGTCTTCAGCCTCATATCGGGAAAGGGGGCGGGAGGCGGGAGCTGTCAGATTGAAACGCTGGAAATGAGCCCCAAACCAAGCCGAGAACAACACTGCATACCTTCTCACGCTCGACTTCACTTCCATCTCTTAGGCTGCAGGCGCCGCGGCGGTGTGCGCCCCAGGGTGCTCGGCACCGGGGCTGGCCTGCAAGGCTTAGGTCGTCTCTCAAAATGAGATGATGGCTCTGTGCTGTAAACCTGCTACTAGACGCCTATCCCGAACACTGAACCACAAGCTGCACCACCACACACCACGGCCAGCAGCAAGCGACAGCATGGCAGCCTGCTCGGTCGAGAGGACGCGTCGCAGCATCCGGTCCTACAGGATAGTGCCCAGTTGCTGGAAGGCCATCTGTGCTTCATAACCTTTTCTTGGGGGGCTTCTTTTTAAATCGGTAATGCTATGCAAGTCTTGGTCTTCGGAGCAGAGATGCACAGAGCTTCTGGAGGTGGCTTGGTAGTTGTATGTGACAGCACCGGATTTCCGTTTCTCCAATATGCTTGGGCCCTCCGGAGGTGGCTGAACAAAACGGGCACCGGAAACCGATCCGTATGAGGAACCATGTCACACGAACACAAGGAAAACACTGCAGGGTGTCAAAACCTGTTCAGTGCGTGATTGACGTGCTCAAGACGTGGTGGATGTCCTTGTGCTCGATCACCTCATTCAAACGCCTGCCACTGGACCGGGTACTAAACTTATGCCGGATGTCTTGCCTTGCAGCCATCCTCGGGGGGAGCAAAGGACGACTGTCTTTCCGTCAGTATGATTCAAAGCTTGCTTGAATGCCAACGTCGCCAATGCTGCAACTCTTTGCCTTTAGGGAGCACACTGGGAATGTACGCTCACGTGTGCAAAGCCATGTTTGGTTTTGGGGGTATCTATATTGGGTGTCCATTCGACGGCTCATTACTTTAAGAGCATGCCCATGGAAGCCGACTTCCGACCCACCACCCAGTGGGCCCTTGGGGCCCCGACCGTCGGGCCCTGAAGGATGTCCTGACAAGGCAATGAACTCAACACGACGCCGCATGCAGTGAACTGGCGGCAATGGCTAAGTACTCGAAGGTGCCGAAATCCCGAATGCCGCTCGTCAAAGTCAAATAGACAAGACGAAACGATATTCACACCCAGCCATGCTCATACCACGACGTGTCGGCACGGCGTCCTGATGAGGTGAGGAGCGTTCCTCAAAGGCTGCAGGGAGACCATGAAACGAGCAAAGCACACCCCACCCAGAATAGTTCTTCTGACATTGGGACTCAGGACGGCTTGACAATCAATGCGCCGACAAATGTACAAAATTCCGTTGAGACCTCTCATGCGCACAGCTGAGCAGTTGTCGCACTTCTGCCACCTTCAAAACAACCCACGTTGCCCCGAGGTCCTGATCGCATCTACTGATCCAAACAGCTTCATATCAAGAGGCTGGCCCCCGGCTGCCACGAAGCATCGCAATCGCCCGAGCGCTTCCTTCCGGGACGAGTGAAGGAGCCATCACATGCTCCATGGAGAATAATTAGAACAGGGTTTGGCAGTATATTACACTACATGCATGGGTCTCGCGTTAAAAGTCGAATGTTTGTATATAACTACCACTAGGAACCCCCAAAATAGTATTGGTAATTTGTTTAGGCCCTATAGTAGCCCTTGGGGGGCGAAGCAGACTGCTTGGCTCTCCTTGCAGTCTGCGTACTGCTGAAAGAGGGACAGGAGCCACTCACCTCCAAGGGCTCCGGCATGGAGTGACGTTCTGAAAACATGACTTCACAGCGTGTGGCGGCGAATCAGTCACGGCAAGGGCCTGTGGTCTCATTGTCTTCGTCGCATGCGAACTTTTCTGCCTTGGTTGCATGGTTGTCTTTGCACGACAAACATAAGGATGAATCAGCAGTCTCCGATGACATCAAGTTTCTGAAGATCAGTTTACACTCGCCAAAAAAGGGTGTCCGTGCCCGAGGTTTGATTGCACGGCACGTTCTAGCTGTTTGCCCTGGCTGTTGTTACGGACATGCCGCGGCCACGGTTTGGCATGGTTTGCAGCTGCTTGCAGTCCTTTGGACAGAATGCCGCGAAGAACACAGCCGCTGAAAGTCCATCACTTTGTCTTGCTGAATTTGGTTGGCCTAGTCGCTGCAATGCTTGATGCCCAGAAGTTACCGCAAGTTTCCCATTCTTTCACTCCGGTGGGAATTAATCTGCCCAGGGTCGGTTGCATCGTAGTCACTCCAGACCTGCGACAGGTCCCGAGACAGCGTAGACTGAACTGTGTGGACGTGTGGACTTTCGCTTAAGCGAGTGTTGTGCCGGTTAAAGATATGCCCGACGCCTAACTCTCGTGATGCTCCGGATGCTCTCTGCCAAACCCTCAGCAAGGCAAATTCCAATGGCTTCGCATGGCTTCAATCAAGCACCCGGAGATTGAACGAGTGCAAGCAGTCTGCCAACTGCAAACCTCTTGAATCTGACCGAGGACATGAACAGGCCGCCGGTTGGCGCCTGCAGAGGAGCCCCTGTGCGCGACACCATGAGCTCACCCAAGGCGCGGACGCACGCCTCAAAGTGTGGGAGAGCTGCCAGGATCAAGAGCCGCTTACACGAAGGCTTGTGCTGTGATCCTGACAAGTTTCGACCAAACTGACAGACATGCGTTCTGACCGTCAGGCATGCTGGTACCAGCAAGGGCACATAAGCGAAATGGACAAGCTGTTCCTCTCGCGCCCAAAAGTCTCAGTTGTGAGTTTCCCTCTTGTGGCACCGCTGGTTTGTGACCTTCGATGTCTCGACATGGCGGTGGCTAAGCCAAGGCTTTGTTGTGCGCGCGGGTGTCTCTGCAGAGACCACGACAGCCATTTAACCGATCTCATTACTGCTGAAGACTTGCTGCGCATCGGACTGACTACGAACGAGTTGCTTGTCATGTAGAGACATGCCGAGCGTCGTCAATGAGGACATCAACTCGCACATTGAACTTGTCCTTGAGATGTCAGGGTCTGCTCTCGAACGGAATGCCAATAGCGTCCTCGAGCCTTCCTCTCCAATTCCACACTTACATCTAGAGTCTCGGGTCCACAGGTCCTCAGAGCCGTTCCCCGTTGTCCGAAGCCTTTGACACCTCTGAAGAATCAGAGACTGCCTTAATTATTTCACACGGAAACCTTCGTAAGTTCTGCTTCGACACCAGGAGCGAGGAACGCCGCATCCAACACTGCGGGCCATCGGGGCCAGGAGCCTCCAGACCATGGGGGCTTGTCGCAGGACCAAGTGGCAAGCTTTGTAGATTTCTAGCATAAAGGGGTCTTGCAATGATACTGAACGGTTGCCTCGTGCTTTGGGTGGAATACTTTGCTGGCTGCAGCACTTCTGCTGGCAGGAGCCCCCTCCCTGGCCCTGAAATCATCAAACCTCAGCCTGTTCTCAAAGTTTGAAGCTCCAGCGCAAAGCGATGCCATCGTCGTGCCTCTGCCAATAGCTGGTCCAGCCTGACGATGGATGCTATCTTAATCATTGTAGCACAACGTCTGGGCAAATGCCAATGGGTGCACACTCTTCAGACGTCATTGACTGGGTGCCGGGCAGTGCACGGTCGTAGCCTTGGAATCGGGCTACTGTAAGTCTTTACACTTCACGGGTTGATTTGTGTTCTGCAATCCCGCTATGTGTGTCCGAACGAAAATCACGCTCACAATGTTGCCCAACAGCCATTTCGGAGAAGTTACTACCCAGCTACAAAGAGCCTCAATTGCCTTTTCTCGCGAGGTTGTGCGATTCTGCCCGATGCTGCGATAGGTGCAGAAGGTGTCAAATGTAGCCAGGAGTCTGAGCCATTTGGGTACGTGACGAAGCTCCTCGGAAGGCACAGTGTGCAACGTCCCTTCAACAAAACTCATCACCCCGTGCCCAACGAATCACAGCGTGTCTAAGGAGCCTCCGCCACTGCTCCCGCAGCGCCAGCTGCAAAACCGGCTGCATGGAGGAGCTCTGCCTCGTCACCTGCACGTCTCGGGCAACACTTGCAATCTGCGGCTGTCAGTCTTGGAGCTTCGGGCTTCTTATGATCACCGCTGCAAGCACACACACCAAATCCTTGTCCTTGCCCTACTGCGATGCTCACTCATCCATGGCAGGCCATGGTGAACCGATCGGGCATGGCTGACTTCAACAAACCGAAGCACGAACGACAGGCGATCCCCTACGGCCCTACGCTGAACCCACCATGCGTTTCACGCTTTACAGAAGGCTTTTTTGCAGCAGTGTCTGTCTGCCGTCTGTAAGCAAGAAAGCATTCAGTCCAGGGTCGGTCAGAGAAGGAGTCCGATGATCGTACAGCTGTCAGGCCACTAGTTTGCTGGAAACGCCGCTTGACTCCGGAGGACGTCTGAGAGACCCAAAAGGAAGCACCGCACACTCCATGCTTGACTTCTTGATCTCGTCAGTCTCTCAAGGTGTGATTCCAGCGTTGGCACTGCCAGTCACGTACTCAAGTTCGACTACAGAGGCCGGAAAAGTGCCTGTCCACGAGCGATGCAAACGGGCCCTGCACCCTGCACCCTGTCTGCCTTGCAGCGTCTCCGTGGTGGCACGGCGGAGATTGCGCAGCTTTCTTGCCGCGACATCACCTTAACAGACCAGGGACCCCGCTTTAACTGTAAGTGCCGACTTCAAAGCTCATGGCGTGACACATCATGGAACGACTGTCGCATCGGCCGAGAAGTGTGCAGACGAATGTGCAAATGCGTGCAAATATACATGCATAGCACATGAATATACATGTCTACATGTCATGTAAAAAGACGAATCTCAAATCAATACATTCATGGGGCCTTCGGGAGAGCCCCGAAGCGCCAAAGCGAGCGCGGTCTGGCCACGCCTCAGTATTGAAGAATAAAGGTGCCATAGGTTCCAGGGATGCGCAAAAGAGATATAGTCTCTAGATGTACAGCTTAGTCACCCCATCACCGTTCATCTACTTGGCTGCCGAGTATTGCCTCTCGCCTGTTGGATCGAAACCTATCAGTCAGCAGCGTCATTGGAACGATGCGCCAAACTTTCGCAGTCTCTGCTGCAAGGCACTTTAAAGTTTGACCGAGCCACTCCCTCTGCAGCGAATGGACGGTCGCCAGGCAGCGCATGACACAAGACAGCGCTGCCTTGGCATGGTCAGGTGGCTTCACACTTTACAGCTCTCCTACGATGACTGGATACTGCTCTTCACATGGCATCGCAGCCGCAGGTGCATGCTGCGACCAGATGCTGATGCTACCTCTTGTGCTATGTTGTCTCGCTCAGCCAGTCCGGACACAGAGACAAGCGGACTTGACAAAGCCATTCGATTCTCTCACGAAGGACGACATGCGGGTCAAGGTGTGGCCAGGCAGCACCTGGAATAGCAACTTCATCTCTTCTCTCACCGTAACATAAAACCCACACTCACTCTTTCCAACCTTGTCATGCAGTCTAAGACTAGCCAATGGCGGCGTCACAGCTTGAAACCACGCCTCCACAAAACTCGCATCGTTCTGCTGCCCATGCTACTGGGTAGCTGCTCGAGGTCCTCCGTAACCGAAGAATCGCCGAACCGTTCCCAAGCCACGCAAAGTTCGAGAGCCCAAAAACCATAGCTGCCATAGCTGACGAACCCACAACAACCCAAAACCAAAGCCACGCGAAGCCGAAAGCCTGAATTCCCTGATCCCCCTCGTCCTCCCTACCAAAACCACTTTCAACGGCCTCCCGAAGTCGCTGGCCCGAGGGAGGTCTGGACACGGTCCTCTTGCGGTTGGGGCTCCTTCCGCGGCGAGGTGAAAGCCCGTTTCACGCTTTCCGTCCGAAGACCTTTTGGGGATAGGTGCCCTGCATCCCAGCCCATGGAGGCTTTGCTGTAGTTAAAATTAGTTCCGAGTTTGCATCAGGGGTGAGCTGTCCTAACCAACTTAACGGGCCTCGGTGTTTGGGCAGGGCTGAAAATCTTTGAGCGAGGCATCCTGGACACGGGCGAGCGCTTGCTGCGCAAAATGGAGCCGAGGATGTGAGGCAGCTCCTTGGGTGCGGGGCATGAACCCCGAAATGCTTCGAATTCGGCAGCGTGCCACACTTCAGCCACCGAAGCACCCGCAGCAACAGCACCCCGAACCAAGAAAGTCGCAGGTGGGTCACATGGTTGAGGATAACATCGTTAATCAGTAGATAAGGTGCGAACATAGAGTACGCGTACAGTGCTACTGCTACTGTAGCTAGTCTCGCAATCAGCGTTGCGATGCTGTGACGGAGGATGCGTGTGCTCTGTGACAATGTCGAACATTCAATTGTACTGCCACTCTCTGCGGCGCCTGTTGGCATTTGTAAAGCCTCGAATTCAGTATTGTGGATATGTCGGCGTAGGGCGAGGCGGGGTAGTGAAGACAAAGAAGAAGAAGTTTTAGCAGCCTCAAGCACCGGCCGAACATGTGAACCGAAGTCTCGGCTGCATCTGACGGTGTGGAGGCGGAAGTCTCCTGCGGGCCGCGAGTTTGCGAGAAAAGAGAGGGACCGCTTGTTGGTTTGCAGCACGAGAGCTTAGCTGGCCCTAGATAAAGCTGTGACGGGCGAAGTGTCCCTGTGTCCCCAGCTGAGTGCAGGCATTCAGGAATCCTTCACTTTCAGGTGTCGCAAACGTTGCAGTGGGAAGCATTTCCAAGCTACTAGTAGCTACCGCACCACGTCGGACATGGAAGGGTGTTCTTCACAGCCATCCCGACTGATGTGCAGACACTGAGCCCAAAGCCACCTAGACAACCTTGCATGACTACTACCTAGTGAACCCGAGGAGGTAAAGAGGAGCCTCGTCTGGGACGAGGTCCACAAAACCCACGGCGACAGGCTTCTCCAGCTTTTCTGGGGCCGCCGTCTCCTCCGGCTTGACAAGCGGGGCAGTTCAGCAAGGAGGTTAAAGAGGGTTTCGTACAAGTAGGAGCTGGATCGAGTCTGGCTTCAATCAGACACCGTCAGTCACATGGAACCGATGGTTCTCATCGTCACAGCTGAGCAAGCCAAGAGGGTCCAGAACGGACTCCATTTCATCATCCAGATCTTCACATTCCGCCATCTCCTGGGAAAATCACATTTGAATTTGGCGAGGGGCTGTGCTTCAGGCGATTGGCAGCTCCCACCGGGCAGCAAGCAGTTGCAACGGCACTAAATGGACTCGATGCTACCATCCAAGGTTCCAGCTACAAAGTGCCACAAAACGCGAACAATCAGCTTTAGCCATAAACAGCTTGAAGCGCTTCTGCTCCGTTTCTCGATACCCTAGAAACTTCCAAGAGGTAGCTTTGCCAACACAACATCAACATCAAACGACTGTTCGAGTTGAGGGATCACCCATGACACGGAGCTGTGTTTAGAGTCTCTATGATGCGCTCAGCTGGATGCCAACAAACAACGACTGATGGTAATTCGCGAATACTGGCGAGCACTGCGATGCTTTACGAACAGTCTCGGGAACCTCCGACCAAGTGCCATTTACCATGAGCGCTCTATCTCGCATGCTGCAAGTGATCACCTGCTCCTGCTCAATGAAAGTCCACATCTGGGAGCCGCACTCCGAGTGGCGATGATGGGGGTGTCATCTGCGCTGGCGGTGCGTCGCCTGGAACGAAGCATGAAGCGGCGGTTTCGTACTTCGGCTTTCGAAAGGCTTGTGGTGTGTGGGTGGGGGCATAGACACTTCACGATGATGGGCAAGAGCTGCTTGAAGATCACCTTTCTCAACACCAGGGAACCACTGCGCACCAGTTGTGCCAGAAGCGCTGGTCGCTCGTCCAAATAGGCCTGAAAGGTCTCTTGCAAAGCGGCGAAATCTCTGACGAACTCAGACTGCTTTATTGTTCCCTCTCCCTACTCGCGGGCCACGTCGTGATGAGGCAAAGCAGGAACTCTGGCTTGATGGCCCGGCAGCACTTGCTGGCCACTGTCAGGGATGCATTGGCTGCAGCAGCTCCGAGATTCTACCTGCACACCTTCGAGCGCGGTCCGTGGCTCCTGTCCTATCGTCTTGGCAGACATCCCATAATTCCAGAGTGCGAAATCGAGCCAACAGGAATCATACTTGGACAACGAATCACCCGGAACACATAGCAATGATACAATCACCAACTCATTTTGGTAAGTGTGCTGCCAGGGCACCG
Source organism: Symbiodinium sp. CCMP2592 (assembly GCA_905221615.1). Classification (NCBI taxonomy): domain Eukaryota; class Dinophyceae; order Suessiales; family Symbiodiniaceae; genus Symbiodinium; species Symbiodinium sp. CCMP2592. Next base: position 296,201 of record CAJNDT010006021.1, on the reverse strand, counting down.
CCACTTTTTGAGGCAGGAAAGCTCTCCAGCTTGCAGGGGAGTTGCGCACGAGGGTGGACGAGTAGTGCGGCAGCTCGCCATAGATGAAGTCGACATGAACCCTTCAGGCTTTCATGATTGTTGGCTCTCAGATTTGCTGTTCGTTCTGTTCGGGCCACTGGCATCAGTAAACTAGTACATTGTAAGGTTTCTGGAGTAGGGAACTGGGTCAAGAAGTGCGCATTAGAGTCGACAGACAATTCGCCGTACCGGCACACTTCTTGTTCAGTCTGCAATCCAAGAAGTGGCTTGGGACTTCAATTCTACACCCTCGCGACCTACGACCTACGGTTCACGGTCATAATTGCTCAACATGCCGAGGGGCTGATGCTCTGCAGCCAGGGCCCGAACCAAATCACCTTGTCAGGCGAAGGGAGTAGTGGCCAGTTTCACCACGCCACTTCGACACAGAGGGATTCGCAATTCTGGTCGCACTCTCACTGCGTCACCGAATCTTCTTGCCCTAAGTCTAGCTGCTTTCGGTGGGATTATGCATGGGAAAGAAAGCCAGCAAGTACATCCAGCTTGTCAAGATCTGCTTCGATCTTTGCAGGCAAATCAGCAACACCCTGAAGTTCTAATCTTAACTAACCTCTTCATAGATCAGGACGCATTGATTCTAAATTCTAAACCCTCGGCGTTGGGCTGCTGCACAGGTGCTGTCCACCGGCGCTTGATAGAAGCGGTCAGTTTGATTGTCAGGTGCCTGGTCTCTCTATTGTCCGGAATGCAAGGGGCCAGTGGCTAAGACAAATCACAAGAAATAACTAGCATCCCTTCTGGCAGCACGACAGGCGGAGAGTCTCTGACATGCAAGGTACGGAAGTCACGAGAACCCTTCCATCCTTCACGAAGTACGGCGAAACCTGATTCACGAATCCTCTCCTTCCGAAACCTGAACTCAATACAACCTGTGCGAGCAATTTGGGGGGGGGGGGGCACCGGAAGTGCTGTCGAGCGAACCTTGTGCAACCGCCTTTGGACGATGAGCCCGTCCAGCTCGCAAAGCATGGCCTGTCCACGCTCATTGGAAATCCACTCGAACCTTGGGCAGGAGCCCTGCTCGTTTTGTAATGGTTGGGGCAACTGTAGGTTCGAAGCTGCCTATTCGACGCGTGCTCTCCAGCAAGCCATCATGGCTTGCTCTCCGCGGCCGCAGGTGCTTGTTAGAACTAGAGAGACATGGACCCGTGCGTCTCAAGCTTCTAATGACGTTTGAAATGTACGAGCTAACTCACATTCCGACGTGCCCTTCGTCGGGAATGTGACCCTGGCCGCTGATTTCAAAGGGTGTCCAGGCCTCTTTCCATGTTCACGGCTGCACAAATCTCTTCTCAGGCTTGTTAATTCTTTCCTGCCTTCCGTCCAGATTTTGAGGATTAATGTAAGAAAAGCGCTTGGGCCACTCGGTCGTCCAAACCAATTGCAGTCCTCAGAAATCCCAAGCCATTGCCTCTGATCGGAGCCGAGGGGCACATCATCCCCGCAGACCCACAGCAGTTTGCTTCCCTCGGGGTACTTCTTCCGCAGGGCACGTAGCATCACTACCTCGAAAGCAATTCTTCTAAGTGACGCTTGGAGGCACAGTGTTTGCTCGTTAGATGGTGTCTTTGGTTTGAGAGCAGATGCCCCTCTGTACAGGCAGCACCAGGCTGCAACCTGATGTCTTCTGTGATCCTCTTCGTTTCAAGGAAGCATTACGAATTTCAGGCCAATGTGGCAGGGGAAACTAACTAGCCAGTGCCACAACTTCTGGATCGAGGCCCACGCGTTTGACTCTTCGGTCTCCTGCTCGACGGAGCTCACGCCTTCAGGACGTCAATCTGCACATGTCTCTGTCCTAAATACTGAAAATGATATACGCTCGCACATATATAAACATATATGTACATATGTATATACATATATATATATATATATATATATATATATACGTACGTGTGTGTGTGTAATGTGTATACGTGCATGTATGTACGTATGTACGTATGTATGTATGTATGCACGTATGCTTGTATGTTTGCATGCATGTATGTATGTATGTATGTATGTATGTTTGCATGTGTGTATGTATGTATGCGTTATTACATACACATACACGCACACAGACATATATATATATATATATACACACACATGCATACCTGCGTACATACGCCGTACGTGCCTGCGTCTATCCGTACGCACGCCGATACATACATTCACCGTCATTCACGCGCGTCTTGCTTGAGTACCTGTTGTTTATATGCCGTATTGATTTTCCTTTTCGTGTCATATGTCTATCCGTACAATCTACGGTATACAGACCGTATATGAGCGGTGATCGCATATGTACGTAGTGCGTATCACCGCCGCATGGACAAGCAGCCTGCCGGCACCCCTTTCTCAAGATATTCTCGCACAGCAGGCTGCCTATGCCGCTTGCGGACACGGCGAGCTCGCACATTGCAACGCGATCTTCAAACGGAAGCAGGTCCTGCGCTGACAGAAGCAAACTTCCGAATAAAACACACAAACCATGCTGTCCTTCTTCACCGGGTGCTTGAAAACAGGTACCTTGTTGGCAGGGTGATGGGGGAGCTAAGCGGGGAGAAATTGCAAAACGTGTCGGGCTTCTTGGAGTCTTGGAGTCCACCCTGTGCACCAGAGCCGTCCCCGGGTCGTGGGAACCAGCAGAACCCTTTCGGGATGTGTACGAATTATTTCCCGTGTCAGAATGAAGGGAAAGGCGTGGGGAAGCCAACTGCATCCGTGCTGCGAGAAGCACTTCGTCAACAGGCTTGGTCTGGTGGACGGTTATTGCCTCGTGTGCACTTCAATGCAAGCTGGCCTCGCATCGAAGAACCTCCTCATCCAAATGACGCCACGGTTCCGATTGAGACGTGCTATGAACTTCTTGCACCTAACGACGGCCAGAACGGCCTCGCCTCTGACTCTGACATTACCTTGACCAGAAAGCTTCTTTTACTTGCCACTCGATTGGTTCACTCTTCACCATTCCACAGGCGAGTGCTTCACACTTCAAGCTGCTCAGCATGGCTTTACGGGCAATGGGCGGTCCAGGCTCGATGCCGTTTGAATCGATGTCGCGATGTGGCACACCGCTCTCTCTCGACAGCAGGTTCTTTGCTGCCCCCCCCGGCATCGAAGTACGTCCCCCCCCCACCGCCACCAACTTCCACATGTCGAACCAAGCCGCAAGCAATGCATGGCCCAAGTGAATAGGGTTGAAGGATCCACCCATCACCTGAGGAAATTGATGATGGATTCAGTTCTCATACTTGCAAATTCTGTGCAATGGAAGCGGGGGAGCAGCATACACTCGATACTGTTCGATTGCCGGCCTTTTGTTCCCTCATGCTTTCACCTGAACTTGGGCGAGTGTTTATAAAAGATCTTAAGGACTTGGAGCATACAAGGACAGTTTGAAAAAATGTCGAACCAGACATGTTGCACTGATGCTTACCTGAAACCCCTTGTGACGGATTGCCCACATGAAGCACTTCTGCGGGAGCGACTTCAAACTGCAAGCATCAGCACAACTCCGTGCCTCAGGTTCAGTTCGACGGAGCGACTGATTTGCAACGGAGATTCTGAATTTGATATGTATATTATATATATATATATGAATATATAACTTATGCCTAAAACCTCAAGAGTAAAACTGTAACCGTCGCTCTCAATAAAAGAGCTCTGGGGTATCGTGCTCTCATTGTCTCGGTGCAGGTGAAGTGTCCCCCACAACTCTTGGCCCATCTGCCGGCGACATGGTGACCTGATGCATTCAGGCGGGGACTGTCCGAGTCATGAGCCGATCAAACATGGTCCATCGGGAACATAGCTTACCCAACTCGCCCATGACTCTCAAACTAGGTCCGGACAAAAAATGCAGAGCCAGCCTGCCCTCAACCCTTCCCGAATGCGCGGCTACCCATGGCTCAGTCCTCGTCGTGAAATGATAGCATGACACGGTGGGTCATGTTATGTTGGGTGTAGATACGTTCACGACGAGCGTCTCACAGTGTTACTAACAGTTCCAGCCACGGTAGTATCTCCCCCTAGATGCCCGACTCCAACAAAGCAGCAAGACAAATCATGCACTCGGCCGCTGCCTGGGAAGAAGTCGCAGCAGTGGCTAGTCAGGGCAGCCAGGGCTAGAGCCGCACGGCAATGGTTCCAGCAATGTACTCGGACTGCGACAAATCGATTCGATTCAAGAGGGTTGGAAGCTTTTCGAGAACTTCGGCTAACCGCCTTTGGGGTTGGTGTAAACTTCAACCCTGTTCCAACATGTCGGCTGTTGCTGACCTGTGTGGACTGGCCCCTCGCTCCAGGCTACAGCACTCCGCAAGCTGCAAGAATGCTTAGTCTCTATTGCTGGACGACATAGATCAGCCAAACAGTCCGCGATGGCTGGAGTGGGTGCACCTTGGTCGGCGGAATGTGCAGCGTGAAGATCCAGCCTCCACCAGCTAGAAAGACTTGCAAGTCATGTGCAGAGTTGGATGCTTCATGTTCCGAGCAGCATTTGTATTGTGTCCACCCTACTGTCAAAATATGTCAAAATGTAACAGTTTGCGGCGAGATTCGGTGACTCCTCTCAGCTGTCGCTGAGGATGCACGCTGCAGGTGGTAAGTTCTTCGTTCACCAAGTACTCCTAACACAGTGTCGAATTGCTTTACTGCCGGGCAGGCGGAAGGATGCTGCAGGTGACCAGCAGTCCTCTATCTCAGCTCACTGCATATGCAAAGGCTTCACGAAGTCGAGCAAAAAAGCTGACCTGCCCTCAACTCCTGCTGCAAACGAATGCAGTGGGAAAGTCTGTGCTGCGTTTTTGTATCAAGTCCGCCCAACACTTGGTCTTCAGCACTGCGTCCACATCGGTGGGAAGCAGGTGGCGCTTGGGTGCAGTCTCTTCGCGAGAACTGGCAGCGGGGTTTATGGAGATTGTGCTAAAAGGCATCGCCTTGGCTGCGACAGTTGAAGCATTCAGTCGACATCGATGTGCTTGCTGGCTTTTGGTGTTTACCTCCATCCATGTCAGATCCTTCTACATACAGCTTCGGCGAGCTTAATGTCCGGGCACTGTCACGTGGAAAATCCCGGGTGTGCTGCATCGACGCGAGTCCAGGAATCCCCGCAACAACCTGCTGAGACTGAGCCGAGGTACACTAAGTTCTCTTCTAGGAGGTTTGGGGAACCGTTTTACGAAGATTGCCGTGTCCAGCTTGAAAATATTCCCCGACGCAGTTGGGGCGCCCTTTGGGCTCATCTCAAGCTTCAGTTCCGGAAGGCAGCTGCAGGAGAAAAACAAATATCAACACATCCACACGTGCCACCATGAAAAAGCAGCTGCCTTGTTGTAAAATCATTCAAAACAAGACGTCTGGCAAACTCAATGATCAGGGATGCCCTTCGTACAGCTTTGTCAGCATGCTGAGCTGCGAATCTGGAGGTAGATGTGTTCGCCATGCCTGTCGCAAGAAGCGCAAGTGCGACAAATCCGGAAAGCTGCTTGCGCTCTGGCTTCGACTATTGCCCCGGCTGGTGCATGCTAAGCTTCCATACGGACAAACGTATACACCTCCCTTCATCCTGGTTTGTGGGGTGGATCTTCAGGGAGGGCTAAAGGCGCTGTTAACTTGCTTAACTGGCCGTTTCAGCCTACAAACGGAAATTTGGTTTTCGAGAAGTGTTTTTCACTTGGTGGGATGGGTAAGCGTCGGATTTGGGGGCCACGCGAAATCCAAAACACTTCTTCCCTTTTTCCGTGTGCCAGCGGTGGTGAAGTGGTAATATGGCAGTATGGCGGTGCTAATAGTAGTAATAGTAGTAGGAGTCGGCTGGTGAATTTTGCGGAGTTGGTGGCGGTGTTTCCACAATGTCGAAAGTTCTTTCCCCCCATGACTCACATGTGTATATGTATATATATATATATGCATATATGGGTCTGTCTTTGTTGGGGGGGTTGAATTTGTAGTCTTGGAGGAGTGTTGTCCTTGCGCGAAACACACCCCGAAACATACCCCGAAACATACTCTGAAACATACCCCGAAACATACCCCTGAAACATACCCCCGCGTTATTCAAATCGTTTGGATGAAGTTAGCAGCGGGCGAAGGTCTAGAGTAGCTCAACCCAGGTCAGGAAAGGTTTCCCGTAACATACCCGTAACATACCTGAAACATACCCGAAACATACTTGGATTTGCTCCAAGTGGCCCGTTGGCCTTTTCCGCTTCGAAGCGATACTAACCGCCTGACAAGTCGGGGCCTTCCAGACCTGCAGCCCACAACGATGCCTGTACCACTACTGCAGCTATTGTCACTACTACTTCTACTACTTCTACTACCACCTGTTCGCATTTGGTTTTGGTTGGACTTTTTTCTTTCTTTGTTGACTGATTTCTTTTTGGTCTGACTTTTTGTTTTGTTGGTCCGAAAAATTTTATTTGGTCGGATTTTTGTTTTTTGGTCCGAAAAATATTATTTGGTCTGATTTTCTTTTTTTTGGTCCGAAAAATATTTTTTGGTCGGATTTTTGATTTTTTTTGTCCGATTTTTTTTTTTGGTCTGAATTTTTTTTTTGGTCCGAAAAATCTTTGTTGCTCGGATGTTCTTTTTTTGGTCCGAAGAATCTTTTGCGGTTGGATTTTCTTTTTTTGGTTCGAATTTTTTTTGGTCGGATTTAATTATTTTTGGTCCGAAAAATATGTTTTGGTCGGATTTTCTTTTTTTGGGTCCGAAAAATATGTTTTGGTCGGATTGTTGTTTTTTTGGTCCGATTTTTTTTTTGGTCGGATTTTTGTTTTTTGGGTCCGGTTTTATTTTTTTGGTCGGATTTTTGTTTGTTTGGTCCGAAAAGTCTTTGTTGGTCCAATTTTCTTTTTTGGCGGAAAAAAATCTTTTCTGGTCGAAAAAATCTTTTTTGGTCGCCTTTCTGTTTTTGGCGCCGAAAAACACTTCTTGAGGATGGATTTTACCTTGAAAAACACTTCTTTTGTATGAAAAAAACGGTTGAAAACACTTCTCAAATTATTTTTCCGCGTGAAAAAACGAAATCCGACCAAAAAAGATTTTTTCGATCAAAAAAAGTTTTTTCCGCCAGAAAAAAGAAAATTGGATCAACAAAGATTTTTCGGACAAAAAAAACAAAAATCAGACCAAAAACTATTTTTCGGACCAAAAAAAGTCAGACCGAACAAAAAATTTTCGGACCAAAAAACAAAAATCAGACCAACAAATATTTTTCGGACCAAAAAAAGAAAATCAGACCAAAAAATATTTTTTCTACCAAAAAGAAAATCCGACCAAAAACGATTTTTCGGACCAAAAAAAATAAAATCAGACCAAAAAACAAATTTCGGACCAAGAAAACAAAAATCCAACCGCAAAAGATTTTTCGGACCAAAAAAAAAGAAATCAGACCAGAAAAGAATTTTCGGACCAAAAAAAGGAAAAATACGACCAGCATATATTTACGTACCAAAAAAATCAGACCAACAAAAGTTTTTCGTACCAAAAAACAATCCGACCAAAAAAAATTTTCGGACAAAAAAAGAAAATCATACCAAAACATATTTTTCGGACCAAAAAAAATAAAATCCGACCAAAAAAAATTCCGGACCAGAAAAACAAAAATCAGACCAAAAAAAAATTCGGACAAAAAAACAAAAATCAGACCAAAATCCGACCAACAAATATTCTTCGGACCAAAAAAAGAAGATCCGACCAACAAAGATTTTCCGTCAAAGTAAATAAAATCCTACCAAAAAAGGTTTTTTCTGACCAAAACAACTAATATCCGACCAAAATTGATTTTCCGACACTCCCCAATCAGGCCCTTGATCAGGCTGGGGGTCAGGGTCGAGTCGAGGCATTGTGAGCCTCTAAACTCCGAGTGCTGCTGTGCCTAAAAGATGAGCGTTGACGAGTGGAAGTCTGAAGAGTTTCGCTTGTTTTAGTTGCTCCACCCATGCTTACTTTGAAATTCTTTTGGTAGGCCCCAAAGATTCAAGCATCCAAAGCGCCCCCCCAACCCCAAAACACAAATGTGACATATGAACCTTGTAATCCTGCGCCCCTTGCTTTCTGAGCCCTCATCACTGGCCCGTCACACACAAGATTTAAGAAGTGTTTTCCCTGTTTGCGGCAACGTGCGAAACACTTCTTGGTTTTTAACCCTGCAACAGAGCTCGAAAACACTTCCTGAACCCAAACCGCCAACACACAAGCAAGTTAACAAAAGGCGCGCGAGCGTTCCCGGATGGGGAAGGGGAGGCGAGTGACGAGTGTTTGTTTGTTATCTTATGATCATGACGATTTCTCTTGTTAATATCGTTTCCCCCGTGGAGAGGAGGACGAACAGAAGGACGAGCCGGAGGGGGAGGGGGTGGTAGCACCTCAGTACACCCAAATAAGGCTTTCGAAGGGTGTAAATCAAATACTGAGAATTGACAATGGAATGGCCCGCTCCATTATGGTTATTTGTGTTTCCCGGGGGCCCGATTCCATCCGAATATTCCATATGTTTATTTCTTCGAAAAATGGCACTTAAACGGTTTCCTGGTTCATCTGCTAGATAGGTTGGTTGTTGCTACAATACTCTACAGTATTGACCTGTCCACCACGGCCTGAGGGCAGAGTGCGGCCAAGTCCTTGCAGCTTCCACGAAGGCTGTCGCCGCCTTGAGCCTCTGACCTGGGATCTTCAAGAGCAACGTGTGCGCGCCGCCCACCGTTAGCCCACCATCTTGAGCCGTTACACGAGTGCAGTATCCAGTTTCCGAGTCCCAAGAAGATGTCTTCTGGGAAAGCACATGCTTGAAATCGGTCCGCCAGCAAACGCTAGGACGGCAACGAGAATAGCTTCGACTCAAAATCACGTGCCGGCTCCACGCGATTCATGTGTTACTGTTGTTACATGTCGCCACCCAGATAACTCGAAAGCATGGTCATCCAGATTCCCAGCAGTGCGCATATGTGCCCATGCTGCAAGCGAGTCTCAAGGGCCGGAAACCAAAGTTGCACCTGGGCGTGTGATGGGCACTGGGTTTACTAGCTGCATGAGAGGCAGCGCCAGCCGGACACCATGTGTATCCCTGAGCCAGTAACTTGCAGGCGAGTAGGTGACCAGGTCCAACATTTACTCTCTTAACGATGCCGGCCTGCTCTGAAAGCATAATGGTGCTGAGGCACAGATATTGAGGCAGCTTGCCGGAACCTCAGTTCAGCAGCAGGTCTGTCACTTCCTTGGGCGATGGGAAAATCATCGTCCAGCATGCTGCTTTGTTTCTTCTCCGTTCCTTCTCTCCTTCCTGCCATGGAGCATCTTCCTTCCTTGCTCCATCCCTCTCTGTCTGACGAGTATTCTGTTGCGTTGCAAAGTCGACCTACAGTACTTGATGGACCGTGGTGAGAATTCGCCCAGCAGCCGTCGTCCACTGGAGTCAGTTCCAAGGTAGACGTTCCGAACCAGCGAGCGAGGGAAGCCACAGCGCCCAACAAGGCCATCTCAGGACAGGAAACTGTCTCTGCAAGTCTCCGAACCACCGAATGCACCAGGAAATCGAAGCCACAGACAGGCAGTCGGGTTTGAAGCTGACAGTTGCACATGATTGTACATATTACGAGCTTCTTGCATGTCGCAAACCTCATTCTTCTTCATGCTGCCAAGATGCAGCGAGCGTGGGCTTTCCTAAGTGGAAGTCAGGTCACGCGACCGGCACAAATGTTCAAACGCTCTCTTGCCTTGCTTGTCTGAATCTTCCAGGGGCAGCATCTGGTTGGTGATGTCATCCCCAGGCCGTGAAGCCCGCACATTGTCCTTCAGAAGTTAATGGAACCCACCTCTTGTAAGGACGGCTGCCCCGACTTGTTGCCACGCCATCACGACAACAGTGACGATCACGACAGCGTCTGCCACTCTGTGGCGCTGCTTCTCATATCGTCCTACAGCGACGATCACGACTGTTACTGTGATTGCGTTTACGCAGCTGTTGGCGTGCAAAGGCTCCGTCGGACGCTGCTTTGGCGGTCCCATCCAGAAGACGGCCACGCACCGCCTCATCTGCAGGCTTGGAGCCACTGCGGCCAAGCCAGATCCTTGGGCTCAACGGCTGCACGTGGGAGAAGGGACTCTCATCCTCAGGGTTAGGGTTGGGCCTGCTTGCCTTCAGTGGGCTTAGGGTTAGCTCGTTTCCCAACACCAAGCTCTTGCAGTGGTAGAAGCTCTTGATGGAGCCTTCGCGGTCAAAGAACACCGAAAAAGCTCGGTTGCTCCAGGCCGAGCAGCACCCGGGCGCTGCTCTGGGTCAGCCGCACCACTGCCCGGCAGTACACGAGCCTGAGCACTTGGACTCTGATTCCAGGAAGAGTTCAGACATCAGCCTCGTAGCCTAGACATGAGATGATTCAGGGGTCGGTTGCGCAACAGACTCTGGTTACAAGCGTAGTCGCATCAGAACTTCCTGGAGTTCACCACAACTCTGCACGAACAGGGCTGGCCATCGAGTCCAAGCTTCTCAGCACGGAAGGAGCGGAGGTGGGCGGAGACAGTCACCTTTTCCGAAACTTTAGGTGCAAGGTGAGCTGCAATGCTGGACTGTCTTCTCAACTAGGCACCCCGTTCCTAATCACAGCACGGTTTTGGCTGCCTCTTGATTTTCCTTCTTGAATATCCCTTCTCTAACACTACGCCCGAAGCTTTGGAGCAAGTCTGCACCTTTGGTGTAGCGTCGTGGGAGGAGCCCACAGCGCGCAGCTCGACTTGGCAGCCCGAAGGCCAGGCAATGTTCCAGTCCCACCTGGCTTCGGGGACTGCATTGGAAAAAGGATCGTAGGGAAAGGGCGGATGTCTCCCGGAACTACAAGAGAGCTACGTCGCTATGTGTATTTAGGGGCACGAAAGCACCAATCACCTCCGATGCTTCAGGCCCTTCAGGCTTAATCTTAAGGGACAGTGTGCACAATTTCGGCTATGGCTATGATGTATCTGCAAGGCCCACCGTTCAAAGGGCAGGAGGAATGCAGGACGAGTCAGAAAGATCGGGTTCCAGTGCTGAAGGGGGAGCACTCGAGTCACCTCGGCGGTCTCTTGCAGTCTTGGCTCGGATTCTTACGAGTGTTGGTTTCTTACTTCGAGGCCTCAGGCCAACCGTCAATCCGGAATCGCCCAGAGCGGGGAATTCTAAGGTCCCTGTGTGTTAGAGTCCCCCACCTCCCCCGCTCCCCACGCAATCCCCATACCATCGGAACAAAACTCGAGAGCCAACATGCTCTCCCAGCGACTTCTCCGGGGCGCCCATGAGGCCCAGGATGCAGTTGAGGTCAGGGCGCTGAGAGCCCCCTGGGCTTCGGGAAGTGAGAACACCTTTGCCTTTGCCCTGAAATCCTGGAACCTGATCCCGACGCTCCACCGGACAGGTCTTAGCCAAGCAGCCCCAAAGCCAGCCCCATGCATTCCATCCTCACAGGGCGGGCAATGGATGCAAAGGCCCCCTGGACTCGTTAGCCTTTGAAGAATCAAGCAACTCAGATAAACATACACGGTGCGTGTGACTATGGTTAAAAATCTATGCCACGCAGGGCAAGGCTGACCCTGCCAGTACATCCAGCGCGGCCTGTCAGTGGCAGGGCTTGGAGCCACGACGCAGGGGCCAGAGACACGATGCGGCCCAACGGCGCATCCATGCCTTGAAGGCACAAACTTGGAGGGGAATGTTCGCGACAGCAAGTTCGCTTGCCGTTGACTTAGAGACATGCCCACCTGACTCTGACTACATGTCTAGCATTTAACCGCGATGGGGCCATGCTGCTCCGCCGATTGCAACTTGGAGTTTCGATCCCAAGCCCATGCAGCTAGCTTGGTACCGAGATGCTAAGTTCGCCAAACATGGTGTGCGCAGAGGTGCTCTGGAATCCCAGGTCCTTGTAGTACCTGAAAAAAAGCAGGTGCTGGAGACCGGGCAGCGGGTGTTGGTGGGAAGGACGCCGTGATGCTCGGTTCAGAGGACTGGAAGTCGAGTCTCGTTGAAGAGCTTGGTGACGGAATCGCTTTCCACTTTGTCAGAGTTGAACAGATGACGTGCATTGCTCAGCTCTGTCCGAGTTGCTGGATGAGCCGGCAGGAGCCCTGGTCCTCCGCCCCCAACTCGACATGGGACATGCCAAAAGCTTCCTGACGTCTCAGACGGGCACAGCATGCGATCAGTCCAAAAACCCGTGCATCTCAGTCTCATCTTCCAGCAGGGCAAAAGAAACACCTAGAGTAACTTTCGAGTAACTGGAGGCAGGGAGGAAGGATAGAAAAGGTTGGAGGCAGGCCGCGGCGATGCATGCCAGAACGCCCAGGAGAGCCTGGAAAAGGTGGTATCTGGGTCCATCGACGTAAGAGGCTCTGTCTGAATCTAGTTCTGGGCAGACCTCAGGTATGCTTGATGCAGCAGGGTGCTCGAGAGCTTGGGGTTTGGACTTGCCCTAGATTTAAGTGTCGGTCATGTTTTGCACAGTTCCGAACCAATCTACATGTGAAGTCACTCCAGCGCTTGCCACCTGTTCAGATGGCTCTTCTACAACACCGGGCCGCCTGCGCCACCGTGAAGGGCCTCGACCGGTTCCTCTGTGCTGCTAGCTCCTGGGGGGATAGGAAGGAGCAGAAAAAGCTGCCACATGCTTCTCTCTCCTGCCATGTAGTCTCTCTTGGACTCTCTCTTTCTCTCTCGCCCTCTCTCTCTCTCTCGCTGCATCTGTCTGGGGGTTCCATGTGCAAGCGGGTAAAGCCAAGCCGGTCCATGAAGCGCCAGTCATCACCGTCCATCCCCGGAACGCTCTTCGCCCGGCTGATCCTCGCAAACTTTGGTGACACTGATGCCGAACTCATGCTCAGCATGGTGGAGTATGTCGATCGCCCGATAAGAGAGGACGAAGACGTCGTCCCGGCTGACGCTGCTACAACGTGTCTCGTGCGACAGAGAAGCCAATGGACATGCAGCGCACTTTTGGTGTTCTTCGGGCAGACCTGAGCCGGGCCGTCAAACGAGCAATGTAATCACAAAAAGAGGCTGAACAAACTTAAACATGACTGTCTTGGCCACGGCCGTCGCTGCTTGTATGACTGAAGCGCCACTGTTGGTCCACTGTTGCAGCCCTGTGACGCTGCCGCGGACTTCCGCAAGCTGAGAGCTGAATGGACCACCCTCCACCCACACCTTCGCGTTGATGCGTCATCTGCTATAGGCTGCACTAAACTCTGCTAATGTGACGGCTTCCTTGTAACTGGGACGGACAAACTGCGAAGTCGACATTGCGAAGTTCCCCTGGGTGCAGAGGTCATGCGCCCACACCCACGACGACAAGTCAAAGAATATCCTTGATACCCGAAGGGATCCAAAGGTTCTGTCCTGAAGTTTAATTGCTGGCATGTAGCGTGGATGGCACATCGGGGAATCGTGTCCTGACCGTATGCCGAAGCCACCCTGCCAGTTGATTTTTTGTGAGGGCTCCTCATGGGTACCCGCTGGCCTGCCTCTGGCATCCTCTTATGGCAGCTGTCGGCAGTTCACTCGGGATTGCATGCTGCGCGTCTTTGCAAGAAGTTGATAGCGGTTTGCGAGAAGCGTAAGCTCCAAGAAGGGCCAAGGAACGAGGGATCGAAAGAATCAGCAGCCTTCAGCTGCTTCTGCTGGTTCGAACTCGGATATCCAAGCATCGGACAGGCCTGGATTTCATCTGTCCAGCAGACAGCGTCACTTTAAGGTCGAGATCTAGCGTGGCACCTGAGAAACAGTGTGCACTGCGCAGTATCTGTGCCCTAGAAAGTCGCCTTGCGGTTGCTATGGGTGCATTGCTGCAGAGAACATCTTCGGCAGCTAATCTCTGGAAAGCCAGCAAACAATGTTATGAGATAAATATGAAACGATCATTTCTAATTCCTCCCACCCCCTACCGCCCTCTCTGCACCTAGACAAACATGCAGAACATAGGGAAAAAACAGTACGAATTCTGGCGCAAGGGTGAAAACCTGATTCCGGGTCATACTTATTTCATGTTTCATGCATGAAATATATAACTCTCATATATTGCATTCGTATGCTTGTCATATAGTGCTCATACCTTTGATCACTGTCGTGGGGCCGAGGATCTTTCTCAACATCAATTTTTGAGTGTACCACCCGCGCACAAGCTTTGTGTGAGAGAGGGTCAAATCCTCTGAAACGGTAGCTACGTTGCAAATCGAGCTAACCCGCACTGGGATCTTGTCTCGAGTTGAAGCCTGAAGCATGAGACTAGCGACGGGAATCATCCATGTGCGGCTAAGCTGCTTCTCACAGGCGCCGACCACTCCAGCATGCGTGTGCTGTGAGACATAGCATCCTGGCCGCGGACGGTGCTGGTAGCACAGGAGTCGCAGGGCAGAGTGGGTGCTCTGCTGCACAATAAGCGTGCGAATGCCACACAAGCTGATTTGGGGCGAAGAAGCGAGACCAGCCGGCTCGACCTGCAAAAGCATTCGTCTGGTGCAGTGCAGGGACACATGCGAAGGCCTCAAGCAAGAGGCGCCTCTTGGCTGAATTCGAGCGTTTCGAGCTTGGTTGGGAGGGTTGCGAACCGTCAGATTCCATTCAAGGTTTCGGATGCCTGCATTGCTACCTGCACAGGAATTTCACCCTCAGCAAACTTTAGCAGTCTACCTGCACCCTCGCCTGCGTTGGAGCTTGCCTCGCAGTGACTGTGTCGTCTGAGTTCCGCCATTATCGACCCTTGGCTGGTGGAAGCTTTCTTTGACGGAGCTGCCCTCAAGAAAGTCTCGCTTCTTTTGAGGCCACTATAACTATCTATGTCTGTACCAAGTACCTTCTATACGAATACGTTCCTGTGTGCTGCTTGAGCGACTCCCAGGCGGGTTGCTTTGACCTGCATCAATGCTAGCGTGCGCGAGACTGCTAGGATGAGTCAATGAAGGACATCGGACCACCCTGCTTGGAAACTCTGTCCGAGAATCGGCCCGACCACTCCCGGCAAGGTAACAGCAGCACAACAGTTCCGGGTCGTTGCGCACTGTGATGCCTCGCTGTAGCGCTGACATTGCTGCCGAGGACTGCGGCGCTATTATGCACTTTGGCAGACCTTGGTGGTGCCACAGGCAAACTTCGAAGGTCTGGCGTAGGCAACCGAAGCCGTACCACAAAATATCGACCTCCCATATCCCACCTCTCCTCCCGCCCTCTCCCACCCCATCCCACTTCCCACCTCGTACACCTCCACCTCCCGCCTCCCACCTCACCCACCTCCCACGTCCATCAGAGCCCTGAAGAACTCTTCAACGATCTGCGAGAAACTGCACTATCACTATATATGCTATCTTACACAGTAGACGATGGGGTGTTTCCACTTGCGCATGTTTCGTGAAGTTGGAGAGCCAGGTTTGTTGCTGTGACTCACTGTCACACTCCATCCTGCCAAACTGTTCTCCTGAATCGCCAGCCGGTTGCCCAAAGCTCATCATTGGAATGGGGGACAGCCGTCTTTCAGATGCGGCCGCATCTGCGTTTCCATGTGTTTCTGATTTCCATTTTGTGATTCCGGTTGCGATTCATGAGCTTGCTGGCCTTTTGCTTTAAGGGCAGGAATTTAGACTGGGAGCCGCGAAACCCATGAAGAGTATGACCAACAATAAGGGTCTTGTTTTTTACTTTCCCCAACTTGCAAGATGCACTACGTCAAGTCTGGGGCCTTGAACATTGCTGCTTGAGCCGTCTCCACTCGTTGCCATGAAAAGAGATTCAATAAAGGCGTCTCAGAGGAACTTCGTTGGATCGATGATTCGCAAGCAAGCGCTCGAATGTTTTCGAGATCTCCCTCGAACCTGCGGCTGTACACGTAGGGCGACGTAGGGCCTGAGCGAAGACCGAGCAGCCTACTTTGCTCTCTTGGAAGAAAAATTTTGCAAATAGCACGGCAATAAAAGCAGTATAAAGGCTTCTGCTTGGGCCGCGCAGAGGCCCAGGTCTCAATGGGGTCCGACCTCCTCAGTGCTTCAGCCTCATGGAGCGGACTTAGCACCCGCCGGGTCCGCAACGAGTGCGCAACTTCAAAAGTCGACGGCAGTCGCAGCGCGTCCTGAAATTGAACTGCCTTTCTGTATGCATGCATATATATATATATATATATATATATATATTTATTGTGTATATATATACATATATATATATATATATATATATATATACATACAGTTTGTGCTCACGACTGCCCCGAGGGATGGGCCCTGAATGTCACGGGTCGACAGCCCTCGTGGAAAATGCTGCAGACCTGTCCAATGCTCTCAGCTGTGGATTTGCTCAGGTCTACAGGAAAGTAGTGCTTCAGAGCTCGGCCACGGTCACGCCATTCTGTCGGAGCTCCTGCGGGAGAAATACAGAGGAGGATTGCAGAAGCCTTACAACGAGAAGTAGTGGCTGCATACATCCACCATCGTCATCACACTAGAACACTGACGGTAACGCCAACAAACACAAAAACATCTAGAGATGCTGGCAATGAGCAACCGCAACCGCCCTCCTCCTCCTCCTCCTTCTCCTCCGTCTCCTGCTCCCTGCCTCCCTCGACAACCACTATTACACGATGACGACCACGAAGAATGGTACTAGCAACTGATAGCAAGCTCTAGTACGATGTGGCAGTGCTCCTATAGCACCATGAATACGAGAAACAATCTACATTCATAGCGACGAGAACGAGTAGTGCATTAAAACCTAGCAAAGACAAGCCTCCGTTAAGACCTGAGTTCCGGGCCTCCAGCACACGCTGGCTGTAGCTTTCGTCTGGAAAGCCAAAACGTTCCGGACCCCCAGAGAGGGCCTGAGCTTTGGCTTTTCAAGCTTTCCCGCAAGCCTGGCCTGCCAGGTTCTACCTCGCTTAGATGTTTCTTGACCTGGAGGCGTTCTAAATTGCAAGGCGGTCTACATTCAGCTCGCGTTCCTCGAGACATCAAGCTGTCAGTACTTTCAGACAGACCCCTTGCTCACTTGCTTCGATCACTCTGCTGCATGCGGAGAGGCCGGAATCATGGGGACAAGGCACAGATTTCCTCGTCGTAATACATATGAGTATACGAGTCACTTCATGTACACTACAACTGAACCTATCATGCTGCGCCGCATGATACATGGTTCTACCCTGAACCTCAAATCGAAACTCAGGAAGCCACTGTCTTCAAGTGGATGTTGAACGCCGGCCAGTACTTCTCGTCCGTAGCAGACACTCGCAGGTCAAACATCACGCGCCGCCTGGACCACAAACACGTGACGCTCTCACACAGGAAAGTGGGCTGAAACAGGATCACGTCTTCCAGGCGCTGTTTTCGAGCCCACGAACCTTCGCAAGCTCACGTTCCTGGACCCCCACGACTCTATCCCCGGCAGAACTCTATAGGAACGTGCGCCCCTGCTCGGGCCATGCCTGAAGGCGAGTTGAAAGAGGGCCAGCAACAGCCTCAAGCTGGATGCGATTCCCAGATTTGTCTAGTCTGATACTCTTGAGATATCTGCCTTATGCTATGTTCACACGGCACCTGGAGAACCCACAAACCTGGCCAACTAGCTACTGGTCTAGGTCTTATGATGCTTGGTCTCCGAGCTCGCCCTCCATGCTGAAAGAACATAGCTACAAACAACTATCTCTCTCTCTCTCTCTCTCTCTCTCTCTCTCTCTCCCTGCCGTGCTAACAACAATACGAGCCGGAACTGTTGTCGGAACTGTTGCCAGACTCATAAGGAAGACCGTGATACCGGGACCAGCAGTGAGAAGGCTGATTACTTGGCCCAAAACAGCCCGAGTCGCTTCCCCTGCTCGTCGTGCGGAAGAAAAGCCTGCCTCAGGTTTGAGGCTTGGAGCTTAGCCAGTTCGTCATCGCTGTTGTCAACCTGTGGCATACCCTACTGTGCCTCAGGTCGCACTTATGATGGGGAGGCAACCATTGCAGAGACACAGCTGCAACTAGCACATGCAGTGAGGCAGCACCTTGAGAATTTCAACGGCCTTCATGCGGGTCTTTGAACACGACCAAAGGTTCTTGAACAAGCCGGTTCACAAAGGTCATGGGCAGGCCTGTGCGCCGATACGTCTACGTGTAGCGAGGAGTCTTCTGTCAGCGTAATTGCTTTGTGTCGATCGCTTCAGCCTGAGACATGACCCTGGCGTGCTGATTCAGTGTCCATCCCGATCAGTCTCGCTTGTGAAGATGAACCACAAGCCGAGAAGACATGACAACCTTACCACCTTGTCCACCTTAGTTTCGTGCAGACTCCATTGACTCCATTGCGGGCGAGTTGCTGACTCCGTCCAGCAAATGGCCTAAGCTTGAGCCATGCAAATGCTGCTAAACGACGCACCGACTTCGTAAGGGATGTAGAATCGCCCACCTCCTAGCACGCAGCAGAGAAGCTCACCCTTCGCATCTCTTCCACCAGGGAAGCGGAAGTTCATGACGATCGTGAAGCTGTCCTCAGAGATGGGCAACTACTATTCTGTTTCCAGGTGCAGTCGAAACTGCCAAAACATCGTGCACCTACGTTCCACGTTGCCACCTGTACCTTCGTGGCTGCGTAAGACCTTCAAACCCAAGTCTGATGCACAAGCACTCTTATCTGCAACAACCTCCTCACACACACACACATAGCGCATGGATAGACAACTAGATAGAGAGACAGTGTACACATGTAGCTCGGCAGAGAGGTATACATTCATATACATGCACATATGCATATGTATACTCATATAAACTAAATGTATATATGCATACAACTACCACTAAGCCTTGTTGACGTTGCGCGCAGCTAGTGTTTGCTATTTGGAACTGCTTTGTCCTTTGATGCGAGATCTGAGTTTTCCAAAGTACGATGCCTTGCTATTCGTTGCGTTGTTCCACATATCACTTCTCATTGCCACTCGGGTCAATTATCACCATAGTCATGGTCGTTCTTATGGTTTCTGAACAGCACATCCCCTGGAAACATATAGCATATTCTAACGGGCTTGGGAATCCGATTCTAGCAGTGATCCACTCTAGGAAAATGAATCCCAAACCCAGCTGGGGCTCGGGATGCCCGGCAAGCCGAAGCCGGCTATCGAGCCGCCAGGACATGGAACCCACCCCAGGCCTCGGAATTCACTTTCAAGGCTCTTTTGTCGAGATTTCGCACCAAATTCACGTTTTCCGACTCGGTCCATGGTGGCTTGCGCGTTTCGCTGCCTCTTGTAAAGCTTCCACAGACTGGCCGCTTGCGTCTTGATCCGCAAAATACGGCCCAGCACCCTTTCTTGATATTGCACATGTCAAATGCGTTGGAGATTTTACATTCTGTTTGGTTCCGGTGGTGTGGGCTTCTGTCACGGGGAGAAGCTTTGGGATGCGTTAATCAAACTTGGTGGATATGATGATTTGATCTATGCCGTAATGTCAAAGTTGTTTTATAGTGTGTACAGGATTGGACGCGGGATGGACGAGGGAATGACCCTCATCAGGCTTTATTTAAACTAAGGAGCTGTTGAGTGTTTTCGCCACCTGCGTCAGCATCCTGCATGAGCTTGGGTGGATTTTGCAAACCTTCAAGCTGCCTGCTCCTGGAGGGATGGGCATCAAGCTGAACCGGCCCTCGTTGCCCGTTCCAAGGCAAGGAAGCCTCCGTCTGCCTACTTTCTACTGCCCCACAGTGAAACCGAGTTGGGTCAAGAGTCTGGTTTCCCACGAGGTGACCAAAGCGACGCTTGCAGGTTGGGCATCGCCTGCTCTCCCGGCGGAGGTGCATAAGATGCATTGTAGCGGGAGCAGGAAGATGGTAGTACAATGCTTTGAGCGAGTGTGTCAGAGTACACATTTAATGGGTTTTGGGTGCAAGAGCCGCAGCGCACGACGGGGATTCCTACTGCCAAATCCTCCCTGATCGTAGGCGGCTCACAACTTCTATACCTGGATCTGCTATCGGCCTACAGCGATTTGTTACAGTGCCCCTGAACTGCACAGCCACCGACTCCCAAGCTGTGGCCTGCTTTCTTCAAACCAGCGGTTGAGGCAGGCTTCGTGGAAGGCGTGGCCGCAGAACAGCCTGCAGCTGCTCAGGCTGAACACAGCTGCGGACGTTGCAAGCGCGGACGCGGAGAAGGAGCTCACCGAAATCGCATGCGCGAACGCCGCGCAGGGTCTTGTGACAAGCTTGCGGCAGACTGGGGTGGTCTTTCTGTCAACTGGTCTGTGCAGTCCATGCCATCATATGCAGCCGGGAATCTCAATGACCTGCTGGGAAGCACTCGGCCGCTTTGAATGAGAGAAATCGCCTGCTCCAAATAGAGATTGCCACTTGACACACACACACACACACATTTTGCTCTTCGTAGTCTGGTAGGTAGATGGCGCATGATGACCCGATGCATATGTATGTAGATATAAAAAAACACATATATATATATATACATGCATATACATATATATATATATATACATGTACATATATACAGTGACACACTGATAGACGGATAGGTAGATAGGTACATATGGTAGAAAGATACGTTGGGTCGGTAGATGGATAGAAGGTTATCGATAGGCCGGTCGCTAGGCAACTAGGTACGTAGTTCGGATTTCAGCCTTCTGTATCACCACCAAAAACAGATACTACTGTCGCAAAAACAAAGCAATAGCTCTTGCGGCGAGAAGGGTTCTGAGCCAAGGAACCCAAGCAAATGCGGCAGCCGGACGACTGCCTGGGAGAACATCACTTTGCTTTGGTCCACGGCTATGCTGCCAACTTTGACCCCCACTGCAATGCTTGATGCTTTGTTTGCAAATAGGCGGGCTAAGAGTCAGGGGTTCGAAAGGGTTTATTTAGTCCATGGAAGAGACATGCTTCAAAAGGCGTCCAGGGTATATGAGTACGGAGTTAAGGGCATGTTCTGACTTGGTCTCCCTTCGGATTGACACGGTGTGGTTTGGTACGTTTTTCGGCTCCGCTTTCGGGTGAGGACTAACTTCAGGGACCCAAATCGGGCTACCTCAAGGGTACCATGGACATGCTTACGCGAAAAGCGAGCCGAAAGATCGGAAATCAAAAGTCGACAGATTCAATCATAACCCCACCTGAACACCGTTGCTGGCAGCCTGAAATATCTGACGCCACAATGCACAGATGAACAGCGAAAGTGCACGGTTTAAGGAAGGCTGGCGCCAGGCCACACGAAGTTGTTGCCCTTCACCCGAGATTTCCCTCAAACCGGCCAGGATTTAAGTGCCCTGCTGCGGCAGCTCGGCGGGGTCGATGCGGCGGCCGCAACTTTGAGCCTCCCGGTGATTCGAAACTCAATGGGTGGCTCTTTTCCCAACTCATCTTGAAAGCGTCGCGAACCGTCAGCTCTAAAGTTGCCCTGCTCAGATGCTCAGAAGGCGGTGGACGATTGACGACGGTGTTCACATGGCAGGTTGCAATAGCGCAAACCTCCGGCGCCGTGGAGTGATCCAGGTCGGCAGGCAAACGGAGCTCACCTGGAACGATTGAGCCGTCCCGCATCAAACTCAGGGAACTTCTGAAGGAACAACAACTTGGAGGGCAGCGATACATACATCCAAAGAGACACAAGGCAGAGAATCAGAAACAAAGACAAAAGCATCTGCATATCTTCGAACCTATATCCATACCAACCTCTCTACCCATCTCGGTCTACCTATCCACCAGCCCAGCATTCAGTCCGTCAATCAACCAACCAATCTGTCTATACTATTCTGCTATCTGTCCAGGGTTGCTCTAGCATGCAGTCCGAACATGAGATGCCTCACATGGCAACATCGCCTGGAGCCGCCACTCAAGCAATCATTGTGACTGCGAGTGTCGCTGATTCAGTACGTTTCGAAAGCATTGATAGTCAGTTTCTGCTTCACCTAGAGACGGGTCTCACACTCATAACTCGCAACAAGTATCATTGGTGATGAAAGCTGATGGACTGTGAAGCATGGATCCCCACTGCTGGAACATTTTCTGCCCAATCTCAACGCTTCCGATTGAATGGAAGCCCAACTCCAACAAACAAACTCAGCAACCACGAGAAGAGACTGGCAACTCCCAACTAACCCCGCT
Source organism: Symbiodinium sp. CCMP2592 (assembly GCA_905221615.1). Taxonomy (NCBI): domain Eukaryota; class Dinophyceae; order Suessiales; family Symbiodiniaceae; genus Symbiodinium; species Symbiodinium sp. CCMP2592. Next base: position 274,045 of record CAJNDT010006021.1, on the reverse strand, counting down.
CCGTGCTTGCATCCTATGCACGCCGAACCCTATATGTACATCGAAATATGTAGAATTGTTACTTGCCAGTTGTGAATGCCGGCAACTATCCTTGGCTGCGCGGTGCCTTCACGGACGGCCGGCAGGTGCAAACGCACGCGTGTGGTGCCCTTGGGGCTTCGCTCCTCGCCTGCGTCGGAGCATCCGGCCCTAAAGAAGAACTTAGGGGTTTAGGGTCGATAAAAGCGCATCTACAAAATAGTAAAACACAAGCAACCGCGCCAGTTACGATCGACAGAAGAATCCTGAATCTCTAACAAGGCACTGAGAGCAGCGAGGGACACGATGGAAGCCAAGTTCACCTCCACGGGCCCCTCGCCTGTGGTAAACATCGTTTTCTCTGCGTCCAAGCCAACCCCACCATACTGTACTGAGCTTGCTATGCTATCTTCGTGTGGCAGTGTGGCTGTCAGCAAGCAGCCGGCGGATGCGAGGTGATGGTTCCACGAAAACGGCATCGAAGCAGAAAGTGCAAAAACAAATGAGCTCCGTCAAGCGACCGTCGTCCCAGCGCACGACAAGGCTGGCGGCTGATGACTCGACACCACCTCCAAGGGACCTGCGGCACTGAGTCTTTGCTTGTGGGGTGCTTTCGGGTGTTCCACGACGGCCCCGTTTTGGCTCCGCGACTACGTAGCCAATGCCAGCTGGACAACGAGTTTTCCACGTGCGGGCTATGCCCTAAACCCTCATACCCAAAAACCCCCAACTCCTAACCCCCAACCTCCACTCTATACCCCAGGGCCACGGCATTCGAGGCTCCGGGCCTCGGGCACGCGCCAAGCTCCTGGAGTGTTGTCAGCGCCGTGCGCCGCTCCGCATCCACCAAGACCTCCAGACCTGAGAAATCTCTCAAACCGAATTCTTCTTCAACTTTTGCGACGGTCTGTATGGCTTATGTATATAATCTGGCGAGAGTTGCCTTCCAGTCGTCAGCACACGTCACACTCTCCCCACAACACGTTCCTGGGCCACTGGGAGTCCCACAGTCATCCTCGCGGAGGAGCGCAGCTCGCAGCTCCTCCTGGCGAGCCTCTCAGTTCAAAGATCATGCGTACTTGGAACGGAATGCAGTGAGCCAGCGCCTGTGGCTACATGCTGGCTGGTCAAAACAGCAGACGTCTCTCCAGTGACCCTGCCTGCGGATACGGTGTCCATTGCCCGTCGCCTTTACAGGATCCCATTTCGTTGCTTTTCTTTGGAAAAAGTTCCCGTTAGGATTCCTTATCTCGACCTGCCTGTGTTCGTCACACTGAGTGCCGTGACACACGAGTGACTCCAGAGGCTATGTGCCAATCAGCACTTCATGTAACTTCATTTAGCAAATCTTCCATGTTGCAGACGCCGCACAGTACTAGATTTGGGTTCGACTCGTGCTGTCAGTGTTGCGAAGCACTTCGAAGGTGGCGGAACTCCAGAATGCCGAAGTGCCGCCTCAAATGACAATGCCAACGCGAGAAACAAGATTTGGGGTGGTACATAAATATGGCCTCGGTTTTGCTGAAACGACTCATGCGGATAAAACCGAATAGGATCGAAGGGAAGTGAGGTGGGTGCACATCCGTATTGACTTGTTCACACGTACCTGCAAACCGCACGAGTGCATCCGGGCTCACATATGTCTGCACATGCACACAGCCTACACATTCATGCGCATATAAGTGGACGTCGACTTTTGTCGAGCACTTGCTGGCTTCGTGGCTACGGTCTGAATGAGGCAGTGGCTGGCCGAGCTCTGGCTGAATGTAATGATCACGTGGCAGTTCCGTGTGAGCTGATACCGTCGAACTTCTCTTTTTCGAACTCATATGGGGAAAGTATGAACAAGCTTTCCAATACCTCAAGCAATGTATCTCTCAATGCCCCAAACCACGCAAAAAAGGCAGCAGCCTCTACACCACACACATCAAGAACTGGAAAGTAAGCAAAGATGGGTTATAGAATTCCATTTCCCTTTGCAGATCTTAGCACTTCAAAGTCCGGCAGTCAGGATTCTGCTCCCCACTGGGGTCGCCCTCGGTCTCGGTACCGATGGAGCAGCCGCAGCGGCCGGGGCCGCCTGGAATGACAAGCTTGTAGTGTAAGGATTGTGCAAGACTTGTAAGGGTCTGAATCGGCCCGAGCATTGTGCAAGTGATATGATGTGTTGAGCTTTTCCAAAATCCAAGCGAGACGCCGCCGCTTGTACTGCCAGCATCGATGTTGTTTGCGTTGAAGACTTTCCATTCCAGTTGAGAGAAGCGCCAGAAAGCGAGTCTACAAAATGGTTGGTGCAGACCAGAAGAATACGGTGGACGATACGTCCGTCTCCAGCTTTCGCTCTGGCCGCTCTACATAGAGTACTTTAGAATATGCTGCGCATGAACACCTACCTGCACTTTGCAAGATGGAGCTCAATCGGACAGCAGCCACACCTCATAGCCCGTCGCTTCTGACCCCTCGATGTCATAGAGCACAACGGAGAGATTGCGATTCTCCTTGCGAGCACGCTCTACTGCAGCAATGCTTACCACAAACATCGCCCTCAAAACACTCGCCGGCATTGGTCCTACGAGTACAGCAAAGTGTTCCGGGTCGAATTCGAGGCATCTGAAACAAAGCGGACAGTGGTGCAGTTCTCAAACGGAAAGCCGTACCTGCACGTGGAAATATGCTCTGAGAAATGGCCCCATGTCTCCTCGCAGAAGCGCTTCAGCGCTGCCAGGTACCTTGTCAGGGTTCAGAAACTGGCAGGATCGATGTGACGAGTACTCTTCAGTCGCGGCCACCTTTTCAGTCGACCATTCTGTCCTGTGCCATACTAGTCCTTTGTCCCAGCCGCTGTGGCCAGCGTCCACCCGCCAGCCCGCAGCCGATGCGCGTCCTGGGCCATTTTCTCACAATATAGAATTGATTAATCGGCAATCGCCACAGCGAATGAAGTCTTCCAATGAAGCCACGCTGGCCAGAAGTCAGACTGGCGCATCCTGCAACCCATGTACATCCTGAAACATGTACGATACGACTATGAATTGTCGTGTTCCAAAGTTTTTTCAACTGCTGTGCCAGTCCTCGCTACGCAGAGCTGTCCTTCATGTCCCAACCTGGTTGGTAAAGTATGCATAAACCTCTCTGCTGGCGTGGCCTGTCTGCCGCAGGCCCTTCAACCTGAACCTTGGACGTGGCAGCATGCGAAAGATCAGCAGCCTCCAGCCTGAAGCCGAGCATCGGGAGAGCCAGAGAGCAAGACGAAGGCACAGCGCGAGCCAACGAGGCCAAACCTTTGAGCAAACTTTAGCGTGTACGCCTTGTCTGAGACTCAATCCGCACATCATCATCGCAAAGCAACAGAAGTTGTAAGTGTAGGATGTTGTAATTGTAGGTGTCATCATGACCACCAGCACAAACATGAGCTCCTCCTCCCCCTCCTCCTCCTCCTCCTCCTCCTCCTCCTCAACCGTGGTAGCCGCCGTCGCTATTATGCTGCCGTCATCTGCCGTCATTGGCAACATCACCGCACGATTCTCATGAGCATTGCCATCGTTTCTCCCGCATTAACGCAGCAAACACAATTATGATAAATCTGCACAGAGACACCAAGGACACCATGCTCAATTGAAGGTGCAGTGTGCAGCTAGATCAAAAGACACCTGGCCTGACAGTTCAGGCTGATGCCGGCAAGAGGTGCATCCAAAAAGCGCGCACCGCAAACAGGGTGGCTGAAAAATCAACAGTTGCTTATCTTGACGAAGTTGCTCTGACTCATGACAAAAAAGTCTCTGTAGCAATCGTAACCACTGCCCATAAGTTTGCGAGGTGCCAGCTTCAAACCACCGAAATCTGGCGCTGCGGGTGTCCTGCTCGGCTCAGGGTAGTAAGAGTCTAAGATATGAGGATGCCAGCAACGCATTTCCATTTCAGGTGCTTTCTGGTGCGGTCTGCCGGAGACAGTGGCTCACACAGCCAGACCGAGGACGCCGAAAAATGTGCACATTTAAGGCGCGGGAGGTTGATGTGTTGGAGTTAAGACTGGCACACATTCGGGCTGCGTGTATGGGGCGCCAAAGGGCTTGCCGGCCTAGCCATCTCCCATTTCCGCACCCCAAACCGAGCGCCTCTGCCGCCTCGTTAGCACTCACGAAACGTCCCGTGCCTGACATTGCATTGAGGGAAGCTGCAGTGACCAAGTCTGCGATATGAAGGCATGTCTTCGGTATATTTCGGTATTACGTACTGTAATTAAACTCGCTATATCCGGGGCATGTGCTCATCAGCTTGCTCAAACATGCCTGGCCTTGCAAAGTCACTGCAAAGTGCCCCGATAGGCTTCGTGTGTAGCGACCACAACTCACGACGCGATGTCATGTCTCCCCCCCTCTCTCTCTCTCTCTCTCTTTTTGCTCCAGGGACGACGCCTGGCCAACCGCCCGCCGGTGCATCGTCGGCCGGTCGCCCAGGCAACCTTGCAAACCAGTGTAAGCTTCGGTGTCGTCGCATGGCTTGGATTGGCCAGCGGCTTTTGAGGCATCGAAACGGGTGTTTCTGATATCGCTGGAAAGCAAGATGCTACGCACGCATGCCCATTCGTTCGTACATGCACCAAGCGTGGATTCTATAATGTGCTTCGTGCCATCTGTCATGCGAGGGGCAGCTGTCCGTACAAGTTGACGATTCGCTCGTGGACGCTGACCTGTCAACACTTGGGTACCATGTGCTTTTCTGCTGCAGCTGCAGTACTCTGCAATCAACAATGCGCAACGGGCTCCAGCCCCTCTCCCGACGGTTGGACTCATGGGCCCGCCGTCCCAGGGACGTCGTGTGAGCGACCGCTACGGCCACGCTGTCCTCAGCTTCGAAACTCCAGGAAATTCTGCAAAGACTCTTTTCGAGGTCGTGTAGAGTCCGTTCTTGCACCATCTGAGTGTCTTCCAGGAGGAATTCTATGGTTCTTCGAAAGCGCTTCCCTGTAGGCTGGCAGCATCCTCAATTATCCAGCCAGTGGCATTTGTTGAATCTGCGCTGGAAGAATTTCAACGTCTCATAATGCGGACTATCACTCCAATCCGGGCGCCTGCTTCACTGGTGAAGCAGGAATCAGGTTGCTGTTTCAGAAACGTACCAATACCTCAACTCGGCCGCTCAACGCATGCGCCAAACCCACATGCCAATCTCTCAACTCCACAGAACTGAAGCTTTTCCGAGCCGTTCGCTTAGCGACATGATCCGGATAATGATGGCGCAGTCGCAGGGTTTGGGATGCCTTCCCTGGTAATAATCTACACAAAGCAACGTCGATGGTCGCTTCAACAACCTCTATTTTCGTGTAAGCTATCTATGAACTTTTGAACCCCATCCCATAGAATTCCCGTGTCCATTTTAAGATGCACCTCATAGCCCTTACCCAATCCCATAAACCCTAAACTCCATAAGCTCTAAACCCGAGTCGAAGAATCAAAGGCCCCTCTACGTTCGACCCTCGGGACCAAGCCCAGGTCCCGGAGCCATGACCACAGATTCTGACCTCATCGTCATCCTCAACTAATGTAGGCGCCTGGATAATGAGAATACAGTAGGGTTTGGGGGTATAATTTACTATAACTATAATCAGGAACCCTGCAAAAAACAAGCATACTAGGGGTACCTTAGGAACCCCAAACATTGGTATAGGTAATTGTTAAGGCCTCTATAGATCTATAGAATCTAGTTAGGGTTCTGACCTACGCTTTCCTGCCCCTCAGCCCGGTCGTCAAACATCCAAACCCTGACTGGCGCGTTTCGCCGTAGATCTGGGTGTGCTTTGACCCACGCTGCTGTGGCCACTGGTGGGAGTGGACCCGATCTCAAAACGAAGGTTACAACCCTCGACATCCTTAAACAACATGAGCTGAGAAGCATGGCCCTACATTTGCACGCACATCTGTGTGCTAGCCTTCCTCCTTCAAGTCTATGCCACTCTGCATTTGCTGGGGTCTTGGGTCTTGGAAGACTTCCAGTCCAGGGCCATTGCCTGCGCACCGGCCGTGAGGAAGGGCAGAAGCCACCCGCTGATCAGTCTTGTGAAACAGTCTACATGCTCTGACATCCGTTTCATTGCTGCAGCGGTGGGCGCTGATGTTGTAACTATTGCTTGTAGAGTGCCGTAGGATACATTGCTGCTGCATGAAGAGCTTGCTGACACTTCTGGCGCTCTGGCGACTTCTGTCCTCCCGTTGACGGCACGTGAGACGATGCTGAGGCAGCCGGGGCGGTCTCAACTTGGACCATCGGCTGTCAGCAGAAACGGAAACACGAAGAGCTGCTTTTTGCTGCCCTTACGGAATAACGATACTGTTGGCTGACCTGCCTTGACTCTTTGGATTCGCTCGGATCAAGTCATCAGTCATCCTCAAACACTGTGGGGCGGATACGCCGGTAGAAGTTGACCTGCATGCAGAGAGCAGATTTTGTGGGAGCAGCGCTAGGAACAGAAACAAGGATAAAACTTAGTCCCTCCAATCGAACTTGGAAACCACGATTTCCCAAGGCAGAAAAATGCCAGAAGTCCTCGTCGTAGTAACGATATATATATATATATATATACATACCTTAGTTTAAGCTTGAACTGAATGCGCCGCAGCCGAGAGGCCAGGGACGACCCGTCGTCCCCGCCGAAGTAACCCAAGTACCACGGAATGAACTCCGTGAAGTCCACGGAGCCTGCGGTGCTCGAGAAGTTTGGTGCAGTCGGTAAGGTTTATAAGGCTTATCGGGGTTTAGGGAAGGTAGAAAGCTTCATGTTGCAGTGGTTCAGGCTTCAGACTTCTAGGAAGAAGTCCAGCTATTATGGCGCCTTTGCCGTTGTCGTCGAGCTCGCGCCAGAACGACCTTTGCAGGCAAAAGGCTCCTGCTTCTGCAGCATGTGGCACTGGCACACGACCTCTAGACTCTAGACACCGCAAACCCATGCGCCGAACAAAAGACAAGACCAGAAACACTGATCAAGACCTGCCCATTGCAAATAGGTGCTCCTTCTGGACGGCATGTTTATATATGCAGTATGCAAGCATGAGAGTATAGTATAGTACAAGTATGTGAGGCTCTGCAGTGTAATGGAATGCAACGTATATGCAAACTTCACCTTCGCACGCCTGCGTGGCTCTTTGCCTCTGCCTTGCGCGGTGTCCAACGGCTTCGGGACGAGAACGGACCACAGTGGCTTTACCAAGACCACGACTCCTCTTGTAAATCGTCATCCGAAAGTACTGCAAGAAGCATGGGGCACTGTAAGATTGGTAAGACTACCGTAAGGTTCGTACTTCACCCGGCTCTCTGGCAGAGCCGTCGTGTCGCGCAGGTTGAGCAGCAGTGCGATAAGCTGGCAAAACCTCAATGCTTGGGGAGAAAGGCGTCTCTGACTAGGCGGCACGAAGACTTAAGATCAAGAGTCCAGCTGTAGTGCTGAGATACACTTCTGATTTATAAGCTGCGATGAGTTCGTAGGCCGATGTCTGGGCTGGTGGCGGCTTGCATTTCAACCCACAGGTGCACGGTGGATGGGCTTTCGCCGGTACGGAGGACGAGGAAGAAGACACGTGGACACGAACCGGCTGTTCTGCCAATCAGTCCGGGTGTGCTCTGCCTTTTCTATCTGAAAGAATCCTACTCCGACTGTCTTTCGAACTCTTGGAGCAGAGGGACGACCAACCAAATAAGCAAGGCGCTCCCCGAGCAAGGGATGAAACTTGTCCGAAAACCTGGGGACCACCGGACCACCATGCTTGATAACTCAGGCTGCACGCTTCTTATTGCGAGTGCAGTAGCTCTTGGTACTCGAGATGGCCCGGGTTGGCCTGGCAGAAGCTATCAAAGCGCCGCTTCACCTCGCGGGGAGGATTTTGTTGGCAATGTGAAGTATGCCATCGAGGACAAACGGAGGTCGGGGATTCCTAGCAAAAAGGAGCTGCGTATCTCAGAATTCACTGGAAGGCTGTGTGCCGTTGGTGCTTTTTGATGTTCAACACGAAAGCTTCTGCCCTGCAGCGACCGCCTTCTCGACGTCCGGCACAGACACGTAGAACCGTCGAGCCACCAGTCGAATGAATCGTTGCTCCTTAGGTGTGAAGACGCTTCGAACACAACGCTGCCAAACACAAGAAGTCGAAGAGCAGCCACAGGGCATGCCCGGCTGCAGCGGTGTAAATCGAGAAGAGGCATTTGCGCAGGAGCCAAAGGCATGATCACAGGTTCGGGGACAAAGGATCTATATATATATATATATGTTATATATATATATATAATATATATATATATATACCGAAACTATTCCTCAGAGACAACCCTGTGCTAAAGATCATGCACCTACCCACCCCAGGAGACAGAAAGCTTGTCCATCGAAGCATCATCGGTGAGCAGCAAACATTCCTGACAGGGATGTTGCGCAAACTCGCAGCCTGCCGAAACGCCCGACCATCCTCCAGATCTTGTATGCCCATGATCGTGGATGGAGAAGACCCCCGGCATTCACCCTATCCATGCGCCCACTATGTCCGATGTCTGCAAGCGACTTCAAGCTTCGTGATGCTTGGCCGAAGATGCACTGCAAAATTCATCAATCCATGAAAAACCCTTCAAAGGATTTGTGCCTGGAAAGCATTCCGCGTGATCCATGTAAGGAAGTCTTCGAAGGTCACTGAGATCTGTGTCTGCTGAATTTCGATGGCTTCCTCACGCAGTCTCTGTTATCGTGGATTAGGCTCAGGTCTCCTGCACGGCTTACTTTAGCTGAACTAATATGGGGGGCCTGTACAATTAGAATAGGGTTATGGGACCCATTATCCTGTATAACTATTTGCAACTTACAGTACATTACAGTACTAGGAACATCGTGGTCTCTTTGCAGCTCCTTGAAGAGCTCACGCGGCACATCCTTCGCTCGTGGGTAGCGCTCCCGGAGCACTGTGCGCAGTAGTAGCTGGAACTCATACCTTCGAGGACCCGGGGCTGCATACAGGGTCCCCGTTATTGAAGGGATCCTTCAAGGCGTCTATACGGGATCTATATTAGGGTTCGATATTGGGGGCCTAAATTATTACCTATGTCAACCCACCTAGTAATGGGGTGTACCGGTACCGAATTGAACAGGAAAAGGCTGACGACTTTGATATGCAAGCTGAGGGTTTGCATGGTGCGCACGTGATGCGGTATGGGACACGAACTTACAACTGAAGCTGCGGGATGTCTTCCGATCGGAATGCTGGGAACTCCTGTGCTGTAGCATGACGAACGGTACAGACTCTTGCCCAGCCGCGGAGAAAGAAGATCATCATCGTTGGCATCGTAGCGCTTGAACAGCTTCCACGCCTGTACTATCCGATGAGGCACACAGTCATTCTGCAATGCAGTACTGTTGCGAATCAGAAGTCGTGCCCCGGCCACTGTTTCGACTCCCACACAGCCATTGTCCCTGCAAGACCTGATGCTTTGCGTATCTCATAGCACGCCGCTGATGAGCCTGGGTCACATGGCCCCCAGGGAGGTTGTAATCCATTGACATGGAGTGGGCTTTGAACCTTGGTCCGTCTGGAGTCCGGGAATGACCAATCCATGACGTCATGTGACCTTGAAGCTCAGAGCCCCTTTCAGGGCAAGAGATATGCACCGACGCAGCGTTACCCAAAGCCTGACAGCTGTGATGTGCTTCCATTGCAAACACTAAATCTGATCTGCCTTTTAGTTTATTTTTCATTAACCTTTTTCAGCGACATGTACATTAATCTACATCCTAAACTGCAGGCCCCGCCCCTTCTCCTCCTAGCCCCTACTTTCTTCTGCCGCTACTACTACTGCTGCTGCTACAACAACAACACAACAAGAAGAACAATAATAACAACACGAGCAACAAGAACAACCAATACCACAAAGAACACAAACCACCACAAGACCAACAGCAGCAACAACAGCAACAACAGCAGCAACAAAAGCAACAACATCAACATCGGTATCAGCACCCCCATCAACAACTACAACAACCACGACGACGACGACAACCACTACCAACACCAACACCAGCAGTCACAACAACCTCAACGAAAACAACACCGACAACCACGACCGCAACCACGACGATGACAACCACAACAACAACAACAACCTCAACAGCAAGAGCAAGAGCCAGAGCAATAGCAGCAGCAACCCCACCACCACCAACCACCGCCGCCCCCGCCACCACCACCGACAACTACAGCACCAGCACCAGCACGACCAAAAACAGCACCAGCACACCACAAGCAACGCCACTAGCAGCAGCAGCAGCAACAACAGCAACAACGGCAAATGCAGCAACAACAACAATAACTACAACTATAACTACTACTACCACCACCACTACTACCAGTACTAGTGCTGCTGCTTGCACTACTACCACAACTACCACCACTACCACTACCACCTATACCACTACCACTACGACTACTGCTAGTGCTAGTGCTAGTGCTACTGCCACCACCTCTACGACGACGACTACTACCACTACTGCTGCTAAAGCTACTGCTACTGCTACTGCTACTACTACTACTACTACTGCTGCTACTACCGCGACTACTACTTCTGCTACTGCTGCTGCTGCTACTACTACTACTACTAATAATAATAATGATTATAAACTACCACCACCACCGCCACGATTAACACTACTAATCCTGCTGCTGCTGCTACTACTACTACTGCTACTACTACTACTACTACTACTACTACTACCATTACTACTGCTTACTAACTGCTTATATACTGCTAACTTCGACCTATGTAAACTAACTAACAACCTACGTGCTACCTACTAACTACATCTTACAAGGTGGTTGAGCAAAGGAGCGAGTTGAACGCCTCTTTCTCCTTGACAGGAGAGGGTACCTGCCATAAGCGCGAACGTGCACTGAAGAAATCACATGCAAGCTGCCGGAGGAAGTCTCATGACTATGGTTCCGGGAGCCCAAATTCCCAGAGCCGAAGGCCCCGACATCCGATTCGGAAAGCCATGGCCTCTTCTCTGACCTTCTTGCTCATGTCTGGCTCCTAGTCAGTGGGCTCAGGATGGCTCACATCTCAATGCTGGCCTCGAACTTCTCAAGGTCCGCTGATTCATGCATTGCAGCTCAGTCCGACTAGCCGACTCAGACTCATCAACAGTGCCATGCCTGTGTCTTTTCCTCCGGGACCCCTTCTTCTCGCTTGGACTTGTCGCCCCTCGGTTGAATGCTGAATGCCATGAAGCTTCTAGCCTCGAAAAGCACAGTGTGCAGTTCGCCTGCAATACCGGGCCTTGAGGTACCTATGTGCATTCCACGGAGATTCGTCTGCGTCGCATTAGTTTCGAAACTTCTGCACGTGTGCTGACCATGCAAGTGTTTTATTTCCTGCATCTCTTCTGCCGCTTGAACCTGTTTCCTCCTGACCATGCTCTATTTAACCCCTTTGGCTGCTCAGTGGTTGCAAATGCCGTGGTGCAACTCGAACACGGCCTTGAATTCCTGAACGTCACCATCGCTGCAGCCAGAAACATGCGGTCGATGGCAAACCCCTGAATCGGTAGCTGCCGAGGTGCTCAGAAACGACACCGGTCCGTACACGGCGCACTGAAGTAGACATCACCGGATTTGGTCCCCACTCCTCCAGCTGCCTCTGCGAAGGTTTGTTTTCTGCTAGGCTCAACACCAGGTGCGGTTCTGGCTTGACTCGTGATGACCCCCGAACCTGACTGAGGCGTCTGTCTGGCTTGTCCGTTCTCTCTCCTCTTCCCTGACCTATACCAGGAACCCATGCGCAGGCGGCCACTTTCTGACCAACGAACAAAGTCTCCAGAGTCAAGGCTTCAAGCTCTCACACCACTTGCCTGGAGTGAATGGCAGCCGCTGCTATGTTCTTCTCCTGCCAGAGGATGCCAAAAACCGTACATTACTAAAAACACCTTCGGGCCGGAATTCTCACCCAAGGCATCCGATGAGCTTCGTTGCACTTGCCGTAGATCGACCCAGATGTCCACAAACCATCACGAACCGTTGAGCAGGGTCTGCAACTAAGACCTAGCCTCCTGCCGCTTCGTCCGCGTGGTTATCACACGCTTGCGGCAGGACCTGGCCTTACAGGCGAAGGAGGGGTACCCACCGAAACAAGCTAAAAAATGCTCCATGCTGCCGAGAATGCCCAAGCAAAATTCGCAACCATGTTCTGCGAACTTTGAAACGTCGGATACTTGATTCTCACATCAGGCCGGGGACCAGCTCGCAGGCGTTCTTTTGCCTGGCCCGTAAGAGGAAGACCTGCGGCCATGTGCAACTGGGGCTGCCTTGAAAGCAAAAAAGCATCCTACTACTGTTGATGATATAAATCTGCATGACCCATTATAAGGAATATACCATAATTCCCATATATATCCTTGTTATGGGTAATGCAGGATTTATATTTATACCATCAACCGTAGTAGTGCGCGATAAGCAACGAAACCATGCGGTCCACGAGCAAGAACTGGAGCGAATGCTAACCCGCGTGAGCACTGGGCACTGTTGCTGTCGATCTGACTAGCATTTCAGTTGCTGTCGGCGCCAAAGCTGGCTGTTGTACCAGTTCCGGCGAAATCACTCCTGAGTACAGGGAAGACGTGGTCTCCTTCGCCTAACTTCGGGCGGAACAGCGAATGCTCCCGCAGCCCAAACACGGTTCGTCTGCTCCTTTGCGCGCATCTCTAAGCACCCTCCCTGCAATCGCAGGAGGTGGACCAGTTGAACGCGACCAGCTCGTTAAACTGCGCCGAATCAGTATAACTGATGCAGCAGGTTGAAGTTCCTGTTTTCTCTGACCTGACGCGCTGTGCCTTGCAAGATTGACGTACTTCGCGTGAGGCGGTGTGGGCAGCTTCAATCGAATGAGGAACCCCCCCCCGTATTGTCGCGCAAATCTCAAAGAAGTGCTCATGAGCCCGGCCTTGTGGTGCAGCCTTCCTGCCAGCATGGCTAATCCTGTGCCATGTGCGGTTCTATGGCAGTCTCTTGAGGCACTTTCAAAACAGGTTGTGTTGCTACCAGTGAGCTTTGCAACATACCTAAATGGACTTCCTGGTAGTGCGCTGCATCATATCGTCAGATCGTGAAAGCCAGTCTTCTCGCCAACAATGTTTACAACACGATGTCCACGAACGTGTCTTGCTTAACTTAGCCGCAACAAATCAGAGTCCACCAACTCAACATGGAAAGGCAGTAAACCAGTAGCATTAGCGCGAGCGTGCATGCTGAGAGTGTGTGGACAGAATACATCCAGCGTATGACATTTTGCAACCAAGGTGCTGGAAGCAACTTTTTTTGAGGTGTTCTTCTTGACCACACCTCCGACCAACAAATTTGATTGTTCAAGCTTGGCGTTGCGATTGCAGCAATGATTTCGCTTGCTGCAGGCCGAAAGAGGTCTTGAGAGTTTCGCTTTTGTACTAGATCCGTGGGCCTTGCACACGATTTAACTTTGGGCCTCGAAAATGGTGCACTTGAATATGCTACCTGCAACCACTCATGTCGCCAATGCTGTGTGCGGAAGCACCGAGCACTATGCTTCTTCCGTGCGGTCACTGCAATTGGCCGAGGTGGCGACTATGTGTATGAAGCACATCCATCAGCGACTCCATGGACGACCGCTGCGACGTCCTGGGCCATTCGCTTTGACACAAGCATTAGGCTTCACCTTTGCTGCTTGCCGCCATTCCTGTCTCGCATGGTAATAGCATGACGAACGCTGGCAACAACCAGGAGTAAGTAGGTAGTACGCGGTAGTAACAATAGTAGGTAGTGGTAGTAGCGGATGCAAGAAATCAACAACTGCTACGATGGCAACGACCAACGTACCAACGAATTGACTATGACCGCGAAGAGCACTACCAAGCCCCCTTCGTGAGCCTTTTGATTTCGGTCATTTGGACGTCTGTCGTTCGACGTCTCCTGCCTCTACTGCCACCACGACTTACTAATTACTCCTCTTCCTCCTCCTCTCGCTGCTGCGGTGGCTGCTCCTAGCACTAATGTACCACTGCTACGGCAAAACACGACCACCATGACAGCGACTGCTACTCAGACGTACTCGATGACGGCCAGATGCGGACAGTATAGAGCGACGACTGATTACGGTGTCATGTCAAAGCAGGCGTCGTGGCTGACAGCAACCTGTACGACGATGTTGTGAAAGTAGTTGAAGACTAGGAGCAGTACTCGTAATGGATGCAGCAATCGTGCGTACAAGAAATGGTCTAAGACCTGGGGAAAGAATGCCGCAGAATCGTCCGCGTCGTCGTCGTCGCCATGGTCGGCGAGGTACAGGACACTCATTTAGCAACTGAATTGAACACTGATGGCGGCCCAGGCTCACAGACAGCATGCTGCCGAATGCCCGCCTGTAGTACTCGCTGGGGTGTTGAGAGCTTCATAGGGTTTTGCAGACATAGTTAAGTAGTTTTGGGCAATCCTTCAAGCAATGCGAAGTCGCCCCGCGCAACCACAGAATTTGTCACTGCATTTCGTGAAGCATTGACCTCGGAGCCACTCCTTCCATACAGACTCTTACCGTGGCCAATTGCTTCGAGTTCATACTTCCCGACCGTGCTGAGACATGCAGAGGTTTGGGTGTCTTCAGATTCGACATGGCGCACAGAAGTACAGGCTTTCAAGTTAATGCTGCGCCGCAATGATGGCAGTGACAGATGCTACAGCTTGACCAACATTGGTAGCCGGGGAAAGTAGGACGGCGGTGCACCTCCCAGGAACCGGCAAGGACCTCAAGGATCTTGCAAGCGCTGAGCTCGATCTGTAAAGCTATCCATGCAGATTTCTTTGCAAAGAAGCCAGAATCAGGTCATGATCTGAGGTCCAGGCGTCGGGCTGCCTGGCAAAGACTTCTCCACTAAACCGTGCTAATTCGGTTTGAGGCGCAGTTAGCTACGCAGTTCTTAAACTAGGGGTACACAATATACTCAACGTAACCTTCCTTGAACCAGCGACTCTGTCGAGAATCTCGGGGCATAGTCTGCTCTAGATTCCGGCGAGCCCTGAAAGATTACCCTGCAAGGTCGGTGCCTGGGCCTGGATCCGCCATCCGGGGCTTCGCAATGGCCTGAGTGAAGCTGGCAGTCTTGGGATAGTGTGCCTAACGAAAGCTGCCAAGGCCTCTTGCCTCAGTACATTGAGGTCAGGACGGGTGTTGATGTGTTGGGCGATGTGCGTGGGCGGTTGTGTGGAGCCTGGTTGCAAGGCGACTGGGATGCTGACTGGAAAGGGCGGTTCTGGTACATCGAAAGCAGACGGTGGGCCTGCGGCCAGACCGTGTGCGCTGGATGTCCCGTTGTTGCGGGGCCTTGTCAGAGCACACCGATGATCCGCGAAGCAGGATGGAGTATGAACCAGAAAATGAACCGTATTAAGCATGCAGGCATCGTGTGGTACGGGGTTAGGAGCAGTTGGACAGGCTTTGCTCTGCCTTGGAGACAGTGAGCCGCCCTGCAAGCATTAGGTCTCAGATTTGCAGCGCAACGCAAAGATAGTGCTCGCAGCTGGCGGGAAGCCAGGTCCCGAAGCCTTGAAGCCCCGAAGCCCTAAAGCATAAACTCCTTGTTGAAGGATGCATCAACATCCTTCCTCCTCAGATGGCCGAGATTCGGCTTCCACTCCACCATGGAGAGCTTGGAAGCTTTGGAGTGGCCGTCGAAGGCCTCGGTTTTTGTGTGACTGATTCGGCAGTATCCAAGCCTCGGCTGACTTCTGAGCCCTTCCTAAAAGTTAAACTTTTAGCTTACTTAGTATAGGTCATATAGAAACCCAAAAAGTTAAAGTCCTAAGAGCCAACCAAGAAGCTTGCAAACAAGTCCATGCGAGCTAAAGTGATTCGAGAGCCGAGCAACTGAGCCACCGTTCATACCAGCTCAGCACGGCTGGTATCCCTTTCCCCGGTGGTTCGACATTGACGTGCAGTGTTGGTTTCGCCCCAGCAACACAAGAGCTCTTGGCTAGCCGCGAGCCACCATGGAGATCGCTCGGGGGATTGTGCGAGCACTTGATGCTAGTTTGCACTCCTCTTCAGAACGACTCAAGCAACAATCCTCCACATTGCCCCACCCGCCGCTTTGGAAGTGACGAGACTAGCCTCTGCTGCCCACACACAACTTCATGTGCCAGTATCCCTCGACTGGATAGCCCAGATCGCGTGCCGAAGCACCCTGCAGACGTCGAGCGGGAAGATGTCGCTCGCGTCGACGGCTCCTTGTTTAAAGCGGTTATCCAAACACCCGACTTGCGAATAAGGACGAGGCACAAGCTTGGTTTCGCAGCGGACGCACGAACAAGCACCATACATCCAGTGGTCCATTCATCTGGCCGAAGTAGGAAGACAGGTGTGCGGCAGCACAGCACAATGCAACTCGTCATGTAGCTACTTGGAACAAAGGGGCAGCTTGTAGACAGCAAAAGATCTTATTCCCCCTTTCACAATGCAGGGATGAAGCGTGCAGACATACTTGGCAGCTGGGTTTCGTAGGGACGCCTTCT
Source organism: Symbiodinium sp. CCMP2592 (assembly GCA_905221615.1). Classification (NCBI taxonomy): domain Eukaryota; class Dinophyceae; order Suessiales; family Symbiodiniaceae; genus Symbiodinium; species Symbiodinium sp. CCMP2592. The sequence continues at coordinate 257,480 of CAJNDT010006021.1, read as the reverse complement.
TGATTGGATCGAAGGAAGCCGGGGGTCATGTAACAAGTCTGTAGCATCACCGAATCACAGCAGCAACAGAATCTGAACGCTCACTTTGTCGATCCGCTTTGTATACAACTCTAAAGATTGGCAACCTTCAGATGTGCGTCTGAAGGCACCCCCGAAAGCCGTCGTGACTCAGCACTCGTCAGCGCATAGCTCCACAGAACATGTACCGATGGCCCAGTGCAAGGAATGACGGTGTTCACAACGACAACGACGACTTTGCAAACGCAAGTCTGCGAAACTTCTCAAAAATCATGGTAATAGTATATGCGAACATCGACAGATCCGAAGAACACTCAATGTCGATCCCCCCTGAACCGTAGTCCAAAATCGCGAGAAGGCCTTGCTGGGCAAGGGTGCCGCCTGACGCGACGGGCCACAGGCAAGCAGAACTTGCAATGAAGAGGTCATGCAGAGAAACAACGAGTTCTGGAGGTCCTTAAATTAAATACATGGCTGCCTAGATAAGACGGATGCAAACTTCACGATGTGTCCGTGTCGGGATCGTTTGCACGAAGGGACTCTGGCATTCAGACCAGGCCTGCGAGAGCTCTGGTGTCGGGTACAAGCACTTGCGGGCACGACTCAGCCGCTCTCGCTCCTGGCCCTTGGCGTTCTGTTTACCTGCAGCTGAGTACCCCGGCTCTTCATAGGCCTTCGGCCTAATCAACCACAAAACATGCGGTCTCGCTTCTGATAGAATGCCAAGCCAGATATGTAACAGACTGTAACAGAATCCGCGTGCGGCTGCATCGGGGTGACGCATCACCGAGATTTTTGAAGAAAGTTGGTCATGCAACATGACACGTGCAATTGTTCTTCCGGTAGCCGGAGAACACCAAGCCCCTGAATCTTCTCCCTGTACCTCACCCCACAGTGCTCCCGAGAGGCTAGATCTCTGGTAGTCGACCAGGGCATCCTGCATACACAATTCCTTTACCGAGCGGCGAGATCTGCTCAACAGAACCTTTTGTTGAAGTTGACTATAAAAAGTGTGCGGGTGAACATGCCAGGTATGTCAATGCTTCGCTAGCCTGTTAGCATGCAGTACCCGCTGGTTGGTCACTGGCTCTGATTGTGGCATCTCTGTCAGAACCACATAAATCACATCCATTAAGCTGGACTTGGACAAGCTTTGGGCTTGGTGCTTGGCATCTTTTTGCAGAAAACCTTGAACGGCTACAGCTTGAAGTTCTGATCAGTCTCTGCCTAATTCATTCTCAGCCGAACATGCATGCAAAGCCCTCTGGCAATACCGGTCGCTCTTATCCATCACCCTCCTTGACCAACCGCAGCGCCGGCGGTACTCTGCGCATTTCCTCAGGCGTCAGCAATTTAATCTCTCTGTTCCAGTGAGCCGCGCTTGACCGACACGAGAGCTTGTTTGCTCACTACCCTCAGGCTCCCAGATTCCAAGCTCCGAGGCATCACCCTCGGATACTGCGCAGTTCAGTAGCACCGAGCCGCTGCCAGCATGCGTAGGACATCCTCCTCGGACAGCACGTCCTGAGCCTGGCTGGGCTGGGGAACCTGAAGGCGAGTTGGACACCTTTCCATCACTGCCCATGTAGGAATCCATGGGCTGACGGTTCTGAAAGAGCTCGCAAACCTCCCCCTCCCTCAGAGAAAGCCGCACCTGAGCATGGGCCATGCTGGGCTGCAGCAGGGGCGGCTGCAGGGGCGGAAGCGGATCCTTCGAACATTAAAGAGAGGTCAGCTGTGCTGCTGATTCATGATGTCTGCCCGAGGCGCAGAATGTCAGAGCAGAGAGGCGAGAGTAACAGGGCACAGCCACCCGACTCTGATGATGCTCCCCCTGATTAGGCATCTCAGTCCAAACCCTTACCTTTGCTCGGGTCTCGGTTCGTGCCTGCCGCAATCAGCAGGCTTGTGCGCAAGTCGCGGCAAGAATGCGACCGACGACATTAGTTTGCTGGCCGCTTGCCGCTGTTGCTACAAGCCTACACAGACCCCTGACCACGAGGGTTAGCGGCGAAAAAATGCTCGCGCCCAGGTGGAAGTGACATGCACACCTGGTGCTCAAGGCTTAGGGTTGAAAGGAGAAGCAAACGTTCGGCAGTTAGGCCACGGAGTGAAGCCCTTCGATTGACACAGGAGCATAAGAAGCGGGGTTAGCGTTTGACTCGGGTGTGCAATCGTGGACGGCGGGGCGGACAGAACGTTACTTCTGATGCAAGAACATCAAATCGCAAGATACCTGATCAACCCGCACGACACCTTCCGCAACAAACTGAGGCTCTTCCAAACCGCAGTCAAGGACTAGCCGCCAAAGCCCGCCTCCTCACCTCGATGATACGCAGCCTGAGCAGAGATTACTCCGAGTGGGATGTCGGTGTGGTATACCGGTACTCATGCGAGGCGTAGTGCAATACCTTTCATTCTTTACCCGGTGTCTCTGACACACCCCCCCTTCTCAGCATGCTGCTCCGCCCTCATCTTGGCTAAATCTCAGTGAAATCCGAAACTGGCATGTCTGTCCTGGGCTCCCCGGCCGATCAGTCTTTCAGTACATCTTCTCTCTTCTGCTGCATGTGACGACGGGACAGTGCAGACGAGCTTGCTGGCGTGCTGGGGGTCCGAGGGGTCTGTCCTCAAGGCCCCTCACGGGGTTGAGCGATGCTCACGTTCCCCCTAATGTGCCTGTATACTGTACGCCCGCAACAAAACACGAGCTGATCCTCTCTCTCTCTCCCTCCTGGGCTCTCTCTCTCTCTCTCTCTCTCTCTGTCTCTCTCTCGCTCGCTCGCTTCTCCCAATCCTAAGCTTTTCAATTTAAGAGGCCTGGCCAAGGCCTAAGTCTCGGCAACTGAGCGGGAAATAGGAGTAACAACTCCACTACCCGTAGTTGCACGAACCACGTTGCCTGTGACAGACAGTAACAGTATCAGCGAAAGAGGTGATGGCCTGGTAGCTGTGTCAGGCGTTGTAGTGACAACACTTGCTTGAATCAGCGACAAGTTGTAGGAGGGCTCCAAATCAAAGCCCCACCTCCTCGATGTATCTTTGAAGCTGTGCAGTGGAGAGTGGTCGGTTCCTCGGTTTCGAAGCAGGTGGGTTGGGATTTCGTTATTCACGGCTTATGGAACCGCCGCCGGACCAGCCTAAGGGGGCGGGAACCAGGGTAGTTTATGCTTGCACTAGATTGGTGCTCCACTGCTCTTGTTGCCGAGCTTGCTTTGCACGTAGCCCCTGGCTCCGAAGCAAGCAAACTGAAAATATGAAAGGGCCTTGCAAGTGCATGAGTCTGACTTGATCGTGGCACGCAGCGGCATTCCGCTTTAAACCTACCATGCCACACATGCAGATTTGAAACTCTAGGTACAAACGGCTCTACCTCAACACATTTCAGGTCGCCTGACTTCTGCATGACTGGTATCTCGAATTCTCTAACAGCCTGCTCTTGGAACTGGGTCGCGGCAGAATGCCGGTCTTCGCGGAAGCATCTGGCGCTGGCACATCCTGGGGCAAGACTGCGTTGCGCTGGTCAGTGCCATGCGGAGGTCGGCGGAGGTACACGACCCATCAAACACTGCAGAGCTAGTGGTGCGAGCAAAGGCCCGCTGATAAACATCTATGTGCTTGTCATCATGTCTGACCTTGCCGATGAAACTTGCCGGCTACTTTGGAAGGTTCGGCCACCGGGAACTGAGAACTGCTACTGTCTATACGCTTGTAGGTGGCCGCATTCTCTGGCCGCTGCATGCGAGGAGCAGGGAAGGGCTCCGTCATCAGGGACGAAGTGGGCTGCAGATACCTTCCACGACAGGGCATTCCTGGCTGCCGGCTTCAAAAGCCCCTTGTATGGAGTCGGCCTCGGCACACTAGTAACTAGTAGATTGTGCTGCTTTCTCATTCCGCCATCGCAGCAGGTAAGACTGTAAGACGTGGGGTATCAGCTAACAACGCTCAGGAAGCAAAACATGGACATGTCGGCCTGGAGCCCTGGAAAGAGCCGGGAAGAGAAGTGGACATGGCCAGAGCTTCCGAGTCGAAAGCTGCTCTTCTGGTCAAGGACTGATGGAGCTGAGGCTGAGGGGTTGAAGCTACGTCAAAGCAATAATCATTGCTGAAGTGGAAGTACCGGGGCTTGGGCATGGGACTTGAACAGAAGATTTCCATTTTCATCTGGCAGCTTTCTAGCAAGCTGCTGCTTTGATCCAACATGCACAGGCAGGGACCCAAGTGCATGACATGCAGTTGCGTGAGGTATGACCCGGGCCCTACAATAAAGCCAGCGCTTACGAGAAGCCGATATCCTCAGCCCAAGCATCTGTAAACGTCAGCGTCGGGATGAGCTTTGAACACGGCTTCCGCCACCCCCTGTGCACTCCCCGAGTACACACCTCAGTCGGGCAGGAATTGTAGAGCATGTGCTCCGCTGCACAATCTTTGTCAAGCATTGTGTCGGAATTGAACGGTGACTCGAAGCTTGCTCTGACTAATTGCTCACGAGCCTGGCTCGACTCTACGTTTAGTCCATCCAAGTAACAGTTGCACTGGTGCACGATGAAGTCCTCCTTTGCCTGAAGCCTGAGTTACATGCTAGCTTGGCTTAACAAAGACAGGATGAAACAAAACGCGCCGTCTGCTCGGAACGGGATCAATGCTACAACAGCTTCCGCCCATGCAAGAATGAAGTACTTCGAGCATCGGGTCCAAACTCCCGAGATCGTGCTGGGTGTGCGAATAGAGCTTCGGCAGGAGAGCAAAAAGCATATGTTCACAAGGAAAGAACAGCTAATTATAGCGGCCTTAATAACCACCTATACTAGTTCGGGGGCTCCTTCTTATAATTATGGCAGGGGCCCCAAAGCCCTATTCTAAGAATTCAGGCCCCTAGATTATATACTTAGTCAGAAAGCTAAGGTGAGTGAGCCGAGCCGCAGATCTCCAGCTCTGTGGATCAGGGTTCCACCAAGCGGCCTGCGAGGTGAAGACATAGTGCTGTTACTACTGTTGATGATATAAATCCTGCATGACCCATAATAAGGAATATACCATAATTCCCATGTATTCCTTATTATGGGTAATTCAGGATTTATATCGTGAACCGTACCACTCCCACTCACGGTAACGCTCCCACTATCCTCACCACTACCACCACTGCGACTGCTACTGCTACTACTGCTGCTGCTGCTACTACTACTACTACTACTACTACTACAACTACTACTACTACTACTACTACTACTACTACTACTACTACTACTACTACTACTACTACGGGTACTGATTATACCAATTACTTAATTACTTCTACTCCTACGACGACGACAAGGACGACGAGAGCAGCAGTTTCTCACCGGCCTCGAGTCGCTCGATCTTCGGGTCTCCTCCTTCTCCTCCTTCTTCTGTCCTAAGCACCAGAGCAGAAGTAAGCAAGGACAAGCACAACGGTGGAGTGTCCGTCGCATCATGAATTACTGAATTACTGGTACAGGCCACAGAGACCTTTCATCACCATGCTGCAGGCAAGGATGGTACTGGGACGACCTCTGGGGCATAGATCGTTTTACACTGACGGATCCGTCGGGAGCAAACGAGCCCATGGAACAGAATCCTCGCGTTCAGCCGGCATTTGGCTTACGCCCTCAAATACTCCCAGCCGATCTAGGCTCCATAGTATGCTTACGTAGAGTTTCGCTTGTGCCGGTGCAAAGCCCCGGCCGGTTGCTACCCAAGGCTCCCCAGCGGGTGCGTCGGGCTGCACTTTTCGGAGCCTCCTTGCGGCCATGGGTTCACGTGACTTGCCAGACTGCTAGCCCGGCACCATACCAGCAGTCTTGGACACATCCACTGACAACTCACTTGGCCTGACTTTGATCCCGCAGCGTCATCAGGAGCTTGATGGCGCCTCTGTCCTCTTGTTCACACTTGCGGAGCTGCATGGTCCCTTGTACTGTAGATTGCCAGCGGGCGATTTGGAACGACTGCAAGTCCGACTTCAAGCTTTGGGGAACAGCGAGGAGGACGCTGCAAGCAAACCAAAACCATGATCCGAAGTATACGTATCGACCCCTACCGGACCTGAGTAGTCAAGTTTATCCTCAGCAAGCTCAAGCTCTGCATGGAATCATGATGGAAACTTCCTGCCAACCATTGAGCAATGGATGTGCTGAGGAAACCCGAAGTTTCGCACAACATCCACATTCAGCCGGAAATCTATGCCACCTGTGAATTCTAATCAAAAATTCTGACCAGCTAGAAAATCCCACACTCACGCCGGTCCATCCGAAAGGCTTCATCTGCTCCCAAACGTGGCCGTCCTGGGCCCTCATGGCTGCCTGTAGGTCACCGCCGTACGGTAATGCTGCGGGGACTTCCGCCTTTTCGAGCAAGGCCACACTGTTTCAAGGCTGAAGCTCGGACCAACATCTTTAGGGGGAGCATATCAATAGTCATATCTAGGTATATAGAAATAAACAAGCGGCTGAATGCATATGCAGTATATTAGTATATTTGCATGTTGCCAGAAGCACATCGAGCATTCATCCCGCAAAGCGTTTTCCACCTGTTGCTTTCAAGCACTTTCGCATGCAGATGGCCTCTGCCCCAGATGGTCTCAGAGTGGCATCGCCGCCTCAAGCCAGACTCTGGAATGCAGGGGGGGGGCTGTGCGCGAGAGCGGACATGTCAAGCGTTGACCGCAGAACATGGAGGGAACATGATATGTTGTAGCTCCCATCGGACTCTGCCTCGAAAACACGGGACGTTGCCAGTAAGGTCAGTAAGGACCAGACTGTCAGGCTCCAGAGAGCTTGTCTGGCGGTCCCCTCGCCGCCAGCGTGGCGCTTGGAGGAGCTCGTCCTTCTTCTTCCATAAGACCCTTTTGTTTTGTGCCCAGAAGAAACGTCATGTGCGAATGGCCTAGAACTGCGTGATGGGTCCGGGAAGTGTGTCCGTCATACGGCAGTGTCCAGATAAGTTGCGTGTCGGCTCGTTCTCCCGATGTTCGAAGCCTTCTATCTAGTGCCTTTGACGGGGTCCCATGCTTCAGGTTTGCGGAGGGGCAACTGAACCCCGAATGCTGGCTTCACAAGTGCTGGCATGCCCAAACATGTGGTCGGATGTCGAGCCGACAATCTTGTCAAACTGCCTGTCTGGCTTACTGAAGCCACTTAATCTCCCTGACTGAGCGGACGACGACGTTCAGAGCATCAAATACCGTAATGTTTTCGCAAGGTTTTGGTGGTTGGGAGTTGTATAACATAGGCAAGCATAGCAACCTTCACAGAATGGTGTGGCAGGAAAGTCGGCCTACGTTCACCAGCACGTGGCGTACACAAGCAAAGTACAAAGCAACGCCAAACTCATAAAATGTCCGCATCATACAGTCGAAGTCCCGCGACTAAGGCCGAGGGATGTGGGAGCCATAGAGCCACAGAGGCGACGATCAGTGTGTTCATGATTACCAGACGATGCTCAGTGCGGTGTACCAACCATTAGATCCGTCGAAGCTGCAAGCCGTTACCGTACCTTTTTACGAAACCCGACGCCGTCAGGCACTCAGTCACTGAAGTCTCATCCTCATCGCCGCGAGGAGGCTGTTTTTCGGCAGGGGCATCCTTCCGGTGCTCCTGCCAGTGACATTTAAAGCCGAGACACCAGGATCGATGTGTGTTCCGAATGCGCATACTGTTAGATAGGTGGATGGACAGATAGACGTATGCAAACAGACAGAGGTTGCTTGTCATTCAAGCACGTCCATGACAAAGTACAGCTTCTTTTCAGGGCACAGCCGGGTGCTGTCCTCCTCTGGCGCTTCCCTTGGAGGAGATGTCGGCTTGATCGGCCAGGGTTCGCGGATCAAGGCCAATGCCTTTCAGTGTTGCGATATCCATGGCCAATCGGCACAGGTACTGTGTCTGCTAGATCGGCCAATGCCTGCTTCTGCTACGGTTTCTACAGCACAGCGACGGTTACGTGGAATCAACTGCCACACCATGGCCAGAACCCTAAGACCGCTTCGCTGTACAATATCCATCAGGCTGAACCACGGGACAGAAGAACATCATGGCGCTCTCTGCCACACCAGCGTCTTAGTCACTCTCACCCTCATTCTTACCATGTGTACTTTTGTCACTAGAAGAGGGTAATTCCGGACCTGACGGAGCTTCGCGACGGCCGCGGGCAAAGCGACTTCATCCACCAGGAAGCACGGCAGTATCTGGTCCTTGGTGCCAGAGGTCTCACTCAGCACTGGCAGTCATTGAAACCTAAGGTCATCAAGGCCAAGACTCCCTTGAAAACAGGCATTCCTGACAAGCAGCGCTAGCAGGTAGCACCCAGGTGGCGCAGTTCCTGCCAGGCCTCATCTGTGCAATCCAAATAGCTTGGCCGCTAGGCTCCTTTATCATGGTGCTTGCAGGGTGTAGGAACTGTTAGGTTAGTAGAGGGCCCAGCAAGGGATCACAGGGGACTCATCGGGCTCTTGGCTTGGACTAGCGTGCCGATGCAGTTTTGGTGTGATGGAAAGACCTAGGACTCCAGTAGGAGGGGTTTACTTCCTCTGCGATGTTGAATAGGTTTCTTCGACACATGTACGACGGCATGACCGGACCATTTCGCTCCACCACGGCCCAAACAATCCGGAGGTTGGGCGAGCTCATGCTCAATCTTGAGACGGAAACAGCTGATGTCAGATGTGATTCACCAACCATCCGGTAGCCTCCCATCAAGCCGGAAAACATTGATGCAGTGATTCCAAAAAGACGTCCACTCTGACTCTCGACTCGGGTATCGCAGGAAGCAGCACTGCATGCGAAAAGTGATGCTTGTCGCTGATCCTCCGAAACCGGGCTTCTTACAAGGACCATCAGGACTTTCAGATCCACTGTTTGGGGTGCCCGGCGAGATGTACATAGAAACCTTCATAACTTGAATAGGGGTTTTGCAAACTACTACAGCTAATTATTCCGGCCCCTATATTACAAACGGAGTTCTGAGGCAAAGTTGCATCCTGCCGAGGACGCTGTCGAAATCCGCTCCGTGGCTCTCAGAGAGCCCATGACCCTGAGTTCTCATATAGGGCTCCTTTAAGGGATCTTTAAGGGTTCTCAAAGGGTTCTCAAAGGGTTAAGGGTTTAAGGGTCCAAAGGGGGGCTTCCGAAAATAGGGGACCCTAATATAGTACCCTAAATCGTAGGACCCTTATTGTAAGGACCATTTTCGGAAACTCGCATATCCAGAGTCAGAGCTGCAAATGTGGAAGCATATCTGCCGGCCTTCCAAGTAATCCATTGCAACTCCTACATACATGCAGACATAGGTACAGGCATACATACATACATACATTAACATCCATCCATCCACCCAGGGATGGATGGATGGATGGATGGACGGACGGACGCATCCAATGTACATATGCATACACGCACCAGGCATGGATGGCTGGATGAATGGACGGACATAGATTTGTTTTCATTTGACAAAATGGAGCTTTTAGACTCTGTAATACTCTGTATCTATATTCTACTTAATTCATCTGCCGCAGACCAGAGGAACAGTATCCGCTGCCACTCTCCCCCTCTCGTTGCAGTGCATCGTCCGAGATTGGAGTCGGAGTGAAATGCCGATTTCTCTAGAGCCGGTCATCTATCTGTATGTATATCTATATACAAGATACCAATGGATACATACATATATATATATATACACACACACACCTACATCTATCTATCGTTATCCGGCACAGTATGTATCTGTCGATCTATATCTCTCCCCATGCGTCTGCACATCTATGTTAAGACAGTGTAGCCAAAAGCAGGCAGGACGACATCAGCTGTGGTGCCTTGCCATGGTGCCTGACCTTCTGCCGCCCGACCAGGGCCAGACAGGCGAAGGTGGCGCTTGCGCCGTAGGAAAAGTCCTTGAAACTCTGATCAAAACTGACGAAACTCTACGACGAGTGCTCTCAACAGAACGGAGAGGATAGGACTGATGTCGTATCAAGCACAGGCTCAAGTTCAGTTTGAAGTAGAAGCTGGGTTCTAACATCGGGCTCAGTCATGCTTTGCCTTGATCAATGCCGATGCTTGGCTCTGTGGCCGCCCACCTCCTTGGCCATCTTGTAGTCCGGACAGGTGTAAATCCCCCGACCAAATGCCGCACCTTCGCTCTCTCTGGCAGAGCATCGAGTCAGGCTGAAGAACGGTGTCATGCCGAAGAAAGGATAGGAACCCCGCAGGCCCGAGAAACCGTAGGGAGCACTGCTGTGGAGTCCAGACCAAACATATTCTGGACAGAATCTGGACAGTTTCTGCTGCACACTGTGCAAAATGTGATTCAAACTCTGCTAAGAACTTGTGCATGACAAGCCCACAGCGAGCACACGCACACATGCTATCCCAAGGGCAGCTGCTTTCAGTCAACTACAAATACTTCGACTGTGTTTCTGTGGACAGGTTGCATCATCTGACACAGTACATTGCGCACAACGCGAAGCATGGCAAAGGCACCATGCTTCTTCTTGACACCCGCAGGGTCTGCGCTGGGAACGCGGAGGTTGCTCTCCTAGGCAATGCATCATGTGAGTCTCTCAAACGGGCGCTGATGTTCTGCATGATCTGCCACTTCAAAGTCCAGCAAGCTGGGCTGAATGCAGCCGAGCTTCTACAATGCTCTGGAAGTTCTCTTCCGCTGTCCAATGGAAAGTCCTAGGACAGCCAGCTCTGTGCACTGATAGAGCCAACTAGCTGGAAGAAAGGGTGTGATTGTTGAGGTGGTGTTATATCGGAGCTGTCTGCTCAGGACGGAGCACAACTCAACCAAGCATGGATTCAACAATCCGTGAAGTCGCTGGACGAGCCAACCTAAGGCCACAAGACTCACTATGAAGTCTGCCCCTTAGGGCTACTTCTAATTGTAAAGTTTGAGCTTCGCCCTTTCGAGGTAGGGCTTCGTAGCTGAGCCCCGGCTACCTCCAAAAACAAGAACTCCTAAAATCTCCAAGACTTCAAGAGCCTGAAGGTCCCAATCACGCCTACAACCTTCATCTCAAAAATTCTGCTGCCCAGTCTCACTTGTGGACTTGCCAGATCCGGCCCCAACCTTGTGGATCGAAATGGAAATTCTTTCGGACTCTTGGCTCCATGGGCTGAAGTGTTCCGGAAGGGTTCCTAAGGGCTGTATACGAGCTTGAGCGGCTACTACCAGGGTCCGAATAGTAAGGGCAATGGTTCAACGTTTAGGGCTTTTTGTGCTCGAGGCTCCAGGATTAGGGCCTCAAGTCCCAGGGCGGGGAGTCTAGTCTAGTTGAGGGTCTGAGATGCGTGGCGATGATGCTACTGATGATCGCGGTGCCGAAAGCTCGATGGTGTGGGTGATTACCCTGCAGATGAAGCTGAAAGCACTGCAAAGTCGGTTCCCACCCAGCCGCTCGCGTAGAAAGCGCACATAGCGAAGGAGGAATGCCAGGGCGTTGTCGAAACCTTGCAAACAACGCAGCTTTAACCTTCTCGTCCGCAGCAAACGCAACAACAACATCCAATGGGTATCACATGAGAAACCTCCAGCCAAGTAGGGAGGTAACGAGAAGGTATACCTTCGGAAAGCTATGAAGCTCTCTGTCAGCTTCGACGGCCGTCTGCAATCCTACCCATGGCTCGAGGAAAACCCGCACGAAAAGACAACATGTGTAGTTGCAATTCTGTGACCTTAACTTGTCAGGTGCTGAAAACAGGAACAATGCCGACAGCCAAAGGCCTGACAGTGAACCCCCCCGCCGTTGCTGGCAAAGGGCTAACAACTTTGCCTTCACACGGGAGTCCTTTGGGAGGCCGCACCTCCTGTCAGCTCACTGAAAGAAGAATTCGACTTGTATCACTTACCTGCGGCACAACACTGTACGGTTTGAGGGTCTTCCGAAAAGATGAGGAGTTGGGCGAAAGTAAGAGGTTGCTGAGACTCGCACAGGCGGGGCAGCATCTGGTACACTCTACGGTCCCTACAAAATGAGATCCCAACTAACTCTGTGCAGATTCTTGGGGAACCCCCAGTGAAGACGGCTCTCAGGGAGCATCGATGGAAGACACAACCCACAACTTCGCGTCCTCGGCGTTACGGAGCAATTCCACCAGTCGCACCGTGCGCTCTGTTACGACATCCTCGTCCACTTCGACTCCCTGTGCGGGTTGGGTGCGCGGAATCAGAAATCAGGAACGGTGGTCTCTTGGATTTAGATATTGGAGTCTTTCTACTTTTGTCCTCTGTTGCTTCCTTCACCCTGCACCGCTCCAGCTCCTGAAGCTGCCCGTTCTGTGCCAATGCCAGCAATGAAGCACGGTCCTGTTGCAAACCCACACATTCTTCGGCAGTTTTCAGCCGTCTCGAGATATCTAGCATCGGTCTTAGTTCAACTTTCCGGCTACTTACAATCCAATGTGGGCTTCGTATACAGTCCCATTCATAACATTCTCGCATAACAGTCCCTGCCTAGTTACACCATAGTTAATTCCCCTCCCCCCCCTCCAAAGCCCTGTTGCACTATTGAAGGCTCCAAACTCGGCAAGTTTTGAAGAGTGCTTGCATTTCTCGACCTTTCGCCCTCTCGCCTCCTGCATTCGAGGATCCTCGGTCACATGATGTTGCGTGCAGCTGCCTAGCTGAAGGGTGAGGGTTTAGGGCACACTTCAGGACGTTTGGGTTCAGGAGGTGCTTCTTGTGCTTTCAGGTGTTGGGATGGTGCTCGCATCTTGAGTTTTTGCTTCGCACCGAAGGCTTGCATTGCCACGGCTTTGAGACGGTTCAATTTATTCTGCTGCCCCGTTGTCTCTGTTCAGCCGGGCAAGCCTGGATGTGAAACTGCAGGATGCATTGTGAACTTGCACTATCCGGCAGGTGACTAGATATTCATGATGCTAAACGTGTCTGCCTTTGTTATGGGCTCGGTGGTCACAGATTCGTCCTTGCCATGAATGTTGTCAAGGGATGTCAAGGGTTCAGGGCTACTTCAGGGACGAAGTAAGGTTGAACAGTGTGTGAACCAAGTTTCAGGATCGACTTCATCTTCCTCATCTGGAGTGTGCCAGTGCAGAGGCGCGGCCTTCGGCCTGGACCATTTCCAGCTCAGACAGGTCATACAGATAGGACAAGTTGAGGTCCTGTGCATGCCTAGATCTCCTTGCCCTGAGCTTGCCAGTTTTTTGTGATGCATGCGCCATGGATGCTTTGATTAAGCCGTCGTTACGTCGAACCTGGCACAGCGCTGGCGATGTAAGCCTCATGCTGATGTCCCTGCCTAGCCTGCCCGTAGCAATCTTGCGTCGCTGTTCGACGGGTCAAGTTCTGGATCCACTGCATCCGTGAGCCAAGTGCTTCTGAACTGGTGTTGGTCTTTCGACGAAGATCCCGTACTCACGATCAATGCCCTGCAGCCCTACAACCTAAACCCAGTAAACCCTAAAAGCCCATTTTGCATCCGGTCTGCAGCGACTCTCCCGGGTCCGCCCTCAAGCCCTAAACCCCAAACCCTCAACCAACCAACCTAAGCCGGAAATTTAAGGCAACAAAGCCGACATGGCCCGAGCCACCCTCGAGCCGCCTGCGCGGAGGCTTGGCGCCGCCTTCGCGTTGAGTCGCTGCCAAGGCCAAAGGCCCGCGCAGGTCCACGCCCTGGAGTCAAGATTATGTCTGTAGGTATGTATATATGTACAATATACATGTATATTGTATACATATATATATATAGGTTAAATAAACAAAAACATATAAACAAATAAACAAAAAGGTAAATAAACAATACATATGTATATGAATAAACATATATACAAATATATATATATATATATATACAAACACACGTCTGTTAAGAGAGCAGCACCGAAAGGAATTGCCCTGCGCGGACTGGAGCTCGCAGGCTTTACCATGGTCCATGAAAAACATGCATCCGCTAGTAGCGCGTTTACACTGAAGCCCAGTAAGGTAGGGATGTCCCTATTCAATGCTTATGCTTGTGTCCTTTTTGGGTCCCTAGAATCAACATCGGGCCTGGGAGAACGTGCGCATGCCATTGCGGCGCATGGGCTTGACATCAATGGATAGTTTCTGTCAGTCGTTGCTCATGCGGGGTGCCTTCAATGCATACAAACCCGGAAACATTGCGAAGCGTACATCTTGACTTGGGATTGGCAGAGTGCCAAACTGCGACCGAGCTGTTTGACAGTCTCAGGCGGAAGGTGTTGGAATGAGAGGAAGGGATTTTCTCTTTGACTTAGAGGTTTTGTGGCTTGTGCATACAGGGAGGAGCATGAACCTCCCACAATCTCACTTCTGAAGCTCAGCACAGTGCACAGGTGGCGGGTCGGCGCGGCTTCTCGATTTAGGCACTCCCAAGCTGCGTTTACAACCTGCTACAGCTCTTGCTGCAGTCTGCAGTCGCTGGCTCTCTGCACAAGCATGCAAATTTACGAGAAATCACAGCCTGAAGAGGCTGTCTAAGGCTTCGAATGATTGGATGGTAAGCATGCCAAGCTTGCAAGCGGCTCTGATTTTCGAATCACAACAATCACCACCCGACCACGAACACACATGCTGCAGGTGCCTCAGTGTGCAAAAGACCTGAGGAAAAGAAAGGAGTTTGCGACGAGTGTCTCATTACATCCCTTCCGCACAGAGATACGAGAAACACGGGCTATAATACGTCCATGCTAGAACAAGAGCCATGCAATGGTAAGGGTGCGCATTCATGGATCGCAGCTGTCGTCACGTGATGTCACAGGTACATGTAGCCACTGTTCACAAGATTTGTCATGTCATGGTCATGTAGTTAAATAAGCGAGAACAATAGGGAACACTGACATGATCTTGCCTCGAGGCTGCGATGAGAACGATTATGTATACCTGTGTGCGTCTGAACGGCCCAAGGCTGCGAAGTTCCGGCATGGCACATGGCTGAGCATCGGGATTCTGGATCTGGGACTCTGCATGGCCAGGAGGTTGCTGAAACTCGAATGAGACTGGGCTCGTGAAACGGGTGTTGTACTCCGCCTGGGCAAAGTGAGCCAGGGACACTGGAGAATGCATAGCGGTGGCTTCTGGGTTTTGAGCACCGCAGCTGCTGGCCCATGTTCAACCATAGAACTGAGGAATCTTTGCGTTGTTGTCAAGCAGACGGCACTATCAAGTACCTTCGCTGCCACCTCTGTCCTGAAGCTTCGCTCCCAAGCACTCTTTCCAGGAGCAATTCCTGACGTTGCGAAACAGCTGGACCAGTTTTCGGTTCCCCAGCAGCATCTTTACTAACCCGATTGTTCCACACCCTTGAGGCAGGAGGGTTCTGGTGCCCGAAGGTGCCCGTAGAATGTACAAAGTCGGACACCAAGATATGGACCGCGAGCTGCGAGATGCCACTGCGCACACGCCCCAATGCGGCCATTCTGCAGAGTTGGCAAACACTGCTTGTAAGAAAGGGTGGCATCTCGGCTCCGAAACCGACGGAGCCCGTAGGTATCCCTTCTCAGGATCCAATGGTGATCCAGAGGAGAGTGCGACTCAGCCGCGACTAGGAAGCCGAAGCACGTTTAGTCATTTGGAACATGGAACAACCTCTTGCCGCTGGTCGCTGGGTGACGGGGCTCCGTGCTGCAACTTTTGGAAGCACAGTTCGTCGGACACATCATGTGGCACTTGACCCCAGGCTCACAATGCCACCTGAGATTCGGCCTCGGGATAAAGAAAGACTGACCTTCCGACTGCGGAAGAGGCTAAGGGGGTTCTGGCATCGACATCGGACTTGGAAGGAGTGGGTGTGATCCTTGTGCTGTAGCATCCAGCGTCCGCAGATGGGAACATTGAACGATACCATGATTACGTTGTGCATAATCTCCAAAACCAGACCTGCCACGATACAGACCAAGGGGCAACATGACGCACGTTCAGACTTTCAGACGACCGCTATGTGAACTAGCGTCTAATGTAGCAGTTCCTTTTCCTATCCAAGTCCTTGATGTCGCTCACTTCTCTGTAAGCATGTAGACTGGCGTCCAGTCCGCAGGAGGCGGGTCTTGCAAGAGTGTCTCCACTCGCTGGAGAAGCATCTTGCTTGGTGCGTCCTTGCGAACGGCATTGCGCTGTGAAGAAATCTACACTAGATCGTGGAAAAAATAGTTCAACCGACTGAAGTTGCAACATCATTACAGATGGTAAATCAAAGCGGCACCATGAAACTGCCTTTAGAGCAGATTCGGGGAGCTGGTACAAGCAGGGCGGGTTTCTTCAACCCACTCCCCATGCCTGGGGAAACCGCTCAAGGTACGTGAAGAGCAGGGATCTGGCAGCCTGCGACATACCCGCGCGGTCTCTGAGGAATGGGTGGGAAGTAGCATCAGAGATTGATTCTTCACGATTCCTGGACCAATCCTGAACTCATCTTCGATGTTTTGGCACCTTTCCCGAACAACAGTCAGACACCTCGCTACCAAGAAGCACGAACAGGCTGCAGTCATGCTCGGATGTGTGACATGGTTGGAAGTATGTAGACTGTATACTGCTTAGCCTGCTTGCCGCTCCAGCTCGAGCTATGCAGAAGATGCCTCCTTCATTCAAGTCAGGGGCGCTGGGCGGAACCCAAGCAACGAAATCCTGTGTTCCTGACGAATCCCTGGAGAGTTCGGATCAAGCCAGAAGCCTCCCCACCCATACAGGCTCACTGGAGCGTAAAGCTCGGCAGTCTACGTCGGCCTCGAACTTTCGTGCACGGTAGAGGGCGTGGACTTGAGTGAAGCCATCGGTGAAGAACCTTCGATGCATGGATTCAGATGTGCATCATCCATGCTTGTGTCCTGCAGCAGTGTCCGACATCTTTCGAACAGCTTAACAAGCATTTCAAGAATACAGCCCAAGTAAAATAGAAACGTCGCAACAAGTTCCGACAACACGAAGGCGAAGACAGCATACACCAGCTTCTACTTCGCTATTTGGCCGGCGGACAAGTAAAGCTTGCAGTCGACCACAAAAAGTCAACCGTCTGTTTCAGCTGTCTTACCAAAATGAAGGGTATACGGCCCCAAAGCCCTGGAAAGGGGGATCCCCGGTCACTTCCGGTCTACCGAAGTATGCGGCCCTTAATCAGTCTTGCGCGACATGATGATGGGTCCCTGCACACCTAAAACGACAGGTCGCCATGATGCATAACAATTCACGCCTGAACTTCAGCGTCATGGCTATAGCTTGTTCTCACACTTTCTCACTCTTACATCGTACTGGGCTCTGCCAGTCTCGTCAACTTGAGGACAGGCTTCGCCTTAAACCTCATCTCCCTGTCAACTGAGACCAGGAGCTGAACTTCCTCCAGCGATTCGAAAGAGTCGGGCAAAGAAGCCTGAACCTGAGCCAAGGGCTACGACCGCTACGATGTGGGAGATGGATGCATCTAGAATCTAGTGACGACTTGGAATTTGTTGGGACATCCAGGGCGGCGACCGGCACATGACTTCTGGTTCAATTTTGCCAGCTTGCTGCTTAAACTGGCGCCTAGCGGCTCTCTTTGCTAAACATCGACGTCGTTGCAAGAAGACTACACCACGAATGCGGCCATGACGACAATGCTTGCAAGTCCGAAGTCGCTTGGCACTCTTTCCTCTCTTGTCGTTGCAGCTACGTAATGCCTTCTGCCGGCATGTGGCGCCGACCAGCTGAAACAGCTCCGTCGCCTGAAGGGACAAATTCGATTGCACCTTTGTCGTGCTTCAAGCTGTCGTTGATGTTGCAAGCGTCAGTCAGCCTACGGCCAGTTAGATGTATGTGATAGGTGGACTTCCGGTCACATGTCCACACTGTTCATTCAGGTGTTGTTTCTTCCGAAGGCTGCGGGTGAGGGCCGGGCCTGGTGCCGACCTTTCACCGTCACCAGGTCCAACAGGCGAAGATGGAATTTCTCTCGCACTCCTCACGCAGGGCAAAGGTTGGATACAGGTCGAGAAACGACTCAGCTCCTCTTGTACGTAGTTCTTCGACAGTCTCCTATGCCACTACATGCTAGCATGCAGCAGTGGGAAGTCTCACACTTGCAAGTCTTTCCTGTGAGATCCCACATCCGAGGCTGTAAACACGAAGAAAAGGAATGCAGGCGCGCCCACCTTCCACCCTCAAACTCAAACACAAAGCTCCTGGTGCACTGGCGGCCTCCTCCTGCTCGCGACGCTTAGGGCTTGGCAACTGGAAGGCCCGCTACCTTTAGGTGCCGGGAGTTTACGATAATTCAAGATTCGCCGGTCTTGCATAAGAATACGAAGGACTTCAAGGAATCAATCTGCCACGTCCCATGCATTGTCCTATGTAGTGTCAGACAGCCTAAGCATCTGCCTTCTTCGCGCTTTTCTTGCCCGCATGAGCGACTGCGGCTGTCCCGCAGCATTAACGGATAAACGCCCTCATGATGGCGCTGGGCCACGTCAAGACATTGCGATGGACAGCCACGGAGTTCACAATCCACTGTGCAAATCCATCTCCCGCCTCGATGATGATGCCCACACCGTAAAACTTGCCTTGCGTTCGGCCACTGTTGGGAGTGCACTGAGCTTGAGCTTCCTACCTAGTTGGCGCAAAAATTTGGGGCTGCGGGACCACGCGCCCGAAAATGTGCGGTTCTAGAGCGCAGCAAAAATGCATGCCACATCCGCGCGCTGGTGCTCAATCGAGGAGGGTTTGTGTTTAGTCGTGTCTTAGGGACGGTGGACATCAACGACCGGCACCAGCGCAAACGCTTGCCCAACGTAATGTTCAGGCTCCACTTCTAGATCAGCTCGGAAGTGCCGCCACACGCAGAACAAAAATGCACATGCTTGCTTGCAGCTAACGATCTTTCGAGCAAAGGCACATAGTCCTTCCAACCGGGAAGCCAAATTAACGCTGTCGCCCACGAGACCATACCTCGGTAGCACTTCAGGCGCTGCATCACCGGTGCGGCAAAGCTCTAAAAATCCTGCGAAAACCTGACTCATGACCGGCGGGTCTAACCTGAAAAGCTAGCAGTGGCTGGTGGCCGTATACGAGCTGTATTCAGTCCATGACACTTCATGCGCTGTGAGCTGCCAATGTTCCCTGCCAGCACCTAAGTCTCCACTGCCCAGGCAGAAGCAGGCTTGGTTACCACGGCAAGCTTTCATCTCAACCCCTGGCTGCTGAAAGAATGACACCCAGGCGCAGTACCCCGGACCAGGCCCATACGAACTCGAACCTCAGGGCTGAGACGTGAGCTCGGGCAACTCAAGGAAGACTTGGAGAGCATGGTCAATGGGAACGCTTTAACTGATGTTGCCAAAATTCTCCGTAGCGTTGACATAGACATAGATGTGCACAGGTGTGAGCACTGCAAACACACCTGCCTCTGGAAGTCCTTCATTCATCCACTTCTCTCGAAGCTCAGATACTCGGTCCTGGCATTGACGACTTCAAACCCTGCTACTTAGAAGACAGCTGCAACCTCCTCTTGATGGATGCTGGAGAGGAGGGAAGCAACGGAGTGACTGAGTGACACACAATTTGCACCGCCCTGCGGCCGATGGCTCTACAGATCCGATACTGTAGAATTTGAATGGCTACAGGATGACTCCCAACAACATACGCGCAACATCTGAGACCGATTCTGGCTGGGTTTCTCAAGGGAGAAGACCTCGTCCAGCACAACAGGTGATCCCTTTCTACGACGCACATGTTGGGGATGTAGGAAACAACGGATGTAAGATGATGCAAATGATGGCCTTCATTTATTTCACCTGCGGCGGTGTCTGGTCGGTACCCAATGCCGCTGATGCCAGCAGTGTACCACGGACCTCCTTTCTTCAAGCCTCTGACTTTTTGGGATATTTCTTGGCGCCATGGAGGTTCGCAATGTTTCACCAGTGTTTCACATGGACGAAGGAAACGCCAAACTTGGCCAGGCTAGCACGCGGTATGCACCAGACCCCAACATGAACAGAGAGCTCTTCCGTGGTGACGTACGAGTTGTCGGGCAGAAGGGGTCGTGCTGACACAAGCTTATTTTAGCATCGATTGAGACAGCTTTAACTTAAATGTTAAAGCTCCTGATCGAAGTCTAGCGGGCTGTGTACGGCCTGCTGGTCCAAAGCTGCAGCGAGAGCGAGCTCGGTATGCTTGGGCCCAAGGTCGATGGGAGCCTTTGGTGTAGCACAAAACTCTTCGGCTCCAGTTTGTTTTGACAAGAGTCGTGAGAACCGGACTATGATGCAAGCATGACTGTCAGGCAGCCCTGCATCTTTAGATTTTGGATGTTTAGCAGGTCCTACCGTCCTACCATGACCTATAGGGCCTATAGGGTCATCTCCAGAAGGGCCGACAGCCCTTCAAGATGATCGCAATGTCTTGTTTGTTGGGATGCCGCTTTTGGCGTGCGCCTCTGTGGATGAAGCAGCCCATGCATGTCAACAGTTCTGGGCTTTCAAGCAAACCCTGAGACTCGGCTGCTTGCCGGTCTGTTGTTGACAGCATCCTTTGCACTGTATTCCTGCCGAAAGGGAGCATTCCACCACGCCATGATGGCATCACCGATGAACTCGCCGACTACGCCCCTCTTGCCCATGATGATCCTGCGAAGGATCGAGCAGTCGCGCGCACGCATAGTCTCTGCCACCCGTAAACCTCCGCTTCATGGGTTGTGGCCGAGCTGACAAGTTTTTGGCCACCCAGCTACCAGTACCCCGATATCTTTGGGCAAGAGCTGTCGGGAACCACCTCAAAAACGGAGCCTCAACAAGCCTGGACTTGTACCAGGCCCAACACCCCAAAATGACGAATGCTGCCCAAGATCTTGCTCATCTCGTCAAGGTAATCGCTCCTTATCTGGGCAAGAAAGAGGGGGGCGATTATGGGATGCTTGCGCAAGAAGTCGACAAGTACATGAGGGCCTTGAGGGAAATTGCCAGGGTCCAGTTGAAACCACAATCGCTTGACATGGTACAAGCAAAAAGCCGCAACCTACTTCCGTGGAACGTCTTGCAATCATTGCAATCGAAATCTTTTTAAATGTTAACGAACAATCGAAACAGTCTTGGTCTTGAACCTGACCGCTCGTGTTGCCGAAGCTCAACATGCTCATGAACGTCTCGGGGTCCAAGCTCTCGGCAATGGTGGTGAAGTTGGCGATATCACCTCGGAGCCCGCGGTCTTAGGGGCTTGGCTCAGGAAGATGACGAAAACAAGCCTCGCCATATCCTGCCCCCGAAAACAGAATGCAGTCCACTGTCAGAGGGGCCCCTCCCAAGTAGCTCCGAGGAGCTGAAGAAAATGGTCACCGGCGCCTTTCCCATGCCCAGCTGGGCCTGGCGCTTGCCTCGACAAGACGACTACCTAGTCCCATGGTTGGGATATTTTCCCTAGGTTTCATGGTTGGGATAGTAGTATATGGAAGCTTACATTTCTGTTTCTCCTTGGGTTTAAGTATGCATGAGAATGTAAAATGCAGAGAAGAGCTGGGGAGACTGAGGGGGCTGATGAGGCCCCCGGTGGCACCCGCTCAGCTGTGCCACAGCAAAAGCTGGACGATTCTGAGCTCACAAAAACAAGCATCTATTTAAAGACAAGTTATCTTTAATGGTATTGAAGACCTCCGGGGTCGCCTAAGAACAAACCACAGCTACAATTAGCTACATCCACGATCTCACAACAGCTACAGGGCTGTGGCGTTCTGTGGTTCTACATTTCTTTCGCATTCATCGTCATTCAGTCCATGCTTACAACCCTTACTATGATCGTTCAGACGACAGAGACTAATATCGAATGTTAATGCACTGCTTCTTCACAATATGGTCGACGAGCTATGCGCATTGAAACGGCTTCAACCTGCACGGGAGATGGAAGGCATGGAGGGAACAGCCATCCCTTAAGATCACCGCAGAAAATGAGTCTGGGCCAGGCCGCTCTGAACGACGATGCGCATGATTTCCGGGTCCATGTAGCGAGCAAAAGACTTCAGGCCAGCAACCATGTACACGAAGGACTCCCTCATGTGCACCTTACAAGTCATACTGCGACTGTTTTGAGTGAATCTTGGGCAGCTAGCAGATGGTGCAGAAGGTATGAGCTGATGAGCAAACTCCGATCTAACACTGCCTGCTCACGACCAGGCCAAGACTGTGAGACTTACACGAACGCCACAGCCTGGACGCACCAGCCCAGCTGGTTGAACCGAAATGCCTCCCCCACTTCTTTTAGAAACGAGTTGCGCCTAGTTCTCCAAATTGGACAGAGAACCAATTCTGGGTAGCACATGGGCCCGAGAGACATGGAGGGACATCGACCACAGTTTTCTCTATCCCCATACTCCCACCAGCCGGACTTCCGTCGTCAGCACGACAAGCCGTTGACAAGGATTGGGGTGAACCTATCGTCTGTTGCCTTCGCACAGCAAGTGCGACTCTGCAAAGTCGATCCTGCTACAGTATACTACAGTATACCGCAGTCTGCACCGAGCAGTAGCAGTAGCAAATGCTCGCCCATCAAGCAACTTTTGAGCAAGCAGCCACTTCACGTGGTGCGACGTGCATCAGCATCCGAGAAAAACGACCGCTCTCCCCCTCTTCCACATCGATGTCGTCCTCGTCCTGCCGGCGGCTTCTGCAGGAGTCAGTCATTCGGGCACGAACTGGAGTCTTCACTGTAGCAGCAGGCTGCATGAACACTTTCCTGTTAGCCTTCTTTGCGCAGACCCCCTCGAACTAAAGACCGTCTCGCTATATACATTGTTTAAAGGTTAGTAACACGATCAAAATGTCCCATTTAAGCTTTACTACCTTTTCATCTAGGAGCAGCATACTTACACCTTGCAAGCAGGTTCACCGAAAACCCACGAGCTTTACGCAAGGCTCAGGAAACTGAAACTTCTGCCAGTGCCTCGGAGCCGGAGCTGTCGTCGTCACTTGCGCTCGAGCCAGGGTGGCTCCGGTCGCTGCGGTTGCGGCCTCACACAGAACCCATGCGATCCTGTGTTGCCCTCGAGACGAAGGACCCAGAGTAGTATCCATGGTTCCCAGCGGCAGCGTCAAAGCAAGCTACAGAAAAGGCTCTGCGAGTGAACGGAAGGAACTGCTTCGAAAGGCTCGTGATCTCACTAAACTATCCTCCTGGCATCCCCACATCTCGAACAGGGTGACCCCATCTCGAAGGCCAGCAAGATCGAAGGCGCTGAAGAAGCTTCGGAAGCTCGGAAAGCGTGTTGAGCTCTTTCGGTCGCTGTTCTTCCTGTGGTGCCTCGGGTCCAGCTGCTTCGTGAGAGTTGTGCATGAAACTGAAGTAAGCAGCCTCCTTCATTCTGCAGCAGCCTCGGAGGCTTTGAAAAGTAACAAGAGCCATGTAATCAACGGGTGGCCGCCCTGCAAAGACTGAAAATATCTTTCAATTCTTCAACCATGAGAGTGCTTGTTGGTGGAGCGTCGGGATGTCCAATGGGGCACCAGCGCGTTGCAGAAACTCCAATTTGGCCATCGACAGCATCTGCGCAAGCAAGCAGAGATGGAAGACAGCACAGCTTGCATAAGAAATGCTTCCCTAAAGGGGTCGTACTATACCAAGTACATGGTTTCTTCTTCAGTTCTTCAGACTTGCGGCTGGAGCTGCTTTCGTTGCAAGGATGCGTGAACTTCGCAAATAAACCATGCCAACAAATGCGACACGATGCTCCTGGATACCGGTGTAGTTTAGCTTGGGCCTCCGGTCCTGACAGGATTCGGGTCTTCCGGTCGAAGTCGAGCCCAAATACCCACGACCGACAGCCTATGCAGTGCCAGCGTCCCCATTGATTTGACGGTCAACCGATGTGTGTGTGTGTGTGGAATTCCTGTTTCTAAGGAAGACATCTTTTCCGACAGTTCTGTAATGCATATACGAGAATGCAGGGGATGCAGGGGGCCGCAGGCTTACCATCGGAGCTGCGGCCAACGAAGACCTCCGATGGTAAGTGTGAAAACGTACCTGCTGAAAACAACCATATCTCTTCTGAAGATTTTCCGTGGAGATTCTGAATGCAAGCTTCTGAAGATTTTCTGTGGAGATTCTGAATGCAAGCTTCTGAAGACTTTCTGTGGAGATTCTGCATGCAAGCACAATTCGAAGCGTGAAGAAGAAGATGACGACTCGAGACAACCAGCTCAGACTGGGTATGTGTGTGATTCCCGGTAGTAATTCTGCCAAAGCGCTGCCGGCCCCTCGGTCTGCGGGGGAATGATGAATACTCCCTGAGTCCCTGTCTTCTTTCTGAATAGTGGACTTCAGTCTACATCTAACGCTGAAAATTACCGAACGATGAGATGTGAATGCTCCCAGCTGATGAAAACATCCAGACGCGGAAAACATATGAAGTCCTCTGGCAGATGAACATTGTATGCGCAAGATGAATACCTCCTGAGAATGATTGCGCTCCTAGCTGTCTACGGATTAATCTGAAGTCCACCTCTACGAATTCCCACAGTCCCGAACCTGTGCGGCCTGGTAATGTAACTACTGCAGAGGCGGTGTGTCAAGATTCGGGATCAGGTCGCCCGAAAAGCTCTGACACACATGTAGGATGATGTCGCCGATGCTATATCTACTGAGCGCTTTAGTTGGTGATGTTCTTAGTAATGCGTCCTCTACGTACCTCTTCGACGACGCAAAAGATGGTGTGCTGGGTGATTTCTGACCGCTGAAGACATCCAAGATGATATCGCCGTAAGAATGTTACTTGTTGTACCTCTGGGTTTTGTGTTTTCTAACGCACATTCTGAAGACCATTCTGAAGACCTCCGGAGTTACACGCTGAAGATAACCGGAAAGCTGACATTTATAGATCCTCCTGTGAGAGTGGCAGAGGCGGTGTGTCAAGATTCGGAATCAGGCCGTCCGAAAAGCTCTGACACACATGTAGGATGATGCCGCCGATGTTATAGTAGTTTTGCGCGCTTAGGTTGGTGATGTCTATTACTAATGCGTCTTCTGAATACCTCGATCCTCCGTTGACGCAAAGGATGGTGCTCTGGGTGTTGGTATTCGCTGAAGACCGCCAAGCTGCTATGATGAAAGGACTATCTTTATGTGTGTTTTACCAGATGATGTATCCATTAATGTGCCTCCTGAAGACCGCCTCCTTTGGCACTTGAAGATGGTGTTTGAGATGATGATTTCGCTGCAGACCTCCAAGCTGCTACATTACCGTGCCTTCTGAATACCACCTCCTTTGACACTTGAAGGTGGTGTTTGAGATGATGTTTTCACTGAAGACCGCCAAGCTGCTAGTATGATGCATCCCCTGTGGTAGCGAAGCTTTCCTCGGAAAGCAGCGAGCCTGTTGTGTTGCTATCATTGTTTTTTCGTTCAGTCGTGTCGTCGTCGTGTTCCTGTGTTGCTTTTATTCGTTCCCGTCGTCCTTGTCGTTCGTGTAGATGTTGCAGCCACAGTTATTGTGGTGTTGGTTGTTGCGTCGTTTCCTCGTCGTCGTCGATGTTGTTGTTCGTCTGTTTGCTGTTTCTCTTCGTCGTCCGCGTCGTTATTGTTGTGTTGTTGATGTTACATCATGTTTGTCTAGAACTTAGCCTATGAGAGTGAATCATTACCAACCGGCACTGACCGGGTAGGTGTGTGTGGAATTCCTGTTTCTAAGGAAGACATCTTTTCCGACAGTTCTGTAATGCATATACGAGAATGCAGGGGATGCAGGGGGCCGCAGGCTTACCATCGGAGCTGCGGCCAACGAAGACCTCCGATGGTAAGTGTGAAAACGTACCTGCTGAAAACAACCATATCTCTTCTGAAGATTTTCCGTGGAGATTCTGAATGCAAGCTTCTGAAGATTTTCTGTGGAGATTCTGAATGCAAGCTTCTGAAGACTTTCTGTGGAGATTCTGCATGCAAGCACAATTCGGAGAGTGAAGAAGAAGATGACGACTCGAGACAACCAGCTCAGACTGGGTATGTGTGTGTGTGTGTGTGTGTGTTTGATTTTGGTCGTGCGATCAGTGGCCCAGAGGGCAACCTCAATCTGTTTGACTAGTGTCAGGTGCTCAATGACCTCAAACATGCGTATCATCGACGACTGCTCTTGGCCAAATGCGACTGCATACCAAGCAACACGCAACATGCCAGCTGCCTCTATGGAGATCTTATGCAGGGGCTTGCTCACTGCGAAGCCTTGGATGACTTGGGTGCTGCATCTTGGGCCAACGATGCTGCGACTGTTGAGCCCTTAGGCTGCCGCAATGCAAACAAAGTAGACACGTGACACAAGCAGCTCGAACTTCGAACCATGTCCGACTGCCTTCTTCGGACCCCCCCTATAGATACAGATTTTATTATTCGAAACACATTATTAACCCAAGCAAACGACACCGACGTTGCCCAGCGGCCGATCGACATCATGATCACCGCACCGACAAACGCGAAGAGGGAGCAGTACAGAATCGTCTGGACCCTTAGGTGATGGCGTTTGCCGTGTAAGGCTGGTCGAAGTCTCTGCAGGAGCCGCTCAAATGCACAAGGCGCCTGGAACGACGTCCTTCCTTGAAACCTTCAACCTTCAATTCGACAAACGAGGCGAACCCGTAAAAATTGACTTCGCAGAGGCAGTCCGATGACGGCCACATCTGAAAGAAAAGGCAGCGCTACTGGGCCATGTGTGGAGGCTTCTGAATCAGTTGCAGGTGCCGTAAGGGAGTTGCGCAGAAACATGTCCAAGCAGCTCTTGCAAGTGAAGTTGATCAGCTATCTCCTGTCGCCGAACCTCCGAATGTTCTGACTGTTTCGACTCGCTCGCGCCACGGCCAGGCAAGGGTACAGCCACTTCATCAAACGGACTTTGACTTCAGGGAGGGGCTTCAAAAGCAATCTCTCCGGTAGCCTCAAATTTTGAGCAAGCGACGTGCACCATAGAACTGATGCAGCCCTACGAAGCACCAAGCAGGAAAGAAGCAATGTGCAGATTCTGAACCTTGCAAAACCGTTCCCTCGCAAGCCACCTGGTTTCTCCTGGCAGCTCGCTGTTGCACAGCCCAGGCCTCTCCACGTGGATGACAAGGGATTTGAAGGTTCGGGCCAGGACCAGCAAAGACACTCATAAGTCAAGCAGTATCTCAGAAACCGATGTCCGTGTTGTGCTGGATAAATTATCCAATCCAAGGTCCCACCATGTCCTCTCTTACGCTGTGTAACACTTGCCTTGGGGCACATGAAGTACCGGAGCCCTTCAACAAAACTCTTTCTAGCCTTGTAATCCCTCCATTTGCTTCCGTGATGCGCTTTCACCCGGAAAAGACTCAATTCAACATGTATATACATTAGTTTTCTCGCAACTCCAACACCGCCAGACGAGGTCTCGGATCGCATTTGGACTGCAGGGAAGCATGATACATTAGGCTGTGCACTACATGTAGGTTAGTACATCCTTGCCCACGGCTTCCTGGCATGGCAGACAAAGGCCTCATCCAAATACGCACTGGTCGGCCGCGAGATAATGACAATCCATCTCCACTTGTCCTCCAAGCGGGGGCTGTTGCTTATCTTCCCCTCCTTAAGATGAATACGGCGGCGAGGACGAACGGAGTACAAAACACCAACATGCAACAGGCGCAAAGCCTCACCGCATCATGCCACGGAGCCTGAAAGAGTGTGGGCAAACTAGAGGTGTAGGTGAAGAGGTAGCGCCCGTCCACGGATGACATTGTACCATGTTCTGGCCTAAGCTCTAGCAGGGAATCAACTTGGGAACCTCAGCACTGGCTGGAAAGCATCTCGCCAGCGACTCCCTAGGCGCCTCATCCAACATCCTCCGTCCTCCTCCGTACTCACAGAACTTTTCCAAAGCCACACCGCCCTATGACAGATAGGTCGCAGATGTTCTAGCGATCCGTGGGACTTCAAGAGCGTTCCTGAGGGAACCAGCATGACAGTGAGTTGCAGGGGTGTGCCGTACAACAAATTCCAGATCGAGCTCACAAGTCTATTCCAGCACCTCACGGGTTTCTGCATAAGATACTGTTGCTGTTTCAGGTTGTGTCGGGTACTAGCACGCATCGTTCTCACCGCGGCAGGGCCATCACTCCCCAAAAGCCTGCAAGTCTGTAATCCAACTACCTTTCCACTGCTGAGATAGCGTCCGAGGGGTGACAGCAGGCCACTGCAATGCGGTAGCTGGCTCCAGTGATATCGTATCCGATTAGATGCACCTTCCAGGGGTCAGTGCAGCATCGGAAGCTTGACGCTGGCTGGGTCCCAAAAAGGAATCCGGGTGAGAAATGACCTCAAACTTACATGATGCTGCTTGTTCCAACAGTTTGATCTGCCTTGCGATCCAAGCGTCACCTGAATTCACAAGCGATTAAACAAACCCATTCGACTTCGACCCACCGAAGGACTAGTACTCGCAGCGCCAACAATAGTCGGAGTAAGGAGCCGCGTGCACCTTCAAGAGCCTCTGGATTTTTTGACGGTCAACTTTTTGCACAGTCGTCTGTCGTGTGTGCATTATGTATTATGTAGCCTACAATTCTATAACTACATCGGGTTGCGGTAACCACTTGAAACCTGACTTGCTGCAGCTCACCACCTGAAGCTGGCAGCCTTCATCGACGTCCTTCCTCACCACCGCCTCGACACCGAGGGAGCTGGCTACCAGAAAGCCGTCGCGATCCAGAACGAAGCCCTCCTTCGTGGCCAGCTTCGGAGGAACTGGAGTTTGGCAAGTCGAGGTCTCTTCTAGCGCTTTTCGACTGCAGACGGAAATTCGCCCTTCGGGTCAGGCCGGCCCTGTTCCAGGCAACCTGTCCTATGCTATACTCGAAGTATAGTAAGTGTCTGACATTGCCCTTACATATTGTGACCTCTAAGATGAAGCCCAACACAAAGTGCACAAATTAGGATCTGTGACATTGCATCCTGGCCGTCATGAGCCCACTTTTTGGCTAAGGTTTGTGGCTTCGCTCTGCGAAAGACTTTTCAGCTTGCGGGGTTGAAACTCGAATACAACCCTCCTGCAAAAAGTCGGTATCAGTGTCTACAGTAGGCAGATTGCCGCTAGCGACACCAATCCGTTTCCATGATCTGCACCACAACAGACAGCTACATCGTGGCATGTTACGCAGGTATGCTTTGACAGGCAAGAAGGATAATGCAATATGTTGTGTAGTGTAATGTATAAGGATGCAGGGATGATGTCTATTGTCATATGGTGCAATGTAGCATTCATGTATGTGCGGATGCTGTAAGAACATCTACAAGCATGAAATAATAGTAACACGCATACCAATTGCCATGACCCTTATCACCACAGCATTACTGGCCAGTCCAGTCGAGTTTCCTGCTCAGGCACAGCGCCCGTCACTTCTCGCAGAAATCTACTCAGGAAGGACCTGAGACTGCGGCAGCGTTGCGGCATGGAGGGGTGGGAACACCGAAAAACAAAAACTGACAAGATCATGCTGAATTCGAGGACGAGATGGCACCGTGAAGTCAGCTGACACGACTGCCAGGACCTCGCCTTCGAACATGATGGCCTGCGAAGCCACGATCTCGAGAGCTTCTCATCTAGTTTCTAGTCTCAAAGCGATTCATCCAGCTTTTGAGGAGTGCAACTTCTCACAGAACCTACTGCGAGCGTGCTTGACTCAACATCCCGGCTTCAATCCACAATGCCTTGTCACTCACAGTCGCTCGTCACTTAGCAAGGGCTGCAGCCGCCTATTCTGGTTTGCACAAAAAAACAACAAGCCACACTGGAGCACTGCAAAGTGCAACCCTGAAGCTGGCAGAAGCTGGCCTGGGAGCATGACATGCCCAGGGTATGGCCGCTACTGTAGCTGTAGATGTCAGTCCATGCTTGCCTGAGGGATCAGAAACTTCAAGCTTGGGGAAGCCAGCTCCCTGATGCAACAAAGATGAATGACCCAAAGGGAAACCACTGATTGCCACCCCTTTTCAGTTTCTTGAGCGTCCTGCACATCCGACTTCGGGCACGCCTGATCGCTAGCTCAATGTCTCTATGCGAGTCAACAGCATGTGTGATTCGGCGTTCTGAACTGACACCCGACAGAAGACACAATCTCCCCACCCTTGAAGCACATAGCGATCAACAAACGGTAGAGAAGAAGTACTACCATTGCCGTTACTTGTAACACCCCACACGCGGACAGAAATTTTCACCAGCAGGGCTCGGAGGGCAATCACGAGCGCAACGCTGAAACGAAAACAGCCATATCTACACATGGGTAGTTGTCAAAATCATGGTCCCTAATTAGGTACCCTAAATATTAGGTGCCGTGTTATAATAAGGACCCAAAAAGGGACCATAATTTGACAACCACCCACATACAGAATAGCAAACAAACGCTCGATGACGCCCAGAGGCTGGCCCTTCGCTTCCGCTCCAAGCGTGTACCAGGGCCGGGTGCGGGGATCGTAGACCTTCCAATCTCCGCTGCTCTTGTTGCCACTGAAGAGCTCAAGAGTTGACGAAATTTAGGCGTCACAGTGAATCATCACATTGGCTTCGACAGGGGGATGACACTGAAATGTGCCATGCTAATGGTGCACTCGCACCACGGCGTGTGAATCAACCAAGGAAGCGCAACGACTCTGGACCGTGTTCTTATCTTTGACATTTCAAGTGCATGGACACTAACAACACTAAGATGCCTACATGCTGAACGTTCGACGGTAATGATGCGCTGCGACTCCATGTGGGAGTCGCATTCACAAGCACAAGACGCGAATCATAACGAACTGCAGTGCGAAGCGGAAAAGCCTTGATCACATAGGTCTAGCAAAACAGCATACGGCAGAATGGCCACAACTACTTCTTGGCAAGCAAGTCTGGGCACTGTAGCCTCACCAGCCTGTTCATGCCTGCTAATTCCATGTATAATTAGCAAGGAACGCTGGCGGTGCTGACCGCTCCTTAGTTTGATTGCTTCTGGCCTCATACCTGTGGGTGCATCATGCGGACGAGGGCTTCGTAAGGAACGTGCTTGCATGAAATTCTAGAGTGACCAGAGGCACTGTAATGTTGCAGTGCTCTAACACATTCACCCCGCTTTCGGCCTTTGAGTCGTACCGATTGCGAAATGCACCACTGGAGTCGTTAACGAAATAGTACGCCTTCTCGCCTGTCCAGAGAGCAGTGTCGCATCTCGTTCAGTTGACATGACCTTAGCAACCCACCTACCAGCCCTTGTGGCAACTACCGTCTTTGAAAAACTCGCCACTCAAGCTGGGTGGGATCCAGCCACAGAAAGCGTCTCTGTGCCGTTCCGGTCTGAAGCTCTTGGTCTGAGGCGGACCAGATCTTCAGTTCCCAACACCTCTGAACAAACCTCCTAGGAAAGGTCACACCACAATTTCCTGCTTCGAATGCAAGACGGGGGTGCTGCGGGGTACATCCGTAGCAGGCTCGTGCGGCCACCCGAGGCTTCCAGTTGAGGCTTATCTTCGTCACAGCCCTATGAAGAATCCCACCGCAGCCCTAAGCTCTGCCGGGATCGCATGCACTTCTGCAGATGCTGGGTTCATGGCACGCCTGGAAATAACAAGACTATTTGGCAATGCAGCTTGCCTCTAATCCTTGCAGAACAGGAGCCGAGCTTCGTAGCTTCGGGAACTTTGGTTTGCTTGCGGTTCCGTCAACACATCCTGGTGCCTTGGACGAGCACCGAGGGCGGTGGGCATGTGGAACAGCTTTGTCGCGAGGTTCCGACCAGGTCAGATGGCCGAAACCTGATGGGGAGCCCCTTCCGCAACCGCCCAGCCCAACAGTCTTAAGCCCAACAACTCCTCTACAGTTCCTGATTAAGGCGTACATGGTGCCGGGGGTTTGCAGCTTCTTTCCAGGACTGAGCTGAATCGGTGCATAGACACGTTTCTCATCAACTATTGGCACTGATTCCTCTTCAGCAGGACATAATGACATATTCGCACCGGAAAGATCAAACCACGATGAAAGCGTGCCCTGAGTTGGCCAAGCAGCTCACCGCCGAAAACACTAGAGCCTGGGTATTTGTCAGTGAAGTGCGTGGGAAGCCGTTCGATTCCAATGAAGGTGCCAGTTCGGTCTCCGTAAGCCAAGTAATCCACATGTGGAAATCGGTGAGTTATTCCATCCCAGTACAGCTGAATGATGCGATCCAGTCTGATCTCGTTGGCAGAGGGAAACGCGGTGATCGCAGCCAGGTTCACGTCAGTTGCCAGACTGGGCCATTCCGTGAATTCAGAGATGTGGGTGACAGCAAACAATGCAGAAATGTCTTGCATTTGGTGCATCATGTTGTTCAAGATGTCCTGTCGTTTTCATGCCCTCAACAAAAATGAAAGTAAGCAAAACTCCTTGTTCAACATTCCCACCGTTGCCCACCTTAGACGCCCCAAACACTCTCACATGCGAAATTTGCTGAACTCGACATCAAGATTCTGTCGACGACTTGTTGAGCTCGCGAAGCAGTGCGTCGTCAGTTTCTTGCTGCTTCCTTGCGGTGCTGAACAGCGGCAATTGGCAACGAAGTACTAATACTAATACTAATCCTAATACTATCTCTTCATACAGACGGCAGCTTGAAAGGAACATGCGGCGCTTGGTGTTCCTGTCTCTA
This sequence comes from Symbiodinium sp. CCMP2592, assembly GCA_905221615.1. Lineage (NCBI taxonomy): Eukaryota > Dinophyceae > Suessiales > Symbiodiniaceae > Symbiodinium > Symbiodinium sp. CCMP2592. The sequence goes on along the minus strand of CAJNDT010006021.1, from coordinate 224,871 downwards.
GCGACAACCACGGCAGTCCATAGCGGGCTTGATCCTTCCAACTTACCAGGCCAAGAAAAGCTCAAGCTTGTAAATTTCTATAGACCACAACATAGAAATACCAAAAACGTCTGAAGCTCTCGCATTGGACCACTAGATGGACGACGAGAGGATACGAGAGGCGTTCAAAAGAGTTGTCGCATTGCTGCCCCTGTCTTGCCAACAATGCTATTGCTCTTCTTGTCGGTGCTGTTCTGGATGTCTGTGCTGCGCTGTGGTGCTGTTTCTCTTCCTTGCCTGCTATGGATGAATATGATACTGTACCCGGTTGTCCCTGCCAGCACGATGAGTCTATAGTCTTGACTCTTGACTGTGCTTTCCCTGGCCCAGTCGCTGGCCGCAGACCGGTCCCGGGACCACATAATGCAAGTCTCTCGCAGGTCCGCAAGCTGGCTATGGGCAGCTGGGCTATAATGCAACACTGGGGTCAACAAACCACAGGCTCTGGGATGCTCTGGGCAACATCTCCTTACAGCTGGGCTCCTTACAGCTGGGCGCAGAACAAAACAATAAACAGCTGGACCGCCAAGCATCGAAAGGCCGTCTTCAAAGCTGGCCTGGGTGAGAGACGCTTTGCGCAGTTCTGTGGTGCTCGCCTGCAAGCTTAGCCCATGTCCAAAACAAGACGTACATCAAACGAGCTCAAACAGAGTTGACACGAGCTTTGTCAACCCGTATGCCGGAGTCCAAAAGACCTCGTCAATGCAATCTAACTCAAAAAGCAAAAAAACACACGCAAACTGCAGCTGTCATGCCCCACCTTCCACAGCAAGGTCACGGTTAAAGCCAGCGTGACGGTCGTGCAGACCCTGGGAATCGAAGTGAATCGTTCTTTTGGGTTGCTCTTCTTTTGGTAGGACGCTCTTTGCAAAACCTTGCTGTGATAATTGCTGCGAGTATCCGCCGGAAGGACAACTGCCGGACACATTGGCCAACAGATTCGTGCTTATACGAAGGAACTTTCGGTTTGCAGGCTAAGAGGCACTGGAGCAACGAGGAAGCACCAAAGCTTCGGATGATAGCAGCCTTTCTTTCCTGCAGGTCTTTCAGTGAGACAATCTGTACAGGCGCTCGTTCTGCAGTACTTGCCAACAAAGCGTTGAGGATCTATGTGTAGACAACTATGAAGTGAAGCACTCGTCACTGCAAAGCAGGTACCATGCCCAGCAAGTTCTGGATCCACTTTGTAGTTCTTGGCTTGCCCATGGGTCCATGAGGTTGCAACTTGGGTATGACATGCATATAGATGCGAGACATGGTTGCAAGGATGCGCAAGCAGTGGCACGCACGGGCCCAACGGCTGCTCCAAACGTTTCTAAACATGCCATACGGCTGCCAAGACAAGCATAGCCACATAGCATAGCAACTTTTGAGAATTCCTGCATTGCTTCGACGGCGCATGACCCAAAAACGGGCCATCGGTGCGTTTGAGTGCAGCACATAGAGATTGAAGCGACTCGCAGGATACAAGATCTCGCTTGGATTGAAAAGGCGAACAACCTCGATCAGCGTGGTCCTGTCAGCATTCGCCCTCCGTACCTGCGATCAGGTTCCCATACGAGCCAGCAGGTTTCTTGAGCTTCTTATATTCCTCAACTCCTGATCCTGCAGACCTTTGATAGTCGCGACTCAAATCATCTGCTAACCTGGACCCCTGTCTCGATGGAAAAGTGCTGACTGCGCCCGGCCTGAACACGATTTCCTGGCCGTCGACCATACCGAATTCCTGCCTGCGGACCTCCATCATCGCTACACTTAGCTACTACACTCCACTTGCTAGTGGTCTTGGAACGACTCCCAAGACCTGTTGAATCTTGTGTTGCGCGTCAGGACAAGCTACAACGCTAACTGCCCTCATACAGGTTCGAGTATGCTTTGAGCTGCGGGCAAAGTGCTTCCCGAGTATATAGCCAAGCCGAAGTAATTATTTCTTCTGGCATGTCTCTTTTCCGTTTTCATGACCATCCCTGCCCCATCCGGCTTTGACAAAGCAGCGGCGGTTCAGCGAGATTCTGGCTCCCCCAGATCAGCCCTGTGTGGACGACGTTTCCAGAAAAGCGATCTGAGCAGCCTAGACTACTCCAACCCTGATACATGCAAACGCTATCACGATATCGATGCAGAGATTCGCTACGATATAAGTCTTCTTTGTGGGAAGCATCCCGGAGGCTCCTATACAGCGTGGCTGTGCTATGCAAAGTCCGGAGTCCACCCTGCTGTAGTGAAGCTTGTCTATTTGGTGTGGTCGTATGCTTCCTTCTCCTCTTTCCACTAGAACTCCTGATATAAATTCGCTAGAATCACTCCGCAAACTCTACGCTTCAGTCATAGCCCAAAGCGATTCATCAACCGTGAGCTTCAATGGCACACCAACATATCTCTGCAGGCACTGCAGTCGAACCCGGACTCTATCCACGGATTCTTTCTAAGAAGAGCAAAGCATCCGAACTGCGGACATAAGGTTCTGAGGCCGAAGTCCGAAAAGCCATGGACCAGGCTCTTGTGAGGACTCTTCATGTCAGTCTCTGTCTTCGACTGAGATATCAGGCTTGTCTGACAAAGGATGAGGCAGTGGCTTCCTTTTTGATTCATGGTTCAAGGACTTTGCCTGCAAGATCACCCTGCTTTGGGGTGTTTCAAGTTATCTTTCACATGGACTGACCAAATGCTAAAGCTTTTGCCTTGGAAAAGCATCCGCTGACGAGTCTGTAACTGTCGGAGGGAGGTGCGAACGTGGCCCACCCGGGCTCCACATATCATGGTACAGGGTAGCCAAAGTTCACAAAGTCCCCCATGTAGTAGGTGCGGATGAAGCCCATGGTCTCCTGCCCCACGAAACGAGGAAGGCGACGGGCAGGGGCACGGAGCTTTGTTGAGGAAATTCCGTGAAGAAAAGACGACTATGAACGCCACAGGAAAAGAACATGTTCCGACTTTCCTGGGCTTCACCTCATGTGCTGCTCTTAGTATGAGCCGGAAAGCTGCTGCGCACAAGTTTCTACAGGTCGGCCTCGTGCCGCGGACGGTCTTACTTGTAAGAGATATCCATGTCATTGAGGGGGGATGTTCTAAATCGCCCTTCTACTGCCTCACTTTAGACCTAGTGTGTCCGATCCTTGCAGAAAAAGACGGCATGGATGATGCCGTGAGTCGCACCAAACACTACAGGGCTCTCGACAGGACAACCCGAAGCAATTCCAATTTGCCCTACGGTGTCCCACCTCGCTGATGTTTTGGCGAACAAAGCGGCGGATTTCTGGCGGTGGCGTCGGAAGCTCGTCCAAGCTGACATTGTAGAGCGGCAACAGGTGCCGCAAGTCTGCTGCCAAATTTTCCTTAATGCAGGGGTGCAGATCAATGTTTTTTCGAGATGCAGAGTAGCACTGGCAAAGCACGCGCCAGCTGTCAAGGCAGCTTCTTAGGTAGCCGTCAAAGTAAAGCGTAACCGCACATGAAGCTCCTGTAGCTTGTTTGGACTCTTGCGTCAGGGCTTGGGGAGCTATCAGTGCCTTCAGCTGCAATCCAGCTGCAAAGCGGATCACGTGCTGCAGAACAGCGAAATCTGGGTCCATGTAATCCGTCAGGCGAGACAAGGCCTGAGTACATGAGAAACAAATGCTGCATGCCGACGTCTTCTCTGCCATATGAGTAACATCTCAAGTGAACCAAGCCAAGCATTGCAGAGCGAAGCCCTATCTCCGAGTCCGGTTAGTATAGGGGCTCGTGCGGTGTGCCCAGCCTATTTCCTCCAGAATACTGTTGTTGTGAGGACAACATTTCTGTTGAACATCGACTATACACACATTAGGAAATGCTGAAATGACACAGCATGCACGCAAACAGGCTTCAACACAAGGCACACACCGCTGAATAGAAGCAACACCCAACAGAAGTCTACAACGATGAATGCCCACGCTCCCACACAGAGACATCAATACAAGTATCATTATGCACACGCAATGCACATACATGCTAACAGCTCACATGAATTTATAAGTATATATATATATATATATATATATATATATATTATATACATACATACCTAACGACATACGTACATACGGCTACAGACAGACAGACAAACAAACAGACCGACCGACGGACAGATATATGGCCACACACGCACTTGACGTGCATACACATGCAACCACATGCATGCCCGCAGGAATTGCCAGGGCCCCCAATGGACGAACTCTTAAGCATCTGCAAGGACTCAAGACAATCCTCCACTACATGAAGAAACCATTGCAAAACAAATTTTCGCGTATGTGTAGTGAAGGAGTCTCTTCAAGTACTCATGCGATGCACTTCTGTACGACGAGGGTGAACAGCACTGCCGGCTACTCTGGCTGCCACCGACTACAGATGCTGCTTATTTCCTTGCGAAGGAGTTAACAGTTAACAAGCACGAACAGTATTCATCAGTGACTAAACACCATAGGTTGCATGACCTTATGCATATGTTCTACTCGTGTCTAGATAGTGGTGAAAAAGTTCGCAAGAGATGAGTGAGATGTTGTTAAAGGTAACCACGACATGTAGTTTCACTACAAATCAGCCAGAGGCCTTTAGCATATTGGAATGAGACTTACAAATCAAATGTGAGACCGGTATCAGCGAAGAATTGGCTTCATTTCCTTCACCATTTAAGCTCACGACTTTTGCCCCTCACACTATATATAGAACTTTCGATTCCATCAGACTCTCTTCCGACGTGTAGCTATATGTGCACATGCGGCTCGTCAATATAGGAGCTGTAATAACTTGGATAGGGCTTCGTGCGCGTATATCATGAATGTACTGTTAATCCTTCGGCCCCATATGACCCCATGATTCTCGCAACCGAGGTGCGCCCTTGTTGGTTGCAGCCCGAAGCTGACTTTGCAACCACTCGTTGAACTCCCGGACCGTGTGGTTCACGGCTGGATTGTGTTTGTTCAGCGCTCCATTTAGGAGCTCATGAGTGAGGGCTCTGAGTAGTTTGGGGGGTCCAGGATTTAGGGTGTAGGGGCTTAGCTTTTGTTGTGCCTCCCTCCTTGCTTGAGTTGTTTCGGATTCTGGGTTTAAGGGCTTGTGCGCTGGTGTCGAACAGGTTTCAAGTGTTGAACTTGACTGTAGTTCTAGTTTCAATGTCATCATACATGGAAATACACTTCGCTCGCTACCAGCGTGTACGTGCATGGTCAAGCTTTCCGCCTGCTGGCAACACAGGTGAGCCTTTGCTTACTAGCGGATGCTAGCAGTCGCTCAAGCTCCCTGTGTTATTGAGTTGATGCAATTCAGATCTGAAATTTTGCTAGGCAGATTGTGGTTAAGGTATGCCCGCATGCACCACGACTATGCCTCAGAGGGTTTTTGGAAGGTGTTGGTTTCTGTGCGCCAGCACTGGTTCGAGCTCGCTTGAGGACAACATACCATGGGCTTTGAGCTTATCATACCATGCGGTCCTCTGGAGCAGCAGGCGTAGAATGCGAGAAAGCGGTCGACTGGTTCACGGACGACGAAGAACCTGGAGTTCCATCAACGCCACAAGCTTAAGGGTCCTAGAACTCCCGGCCGACTTCTTGGATCGAAGGCACCAGTCGTACTTTCGCCTCCTCGCTTGGCTGAGGTGGCGGAAGGCTTCGAAGAAGTGCATACCTGCGAGCAAGGATACTGCTTCCAGAAGCCCCCAAATTTTCAGACTCAAGCCCCCCAAGTGCCAGATAAACGGGCAACCGATCGTTTCCACCAGCAGTCCACTTGACGATACCATGAGCCCACGGGCAGGGGGCCTACATGCATAGTCCACCACTCTGCATCTACGTCCATATGCGAGCTTCGTAACTTTCTATCAGAAGCGCTGGGCAGGATGGCCCTGTTGCTTTGGCGGGGTCTATCGTCTTCCAGGGCAAGCCTGGTTCTGCTGGGTCGCGCCCAAACTTGTGAGGAGGTGTGGTCAGCATCTCCTACACATCAAGCTCGAACCAGATCTGTTGATGCACGGGTGTACATCTAGAGGATGCATATGGCCCATCGATCTCCTGTGTTCAACACACCTCAACCACTTCGAAGGTGGAGCTAAATCCGACTCAGCGCGCCAACTGCCCGCAATCAGATGTCTTTCTTACGACTCAGGACGGCAGATGGGATGGTGACCAGAGTTCTCAGGCTCTGTCAGCATGCTACAGACCCAGAAATGCGATCCAAGAGAGTCTGAGAGCAATGGTCCTTGATGAGGTTTCCTCCGATCTGGCTGTTGATGAATTTCAGCTCTTTGCGGCCCTCGCTCGGAATCTTCCTCGCTGCAATCAAAGGGTCCGGGAACCCAGCGTGGCAAAACGGAGCTGTGGGGTTTCTCGGCAGAGGGTCCTGGAGGACTCTAGCAACAGCAGAGAAGGCGACGAAGGCGTCGGCAGGCTGACTGGCTCTACCGGCGCATCAGATGCTGCAGCCGGAGCAGGTGGATGCCAAGCGCTGTCTGCAGACGGACTGTCGCTCTGAAGCCTGAGTCCGGCGAGCTCATGGTAGTGCCCTATGGACGAGGTGTGTGGGATAATTACAAGCTTTTCGAGCCTGGGTCCGGGGAAGTCGTCGCCCCCGCAGTTCTGAACCCTCCACCCGGGTTCGCACGGAAGATCCAGAGAGCCTGCAAGCCTCCGATGCCCCATGATGAGCTGCTGAGCGAGTTGGGAAATAGGGCTGCTGAGCTCTGGCATGTACCTTTAAGTTTAGAGCATGCTTGAGATGCCTCAGATCCGCAAAAGGCAATGACGGCATCGGTGACCACTCTTATAGAGACCCAGCATCAACGTCACTATCTGAAGCCCGGGAGCATTCCCAGCATATCAGATGTGCTTTGCAGTGCTGGCAAGTCGATGCCCAGCGAGTCGTAACCGATGACGGAAAGGACGCCACAAATGTAAAGGGTCAAGAACCTGCAGCGCCACGCAATACTCTCACCACAGCTTGACATCGTCCTTGTTCATGACCCTATAGTGCCTTGTTTAGTGCGCTTATTCCTCTGTGAAGTTATACGGCTGCTCGACGCTTTGCTGCGGCCATCATAAGTCCTAGTGATTAGGAGTTTACACCTGTAAACTGATCACCTCTAAAGGCATGTAAACTCATCTTGGATTCGTCTGGCCGCGACAGTATGATTTCTTCATGGGGTGCGCTGCTTGCTGTATGCACGGCGTAGTGAATGTGAGACCCAAGAACCTGTCTCCAGCTCCCACTTGTAAATAACCTCGAAATTCGGCCAAGGGACGAACAAACCGACCAGCAGTAGTCGGCACCTTACGAGGAATAGGCATTCTTAGCCATGCCTTGCCCGCTGGTGCTGAAAAATGGCCACGAGCCCCCCCCGGTCCGGGCAGCGGCTTTTGACCCTCCCGCAGCAAGGGCTAAGACAAGCAGAGGGCTCCTGTGCCATGCATTTTTGCAGCTGGCCCCTTTGCTTCTAATCGTCCATCCAACAAGACCCGGTCTCTATATCGGCAGAAGCACAGGGTCAGGGTCGGGTAATTAAGCATGATTGAAAATAGAAGCCCACGGACCTCTGTGCGGGTGTTCTAATGTCTGGCAACCAACGACACAGCGTGCAACTCCCAAACTGGTCACGAAGCATTCTCACAATACGTGGGTGTGGCATTTGGAGCATCTGAGATGCAGATGCGTATGCAGAACTGACAGGATGTAGATGGTCGTAGCAGATGTACTGGCTACTCGTCTCTGGCAGTTTGGGAATCGCTGTTGCAATGAATTGTAGCTGTTCGGCTTCATCGGCGTAGTGCTGGCTCAGTCGGCACCCGCTGCCCTACATCTTTCCCTGCACTACATAGAGGCTTTCTCCCGAAATGCTGGTCCCGGCGGGCATCGGCGAAGCCCACGTCTCAGAGATGAAGCGGGCCATTTCGCTAGCCGGTCGCGAGACAGGTGCCACGGGCCTTGCAGGGCCCCAGGCATCGACGAAGGAGCCAGCAACGAAGTAGTGGGCCCGAACGTCTCCATCGGCTTCGAGATTGAAGTTCACCTCGTAGAAAGGGGTCCCGGCCTCGGCTGCGCGGGGCCGAAACGGAAGCACCCCCTCGTTGCCGGCCATCTTGGGTTCAACCTTTTGTGTGCGCTTGGCATGCCAGTGGTGATGGGTCTCGGCCGTTGGGCTCTGATCATTACCCTCTTGGCGCTGGCCAAACCAATGCTTTGTGTGAAAGCATATGGCCACCACGTCAGTGCCAGATCTTTCGTAAAGGAAGGTGTACTTCCGCTCCTGGACGCATACAGTTCTCAACTAGAGGTGCCTTGAGGGCAACCAAAAGTCATGGGCTGAAACAACTAACTGTCGAGTCCAAGTAGCCCTATTACTTGGTGCCATCTCGACATGAGCCCACCCCAAGTGAGCATCCCTCTGCACCCTGGCGCCATAAAGAGCTGCCTCTGCAGCCTCTCGGGGTGCAGAAGACTCAATCGCATGAGTTTTGCTTGCACCCTACATGGAGGAAACGGTAGCAATCGCAGATCATAACCTACTAGGATAGTCACGCGTTGATTGCATACCGCACTGCCAGTAGTTCCCACCTCCTCCATCGTGGGATACACATCCGGCGGGGGCTGGGCCATGGCTGATAATGTATCTGCAAGAAAGGCTTTAAGAAACCGAGCCGAAAGGGATCTGGAGAGTGTGGTCTTTCAAAGTCAGCGCGAGCAGTCCTGGCGAGTGGCGAGAGGTAGGAGCCCTTGGCACGTCGCACTATATCTCTTGAACTCTGTGGATTTGGAACGTCAATCAGCACGACGCGGCGTAATATGCTTGACGTCTTCATACGTCTTCAACGGCGGAGAACTACATGAGGGTTTGTCAAAAGTCAGAACTTACTGTTTCAGGCATGGTCATGGATGATTTGGCGGGGGGCCCCATCGCTCTGCAGGGATCTGGTCAACTGATTTTTGTGGGGTGTCGCTTTGCTCTGGTTAGATTCATGATAGTAGTAGTCCGGATAGTAAAGCAAAAGTAGCAATAGTCATAGTGTTAAAAAGTAGCGCTTGTGATCTCACTATTTTAGAGCGTTTGTCAAAACTTCTTTTTCATAGCTAGACCATGGATAATTTGGGGGGGGGGGGGGGGTCCTATCGCTTTACAAGGATTCCGTCACATGTTTCTGTGAGGTATCGCTTTGCTCTTGTGAAAGTAAGAAGACCATCAGACTCACTGATCCTACTCGTAGCTTGCCCTGTGGGGCAGTGGCTCATAAAACGATCTAGTAGGTACCGATTAGGGTATCGAGTGGGTATCGATTAGGGTATCGATTGCCTAGCCATATATCACACGGAAAATCTAGCTTATTAATCGTATCGCTTTTGGGGGGTCCTATCGCTTTCCAAGGAAATTGGCAAAATCCGACATTCCACGGTCACCCTACTCTTAACTACAATTACGGAAGTTTTGACAGATGCTCAATAATTATACTGCGGATCTCACTACTATAATATAGTAGCGAGATCCACAGCATATAACACTGACGATGTCACGCGCAACGACAGAACCAACGTGACGTTTGTCAGGCTGCGAATTTATTTACAGGCCGGCCAACACAAGCAATGCCCCGGACTTCAAAAACCGAAGGATCTCCACTTTCAAAGCCGAATCTTTAAGTATAATTACCTATATACTATTCTTGGGGGCTCCTTACTATGGGCCCAAGCCGCAGCCTGGGGCTTCCTACTTGGATCCTTCCGTCAGGGGGCTCCCCGGCGCCGTGCGCCGAATGGCCATGATTCTGATCCATGGGGCCGAGGAGGTTTAAAGGATTTTAGAGGCCTTCAGGCTCGTGGGTGCGTGCGAGGTTTGGATGTTGCATGGAACATCGGAGGCCGAAGGCTGTCCTGGGTTCATGACATGAATGATGCGGCTTCGTTTCAGGATGATGCAATGCGTGTGAACTGCTGACTTCGGGGAGGTACACATATCTTGGGATAGAAATTGGCTGAGAACTTTGCCGACGTATCCTTGCTCTTTCATGGGTATGTCGGCGTGGCAAAATGTGCAATCAAGCCCACCTATGGGGGCCTTGTTTCTTGAGCAGTGAAGTGCGAAGACATCGCATGAGAAGTGACGTTTGAGAGCTGCAACTTGCTGAGTTTCTCTGACCTGGTGCTATTTTGAGGAAGAGGACCGAAGAGATCCAGACAGGATCCTACCGGCCCAAGGCAGGCCCTAACCCCCAGGATCTGAGTACGAGTGACTTCGAAATGGTTAGTTGTACCTTGAACCCTGTTGAACCCTTGGCTGCGAGGCCCTAGATGCTCTCGTGCGTTTTGAGGTGCCTAGAACATCGAAGGCACGACTTTTTTAAGCGGCCCTCTCCACTGTCACGCCCACTCCGACCATGCCGCCACAAGCTCCCTTTCCGATACTTCTTTCTGACTGACTGAAACTTGAAAACCAAGCCTGCACGGTAACCTGATAACTCGCAACCCTTTTGCAACAGGCTTTCCACTTCGCCCGGAGTTGGAACTAGCAGCCCTGTTGCATCCAGCCTGAAAAGCCTCTGCTGGGAAGTAAATGAGCGACTAAACCCTAAACCTTCAAGTCTGCCGAACCAGCAGCCCTAAACTCTCAAACCGTCACCCCCCCACCCTTCGCCTGCCCTCAACCCTAAACCCTAAACCCTAAACCCTAAACCGGCGGGTTTTTCCTCAGTGCTTACGCCGTCTTCGCTTCCTTAGCTCGTCCTCTGCTGGCAGCCGAGGCGAGGAGGCCTGAAGCAGAAGTTGCTTGACATAGTATTTGGGGGGGCATAACCATCACATATGTATGTATATGTGTGTGTGTGCGTACTAACATATATATATATATATATATATATGTATAGGACTAAGCTCTTAAATTGGTGGATACGTTGCGGAACATCCATCACAACCCCTATAACAATTCTGGGGGTGTGCAGCTTTTTGAGAGCTTCGGGCTATGGGTCCGGGTTTCTTTGCGTGGTTTACTCGTAGAACTTCCTAGTTTGGGTTTTTGTTTTCCCTCCTACCTGCAAGGACGAAGCCCGCATTGCAGGGTAACTGCGAACTAGTTTTTGTTTGAATTCCGGGCTTTGGGTTCCGGGCAATTCCAGGATCAGCCAGGCAAAATTCGGAGTTGCAGGAATCGCAGCTATCATTTGGGGATATTCGTGAGGCCAGCGAGCGAGTTTAGGAGTTCCAAGTCGCCTTGGGGGCACACTAACCCTGGGTGTTCACCCGATCCCGGGAGCTGCACTGCACAGTCATGCAAAGTCTAGCTTTGTGCATGTTCCACTTGACAGCTGCTAGGCCCTAGGCCCTCGAGAAGCATCTTCCGTGAGTGTCACCACCGTGTCACCCATCACGGCGACCATGCAGTTCAGTATTCGCACCGTAACATGCCCGCCAGGTCCTCCATGCTAGACTGTCGCTCGCAAGCCCTCATGCACTTCAGAATCCAAGTCGCAAAAACATTCCGTGGGCGTGCGCGCGCGGGTTGTGTGTGTGTGTGTGTATGATTCCAGATGTGGTCCGAAACAAAACGTCAGCTTGTCCGACTTTTTCTCTGACGTACTGATGCAGAATCACGGGTTTGAGAGGGAAGAGGTGGTCGTGACTGAGACCGATTAAGCGGCTGCTGGCCAAGCAGGCCAAGCAGCAGCGCTTTGGACCCTGGACGGTGCCACATTGTGCCCTCCACTGGTCTGATGTATCTGACCCTCTCATCGTACTATTCCGCTTAGCCGACGGGTGAGGCCACGCAGGAATACAAAGCAGCTCGTCCTCCCTCCCGTCGTTGTGACAGCCGCGTGTATGTGCTGCCAATAAGAGTCACAACACCTACTCATTCACACCTTCCCGGGACGACAGGGGGTTGAGCACTGTCAAATGGAGTGGTGAGCACCCGGCCCTCAGCAAAATGCTGCCGCGGACGGGTTGACAACTCATACAAAAATCTGCAAACAATCAAGCAAGCTCCAACTCACGATGGCATACACCTTCCAAGAAGATTCTTCCCACCAGACTGGTATTCATTCGACGGTGGGGTATGTATATAGCACAAGATGTGAGTCATCGTCACCGAGCGTCAGCGACCCGCACTGAGACGTTGCAGTAGCCATATCTCTCAGATCGCAGGCCCTGAAGCTGAATTATGTGAACGCAGTCATTGCCAACGTTCATCTTGTTGAAGCTTGTTGCTTTGGCTATGATTCTGTGACTTTACTTACTCCTCACATTCATCTTTCGTTGCAGACCCGCGCATGGACGTCTCTGCATCGCCGGCAATGCCATCGTTCATGAGTTGGATCATCTGCTCCATGTTCGCCTCGGAGTACATCGTCGGCACCGAGGCGTTGAAGCCGATCTTCGACTCCAACTTTTGGCGCAGGTCCTTCAGATTGGCCATGGCATCCTTCAATTCCTGCACTTTCTTCACTTCCTCCAAGCGGCGGGGGAACGTGGGAACCGTGTAGAGGCCGTTGATGAGCGCCTGCTTCTTGGGGTTCTTCAGGACGTCGCCCTCGGCACAGGCAGCGTGCACGGCAGCGCCATAGGGAGCCATGGCCGCGGCGGCCGTGATAATGCCTGAGATGCTTGCTCCACAGAGCGCACTGACGTCCAGGAAGTCCTGGCAGTGAACCACAATGAGATTGATGAACGTCACGACCTGGCTCATGTAGGCGATCGCGCCGCCAATGTCCACCGTGCACAATGCGCTGAAAATGCCAGTAACCTTCGACGAAGACTCATAAGGCTGTTTCGACATGTTGCCAGCATCAAACCTTTATGCCTTTGTGCCCTCGCTCGCATGCTATTTTCGCAAGTACGACGACTAAGCCGGCTACCTTGTTGATTGGCCCGTCGAGGCTGACGCGGCCGCATTGACCACTGTTCACAGCCGAGTTGATGGAGATGCCCATGTTGGCGAGGTTAGCAACCACCATTCCGACGTCAACCCCGCATTGCACACCTACTCCGATAGGACCCTGTCCAATGAGAAGTCGTCGGCCATCACGTACCGTCTGGTCTCCGAGCACACTGATCTTGGTGGTTGTCAATTGTGGTGGCACCCCTGTGCACGTGGCTGCCGCCAGGGAAGCAGTCGCGGCCAGCTCGCCCATCACGGAGACGAGGCCGGTGACGCCCACGGAGCAGACGGCATCCACGTTGAGGTTCAGCGCACAGTTCGTGGCAGCATACGACAGCTTGGCTGCCGCGTTGGCGACCCAAGTCACCAAAATGGCGCCGTTCACCTGGCAAGCAAGCTCCGATTCACCATCGCGCGGAGCAGGGCACGTCCTGATGATTGCGTTGATATCATCGCCCATGCCAACCACGGACACGAAGGCCTCCAACACGTTGAATGCGCAGTATGCATTGGTGGCCTTGCGCATACGTGTCTGTCTCCTCGTCGCCTTGTAAGTTTTGATCTCGTCCGTGGTAATCATCTCTCTGGCAGCGTCGGCAGGGTCTGCTGGCAAAGCACGAACCTGACGCTGCTCGTAGTGGTTGGAATACTTTCGGCCAGTGCTCTTCATGGCCTTGAGGACGATCTTCTGCGCCGCCGTGTGTTTCTTAACACTCTTCAGGGCATCGGCTTTCAGAGCCATTTCCGCGTCCAAGCCCAGGTTGGACTTGCCCTGGAAGGCGCCGAGATCCAATCCCTGACAGAATCGCCTTGCTTTCGGCATGGACATGAAACCCACGACGCCAAGGCCCACCGTCAGAACCAAAGCAGCCTTCTTAATCCAACCGCGGGAGCTCGGGGGAGAGTTCTTCGCCTCTTCGTCGGACTCCGCATGGACGGCCTCGAAAGGGGTAGGCATGGTCGCTGGATCTCTGAAAGCGGCGGCACAAGCTCGAAGTGCAGATTGAGCCAAATTAGCTTCGGGAGTTTACGCCTTCTGGCTCAGGGGGGCTCTGCAACGCTGATGCTGATCATAATTTTTTGAGCCGAGGAGGCCTGAAGCAGAAGTTGTGTGACCAAAAGTATTTGGGGCCGCGGGCAACAAGCACAGGTCGAACACTGCTGTACTCTGTGCCATCACGGCGACCATGCAGTTCAGAAGCCACCAGGTCTCCCATGCGAACATGCCTCTCACGAGCCATCATCATGCACTTCAGAATCCAAGTCGCAAAAACATTCCAGAGGTATGTGTGTGTGTGCAATTCCGGATGTGGTCCGAAACAAAACGTCAGCGTATGCCACTTTTTCTCTGACGTACTGATGCAGAATCAAGGGTTTGGTCGTGACTGAGACCGATTAAGCGGCTGCTGGCCAAGCAGGCCAAGCAGCAGCGCTTTGGACCTTGGACGGTGCCACATTGTGCCCTCCACCGGTCTGATGTATCTGACCCTCTCATCGTACTATTCCTGCTTAGCCGACGGGTGAGGCCACGCAGGAATACAAAGCAGCTCGTCCTCCTTCCCGTCTTTGTGACAGCAGCGTGTACGTGCTGCGAATAAGAGTCACAACACCTACTCATTCACACCTTCCCGGGACGACAAGGGGTTGAGCACTGTCAAATGGAGTGGTGAGCACCCGGCCCTCAGCAAAATGCTGCGGCGGACGGGTTGACCACTCATACAAAAATCTGCAAACAATCACTCAAGCTCCAACTCACGATGACATACTTCTTCCAAGGAGATTCTTTCCATCAGAATGGTTGACAGTCGACGGTGCGGTATGTATATAGCACAAGATGTGAGTCATCGTCACCGAGCGTCAGCGACCCGCACTGAGACGTTGCAGTAGCCATATCTCTCAGATCGCAGGCCCTGAAGCTGAATTATGTGAACGCAGTCATTGCCAACGTTCATCTCGTTGAAGCTTGTTGCTTTGGCTATGATTCTGTGACTTTACTTACTCCTCACATTCATCTTTCGTTGCAGACCCGCGCATGGACGTCTCTGCATCGCCGGCAATGCCATCGTTCATGAGTTGGATCATCTGCTCCATGTTCGCCTCGGAGTACATCGTCGGCACCGAGGCGTTGAAGCCGATCTTCGACTCCAACTTTTGGCGCAGGTCCTTCAGATTGGCCATGGCATCCTTCAATTCCTGCACTTTCTTCACTTCCTCCAAGCGGCGGGGGAACGTGGGAACCGTGTAGAGGCCGTTGATGAGCGCCTGCTTCTTGGGGTTCTTCAGGACGTCGCCCTCGGCACAGGCAGCGTGCACGGCAGCGCCATAGGGAGCCATGGCCGCGGCGGCCGTGATGATGCCTGAGATGCTTGCTCCACAGAGCGCACTGACGTCCAGGAAGTCCTGGCAGTGAACCACAATGAGATTGATGAACGTCACGACCTGGCTCATGTAGGCGATCGCACCGCCAATGTCCACTGTGCACAATGCGCTGAAAATGCCAGTAACCTTCGACGAAGACTCATAAGGCTGTTTCGACATGTTACCAGCATCAAACCTTTATGCCTTTATGCCCTCGCTCGCATGCTATTTTCGCAAGTACGACGACTAAGCCGGCTACCTTGTTGATTGGCCCGTCGAGGCTGACGCGGCCGCATTGACCACTGTTCACAGCCGAGTTGATGGAGATGCCCATGTTGGCGAGGTTAGCAACCACCATTCCGACGTCAACCCCGCATTGCACACCTACTCCGATAGGACCCTGTCCAATGAGAAGTCGTCGGCCATCACGTACCGTCTGGTCTCCGAGCACACTGATCTTGGTGGTTGTCAATTGTGGTGGCACCCCTGTGCACGTGGCTGCCGCCAGGGAAGCAGTCGCGGCCAGCTCGCCCATCACGGAGACGAGGCCGGTGACGCCCACGGAGCAGACGGCATCCACGTTGAGGTTCAGCGCACAGTTCGTGGCAGCATACGACAGCTTGGCTGCCGCGTTGGCGACCCAAGTCACCAAAATGGCGCCGTTCACCTGGCAAGCAAGCTCCGATTCACCATCGCGCGGAGCAGGGCACGTCCTGATGATTGCGTTGATATCATCGCCCATGCCAACCACGGACACGAAGGCCTCCAACACGTTGAATGCGCAGTATGCATTGGTGGCCTTGCGCATGCGTGTCTGTCTCCTCGTCGCCTTGTAAGTTTTGATCTCGTCCGTGGTAATCATCTCTCTGGCAGCGTCGGCAGGGTCTGCTGGCAAAGCACGAACCTGACGCTGCTCGTAGTGGTTGGAATACTTTCGGCCAGTGCTCTTCATGGCCTTGAGGACGATCTTCTGCGCCGCCGTGTGTTTCTTAACACTCTTCAGGGCATCGGCTTTCAGAGCCATTTCCGCGTCCAAGCCCAGGTTGGACTTGCCCTGGAAGGCGCCGAGATCCAATCCCTGACAGAATCGCCTTGCTTTCGGCATGGACATGAAACCCACGACGCCAAGGCCCACCGTCAGAACCAAAGCAGCCTTCTTAATCCAACCGCGGGAGCTCGGGGGAGAGTTCTTCGCCTCTTCGTCGGACTCCGCATGGACGGCCTCGAAAGGTGTAGGCATGGTCGCTGGATCTCTGAAAGCGGCGGCACAAGCTCGAAGTGCAGATTGAGCCAAATTAGCTTCGGGAGTTTACGCCTTCTGGCTCAGGGGGGCTCTGCAACGCTGATGCCGATCATAATTTTTTGAGCCGAGGAGGCCTGAAGCAGAAGTTGTGTGACCAAAAGTATTTGGGGCCGCGGGCAACAAGCACAGGTCGAACACTGCTGTACTCTGTGCCATCACGGCGACCATGCAGTTCAGAAGCCACCAGGTCTCCCATGCGAACATGCCTCTCACGAGCCATCATCATGCACTTCAGAATCCAAGTCGCAAAAACATTCCAGAGGTATGTGTGTGTGTGTGTGTGTGCAATTCCGGATGTGGTCCGAAACAAAACGTCAGCTTATGCCACTTTTTCTCTGACGTACTGATGCAGAATCAAGGGTTTGGTCGTGACTGAGACCGATTAAGCGGCTGCTGGCCAAGCAGGCCAAGCAGCAGCGCTTTGGACCTTGGACGGTGCCACATTGTGCCCTCCACCGGTCTGATGTATCTGACCCTCTCATCGTACTATTCCTGCTTAGCCGACGGGTGAGGCCACGCAGGAATACAAAGCAGCTCGTTCTCCTTCCCGTCTTTGTGACAGCAGCGTGTACGTGCTGCCAATAAGAGTCACAACACATACTCATTCACACCTTCCCGGGACGACAGGGGTTTGAGCACTGTCAAATGGAGTGGTGAGCACCCGGCCCTCAGCGGAATGCTGCGGCGGACGGGTTGACCACTCATACAAAAATCTGCAAACAATCACTCAAGCTCCAACTCACGATGACATACTTCTTCCAAGAAGATTCTTTCCATCAGAATGGTTGACAGTCGACGGTGCGGTATGTATATAGCACAAGATGTGAGTCATCGTCACCGAGCGTCAGCGACCCGCACTGAGACGTTGCAGTAGCCATATCTCTCAGATCGCAGGCCCTGAAGCTGAATTATGTGAACGCAGTCATTGCCAGCGTTCATCTCGTTGAAACTTGTTGCTTTGGCTATGATTCTGTGACTTTACTTACTCCTCACATTCATCTTTCGTTGCAGACCCGCGCATGGACGTCTCTGCATCGCCGGCAATGCCATCGTTCATGAGTTGGATCATCTGCTCCATGTTCGCCTCGGAGTACATCGTCGGCACCGAGGCGTTGAAGCCGATCTTCGACTCCAACTTTTGGCGCAGGTCCTTCAGATTGGCCATGGCATCCTTCAATTCCTGCACTTTCTTCACTTCCTCCAAGCGGCGGGGGAACGTGGGAACCGTGTAGAGGCCGTTGATGAGCGCCTGCTTCTTGGGGTTCTTCAGGACGTCGCCCTCGGCACAGGCAGCGTGCACGGCAGCGCCATAGGGAGCCATGGCCGCGGCGGCCGTGATGATGCCTGAGATGCTTGCTCCGCAGAGCGCACTGACGTCCAGGAAGTCCTGGCAGTGAACCACAATGAGATTGATGAACGTCACGACCTGGCTCATGTAGGCGATCGCGCCGCCAATGTCCACCGTGCACAATGCGCTGAAAATGCCAGTAACCTTCGACGAAGACTCATAAGGCTGTTTCGACATGTTACAAGCATCAAACCTTTATGCCTTTATGCCCTCGCTCGCATGCTATTTTCGCAAGTACGACGACTAAGCCGGCTACCTTGTTGATTGGCCCGTCGAGGCTGACGCGGCCGCATTGACCACTGTTCACAGCCGAGTTGATGGAGATGCCCATGTTGGCGAGGTTAGCAACCACCATTCCGACGTCAACCCCACATTGCACACCTACTCCGATAGGACCCTGTCCAATGAGAAGTCGTCGGCCATCACGTACCGTCTGGTCTCCGAGCACACTGATCTTGGTGGTTGTCAATTGTGGTGGCACCCCTGTGCACGTGGCTGCCGCCAGGGAAGCAGTCGCGGCCAGCTCGCCCATCACGGAGACGAGGCCGGTGACGCCCACGGAGCAGACGGCATCCACGTTGAGGTTCAGCGCACAGTTCGTGGCAGCATACGACAGCTTGGCTGCCGCGTTGGCGACCCAAGTCACCAAAATGGCGCCGTTCACCTGGCAAGCAAGCTCCGATTCACCATCGCGCGGAGCAGGGCACGTCCTGATGATTGCGTTGATATCATCGCCCATGCCAACCACGGACACGAAGGCCTCCAACACGTTGAATGCGCAGTATGCATTGGTGGCCTTGCGCATGCGTGTCTGTCTCCTCGTCGCCTTGTAAGTTTTGATCTCGTCCGTGGTAATCATCTCTCTGGCAGCGTCGGCAGGGTCTGCTGGCAAAGCACGAACCTGACGCTGCTCGTAGTGGTTGGAATACTTTCGGCCAGTGCTCTTCATGGCCTTGAGGACGATCTTCTGCGCCGCCGTGTGTTTCTTAACACTCTTCAGGGCATCGGCTTTCAGAGCCATTTCCGCGTCCAAGCCCAGGTTGGACTTGCCCTGGAAGGCGCCGAGATCCAATCCCTGACAGAATCGCCTTGCTTTCGGCATGGACATGAAACCCACGACGCCAAGGCCCACCGTCAGAACCAAAGCAGCCTTCTTAATCCAACCGCGGGAGCTCGGGGGAGAGTTCTTCGCCTCCTCGTCGGACTCCGCATGGACGGCCTCGAAAGGTGTAGGCATGGTCGCTGGATCTCTGAAAGCGGCGGCACAAGCTCGAAGTGCAGATTGAGCCAAATTAGCTTCGGGAGTTTACGCCTTCTGGCTCAGGGGGGCTCTGCAACGCTGATGCCGATCATAATTTTTTGAGCCGAGGAGGCCTGAAGCAGAAGTTGTGTGACCAAAAGTATTTGGGGCCCGTATACCCTCGAGAGTTGCGGGCAACAAGCACAGGTCGAACAAAACCTTCCATGAGAGTCACTGCTGTACTCTGTGCCATCACGGCGACCATGCAGTTCAGAATTCACACCATGCAAGTAGCACGGCCACCAGCTCTCCCATGCGAAGATGTCTCTCACAAACCATCATCATGCACTTCAGAATCCAAGTTGCAAAACCTTCCAGAGGTGTGTGTGTGTGTGTGTGTGTGTGCGGCCAGATGTGCTCCGAACGAACACGTCAGCTTGCCACCTTTTCTCTGACGACCCGGATGCAGAAACAAGGGTTTGAGAGGCAAGGTTGTCGTGGCCGAGACCTCATAGCGTAAACGGCTGCTGGCCAAGCAGCAGCGCTTTGGACCGTGGACGGTGCCACATTGTGCCCTCCACTGGTCTGATGTATCTTATCTGACCCTCTCATCGTACTATTGCATGAAATTTCATGCTATTCCGTGCCGAGCCGACTGGTGAGGCCACGCAGGAATACAAAGCAGCTCGTCCTCCCACCCGTCGTTGTGACAGCCGCGTGTATGTGCTGCCAATAACAGTCACAACACCTACTCACTCGCACCTTCCCGGGACGACAGGGGGTTGAGCACTGTCAAATGGAGTGGTGAGCACCCGGCCCTCAGCAAAATGCTGCCGCGGACGGGTTGACCACTCATACAAAATCTGCAAACAATCACTCAAGCTCCAACTCACGATGACATACTTCTTCCAAGAAGATTCTTTCCATCAGAATGGTTGACAGTCGACGGTGCGGTATGTATATAGCACAAGATGTGAGTCATCGTCACCGAGCGTCAGCGACCCGCACTGAGACGTTGCAGTAGCCATATCTCTCAGATCGCAGGCCCTGAAGCTGAATTATGTGAACGCAGTCATTGCCAGCGTTCATCTCGTTGAAACTTGTTGCTTTGGCTATGATTCTGTGACTTTACTTACTCCTCACATTCATCTTTCGTTGCAGACCCGCGCATGGACGTCTCTGCATCGCCGGCAATGCCATCGTTCATGAGTTGGATCATCTGCTCCATGTTCGCCTCGGAGTACATCGTCGGCACCGAGGCGTTGAAGCCGATCTTCGACTCCAACTTTTGGCGCAGGTCCTTCAGATTGGCCATGGCATCCTTCAATTCCTGCACTTTCTTCACTTCCTCCAAGCGGCGGGGGAACGTGGGAACCGTGTAGAGGCCGTTGATGAGCGCCTGCTTCTTGGGGTTCTTCAGGACGTCGCCCTCGGCACAGGCAGCGTGCACGGCAGCGCCATAGGGAGCCATGGCCGCGGCGGCCGTGATGATGCCTGAGATGCTTGCTCCACAGAGCGCACTGACGTCCAGGAAGTCCTGGCAGTGAACCACAATGAGATTGATGAACGTCACGACCTGGCTCATGTAGGCGATCGCGCCGCCAATGTCCACCGTGCACAATGCGCTGAAAATGCCAGTAACCTTCGACGAAGACTCATAAGGCTGTTTCGACATGTTACAAGCATCAAACCTTTATGCCTTTGTGCCCTCGCTCGCATGCTATTTTCGCAAGTACGACGACTAAGCCGGCTACCTTGTTGATTGGCCCGTCGAGGCTGACGCGGCCGCATTGACCACTGTTCACAGCCGAGTTGATGGAGATGCCCATGTTGGCGAGGTTAGCAACCACCATTCCGACGTCAACCCCGCATTGCACACCTACTCCGATAGGACCCTGTCCAATGAGAAGTCGTCGGCCATCACGTACCGTCTGGTCTCCGAGCACACTGATCTTGGTGGTTGTCAATTGTGGTGGCACCCCTGTGCACGTGGCTGCCGCCAGGGAAGCAGTCGCGGCCAGCTCGCCCATGACGGAGACGAGGCCGGTGACGCCCACGGAGCAGACGGCATCCACGTTGAGGTTCAGCGCACAGTTCGTGGCAGCATACGACAGCTTGGCTGCCGCGTTGGCGACCCAAGTCACCAAAATGGCGCCGTTCACCTGGCAAGCAAGCTCCGATTCACCATCGCGCGGAGCAGGGCACGTCCTGATGATTGCGTTGATATCATCGCCCATGCCAACCACGGACACGAAGGCCTCCAACACGTTGAATGCGCAGTATGCATTGGTGGCCTTGCGCATGCGTGTCTGTCTCCTCGTCGCCTTGTAAGTTTTGATCTCGTCCGTGGTAATCATCTCTCTGGCAGCGTCGGCAGGGTCTGCTGGCAAAGCACGAACCTGACGCTGCTCGTAGTGGTTGGAATACTTTCGGCCAGTGCTCTTCATGGCCTTGAGGACGATCTTCTGCGCCGCCGTGTGTTTCTTAACACTCTTCAGGGCATCGGCTTTCAGAGCCATTTCCGCGTCCAAGCCCAGGTTGGACTTGCCCTGGAAGGCACCGAGATCCAATCCCTGACAGAATCGCCTTGCTTTCGGCATGGACATGAAACCCACGACGCCAAGGCCCACCGTCAGAACCAAAGCAGCCTTCTTAATCCAACCGCGGGAGCTCGGGGGAGAGTTCTTCGCCTCTTCGTCGGACTCCGCATGGACGGCCTCGAAAGGTGTAGGCATGGTCGCTGGATCTCTGAAAGCGGCGGCACAAGCTCGAAGTGCAGATTGAGCCAAATTAGCTTCGGGAGTTTACGCCTTCTGGCTCAGGGGGGCTCTGCGATGCTGATCTGATCGTTTGAGGCTCGATAGGATGGGCTGAAGGAAAAGATCTCAAAGAATCTAGATCTACACTTCGACCCCTGTCAAAGCATGTTCTCAATTTGGCAGACTGCTCTCCCCGAGCTGATGCGATTCGGCCTCTGGGGGTGGTGCCTTCAGCAACCTCCTCTTGCCGCAGTCTACCAGCAGACCCAGGGCCGCCAAAGCCTCGCGGGTGAGAAAGCCATTTGGATGGTTGTCAAAATTATGGTCCCTTTTTTGGGTACCCTAAATTAAATATTAGGTGCCAAAAAGGGAACCACCCATTTCTGACACGGACAGGCAAGGACTTTGAACCTGACAGGCCCGCCGCACAGTCTTTTTTGTGGACGTTGGTGTAGCTACTGAGTACTACTGGATTGGCATCCGTGTTGATTTCGAGTTCCACCGCGAGCAAGGTCCCTCATATGAGTGCGATCCAAGCAGCATCATGGCCCAATAAAGCTTCCTCGTCGTCGTCGTCATCACTGTCGATGTCGGAGCCAGACGCACCGTCGCTCTCCTAGAATTCCGAGACCGCAGACATCGGTGCAGATTGCTGTCTGCATGCTCCGGTGCAAAGATGCGCACTTATTGATGCTCAAGACTGTGACAAGTGCCCAAGCAACCTTCAAAATCCGTGCCGGTGCTACTAGTACTGCCAAGCTTGCGAACACACGCAAATTAATTACCCTGCACTTTACACACGGGTCGGGCCAATGTCGCTGCACTGCCGAATGGACATAACCGGTGACGAGTCCTCGCTCTCTTCCTCGCTGTCCTCTTCATCAAGATCCTTCTAGCGGCTAGCGCGTCACGGTGTATGACATCGTAGCTTTCACACTTTGGTCAACTCTGGGTGCAGGGGTCCGGCGCATCGACACTAGAGTCACTAGAGGCTGCCCAACGCCCTGCGATTCAGACACCTGGAACTTGGAAAGGGGCACGGGGCGACCTAGCCCAAAACCCCGATTAAGCGAACGCCCTGAGAACCGGACCTCTTCTGAAGGGCTCACGCGCACAAGAGCCTCTCCTGGTGGTCGAGAGACGGGCATCACGGCATTTTGGCCACCGCTTTTGGATTTCGGTGCTCGTAATTTTGCGACGACTGCATGCCGCTCAGCACTGATACTGACGTTAGTTGGAGTTCACGTGGTTGTCTGTGTTCTCTTTTTACCTTCGACAGCACGGTAACGGGGCAGCTCCGGGTGGCGAGGGCCCTTGGTTTGTCTGTAGTCAATTTTGTTGTGCCAGGCTTTCTTGTATTACGGTAGAGACAGAGACAATGCTAAACTGGATGACATGTCATGCTACCTGAGGATGCTTAGACTCTATCTTTCTGTGAGCGACATGCTGAGTACGAAATACAAGTACTAGACTACACACGACATAATATTATTGTATATTGTCGACTGCATCTTATGTAGTATAAAGTCAACAAGTATACACAGCTTATATATATATATATATATGTACACACACACACACACACACGTTTATTATTATACGTTTTACTAAATTTGCGGTACTACGCCGTGCACGACATAGCTCTGGGGCGCCCAGGTGTTAAAGAATCCTGCAGGAGCCTGTGGGCTTGCCAGCTCAGGGTTTAGGGTTTCGGCGCTCACACTCGGACAAC
Organism: Symbiodinium sp. CCMP2592; assembly: GCA_905221615.1. Taxonomy (NCBI): domain Eukaryota; class Dinophyceae; order Suessiales; family Symbiodiniaceae; genus Symbiodinium; species Symbiodinium sp. CCMP2592. Next base: position 201,230 of record CAJNDT010006021.1, on the reverse strand, counting down.
CCAGGCGAGGCATGTGGGTTCGGAGTGGTTCAGGGTTTAGGGTGTAGGGCTTTAGGGGTTTCGACGCTCACACTCGCACAAGGCAGGCAAGGCTCCACATAGTCCACAGAATCACAACTAATGGCATGCAACGCCCCAACTCAGTTCAAACCAAAGTGAACACACCAACTAGAAACTTCCATAAGGATAGGGAGTGAAGCATGTTGGGGCTGTTGCTGAAGTTGGAAGTTCTCGTTTGGACTTCCCTATTTCAAAAGAGCTTCACACAAAGGGTTCACTAAAGCTTAGCCGTCCCCATCAGTACCGCTTCTCATCAACATAGTTTAGGGGTTGGAGCTGTAGGGGTTTAGGGGTTTCGGGGTTTAGGCGTTTCCTTTTAGTGCTGCAATCGGCATGCTCGGATATGACAGCGGATGGGGACCGTCGAATTTGAGAACCTGTGGGGGGAAAGAAATTCCAAGCAAAACGAAAATTGGGGCAACAGAAATTCTGATTCAATCAAGCCGTCAAATGCGAGTCCATCGCCACGGCTATATACTATACCTATCTAGTTACATTATTGCTGCATACACTACAATATGGACAAGACTAGACTGCACAAGAACAATATGTTGCTATAAACTATGTAATCTATGTGATTCTATGTGTTATATAGTATGTAGTTCACTGGGAGTATACTGCTGATCAGTAGCAAGGAAACGGAATTACTCGTCAAGAGTCTACATTGTTACACAGTGGCATGTCTTATTCATTGCGAACTATACAGTGCACCGTACACTGTGGATCTTACATCACATCCCATGACATTCATTACCTTGCCCCGAACTACACTACAGTACACCAGTACACCGTAATGCATTGCAGTCTATAGCCTTTAATACTGTAGCACATCATGTGGTACCACATGCTGGTATTCTCTACTACCAAGCTGCGATCTGCCAGGCTCGCAATGGTGCGGTAGATGGGCGCTTCAATGGTTACGCCGCCAGCCGTCTCGAACTGTGCCGGGATCTCCTGCGAGGCTCAAATTGTCTATAGCTCCAAAGTGTCAGGTCTTGTTTGCAATCCTCCGACCCCGCTGTGGACATTCCCGAGTTCACGGCTGCGCCAGAGCCCTGCTAGGTGCTTCTTAACCAGACTTGCCTCACACGACGCTGGTGGCATGAATATCCGCCAGTTTCGAGTCTTGGTTGTCACGAACCTATCCCCGTCCGTCTCGTCGACCGCAAGGCCCAGAGATTTGATCCGTTCGCGCTTGAGCTCCTTGCAGCCAGCACAACTGCTTGCACACTGCCGATGTACAACGGGTTTAGCTGACGGCAGAGAAGGGTTGACTTATGCAGCCCATTCAACCATGGCGGACCCTGAAAGCCTAAATCGACATGTTGGCCCCCTTTGTCAGCTATCATCTCATAGGCCCGAAACCCCTGCGCCCCTGAACCCTCTGAAGCCCCGAAACCCGCAACGACCAGAATCATAGAGAATATTGGTTAAAGTGAGAGGAACTCGGCATCACGGCCGAGTAGCTGCATCCGTCGATCCGGAGTCGACCAAAGCCCTGACTGCAAGCTCCTCCACGAGACTGCTCAGAACGAACAGCGAGGGCAGAACTGGATCAAGGATAGGGGACTGTGTCATGGAGTGCAATGATTCAGGGATTAAAGACGTCTTTGGGGCTATGAAATCATGATGTATTGTCGCTATATAGTGTCCGAACATTGAGCTTGCATGGGAACTAACAGACAGCGAAAACACTGGATGAACTTACCTGGCTCTCCGTATGTTGCAGCTGTCCTGTCCTAGTCTACGAGACGTCAGGTAGTCACAATCTTTGTAACAACTCCTCGGCAATTGTCGGCCCAGGTGCATGCATCCTTCCGAATGCCTTGGGGGAAACTGCCTGTCTGCTTTCCGATGTTTCGGCGACTCTCAAGAACAAGCCTCGAGACGCCTTCCGGATATCCGCAACCACAGGTTGCACGGCCAAGGAAGTGCCAGGCCGACTACCAGGAGTCCTTGTGAGCTCCATTCCCAGCAGGATTCCGGAAACGCAGCTTCACCTGGTCCGTGCTTTCTCGGAAAACAGCTGTCCTGAAAACTGCACATAGCCCGAATATGTCTGAAGATTCAAGGCACATGCAGGCAATGACTTCGGCTTCCCTTCCGGGGCAGGGCTGGCGTTCCCTCCAGCTTCCAGGGCCTTCAGCGATGCATGTCGGGCTTTGGCACTTGTTTTTCCCTCATGCATACCTAGCAAGGATAGAGGCTTAGCCTTTTTGAGCTTGGGGTTTGTGGAGGTTTGTCTCGCAGACCAGCTCTCGGCGGGGGGCCGCAAATACATCGCAGGCTTTGGCACGTCAGGTCTTTCGGGGTTTCGGGCTTCTTGCGCTTGCGCTTGGGCAACGCTAGGCAAGGATCCGAGCTTCCGGCTTGTGCTGAAAAGTTCTTAGATGGTGGAGGCTGACAGGACTTCGCAGGAGTTGAGTTGGGGCGTGGCCTCTTACATTGGGGATTGCCGCGACACGCTGATCGAAGATCTTTGGAGTGAAGAAACTCTGCTTACGGCAGTTGTTCTGAAGAAACACAAAGCTGTGGAAGTTTGGGTGAGTCATCCTGATCTGGCATTATGTATGAAACCCCCGCTCCAGAAGAATCCCATGACAGGCTGAATGCCTTGACGAAATAATGGCATCACCCTCCCGGGCAAACCCCACAATATCCCTTCAAGGTGCTTCAGCTCGCTGTCATCGTCACGGATAAGCCTTCTCTGACTGCAATCCACAATCCTCAAATATGACAAACTGCCCAACTGCTCAGTTCTTGTACTGGGTTCTAGGCTTGCCAGGAACGTGCAGCACTCTTCAGCAGTCGCCACGTCTCTCCGCAAGCCCCCGTTGCCGAGCAATCCAGCAATGCTCGGTCTTGTCTTGTTTTTCTACGTGAAGAAATGGCTTGTTGCATTCATTTTCATTAACACTATCACCATCGCGGGGTTGAAGAGTCTGGCAGATCGATATCGTGATCTCTGGAGCCAATAAGTCAACCGAGGATCAGCCCCAAGGAGGCCAATGCATCTGCACCAATCCTTACTGACACTGGGTTCAAAAAAGGCAGAAGTATCGACTCATGTCTCCATCCTGCGCAGATTTCGTGGACAGGTAGCAGGATCAGATGTTCACCGGAAGCTACAGACTAACAGGCAACGGTTTTAAACTCATTAAACCGAACGTGAAATTTACTCCACACCCTCTCAAACTCCAGGCACTAAAGCCTAAATGCCCTCGTCAGTCGTCTTGATCATGGAACCGAGCTTCACCGCTTCGTCCGTGCTAGCAGCGAAATCGAACTCCTTGTCCACGTCGTCTTCCTGAGAATCGCAATCGACGCTGGGAGCTTTCTTTGACGGGCTGCGAAAAACTGAAGCCTCAGTCATAGCAACCCAGAATCCCTAACTATCGCACCATTGAGCTCCGAATCTTGAGTTGCGGGTGTTAACATGCAATGACGGATACAAGTATGCAACAGGCATGCACTCGGAGCTCTACTGAGGAGAATAGACCCCGCAAGGCATTTCAGTAAGAGCAAAGCAGCCGCAGGAGTGGCCACCCCACCTGTTGCAGTGGTCAAGCCGTTCAACGGCGTCTGGGTTGAGGTGACAAGTCTGGTTGTTCAGACCTTCTGCTCTGCATGTTCATGTTGCTGACCCCAGGATTTCGGGAGTTGTGTGTTTTTACACATCGAAATGTCAAACGATTCATGGGTCGCCGGACTGCTGAGCCTCGCTTGAAAAATGCAGTCGCGTGTAACCACACGGAAGGCAACTCATGTAAACATTAATTTAGCATACGTTTCCGAACGCGTAAACGGTGCATACCAACTAAAGCTTAACACCCTACTCATAGAATCTCATAGATGATTTCGCCCGCACGAACACAGTGCCCGAGCTGAAAGTAGCTGCTCTTCTCTGGTCACTCCTCCCTTGCTTGCATAGTGCGTTGGCGTATTCAAAAAGACGACCGCCATGAACACATGCGGAGCATGGAACATGTACCCCGCCAGCAAAAGCTCTGTGAACTGGACAATTCCATCCTGCAGACGCAAGCACACCCTACAGACCTGCAGTGTGATCTTGAGACTTACAAGTCCTCTGCAGCCCATCGCCCACGAAAGCGGAATCCCCGAACTTAAAGAGCAATGTTCGGCCCAAACATCCTTTGAGGAACCTCCCCTGGCTTCGTAGTCCGCGTCGGCAGGGTTCAACTCCACCACTGCCTCGCGGCCCAGCAGACGAACTTTGGCCTGACAGCAGAAGATCATATTATGCTTTCTATCCCTACCTTTGTTGGTCTGGTTTGCCGGACACTGTGCTCATCAGCCTGTGATGGATGGCTCAGAAATTCAGAACAGTCAGCCTTTATCGGTCTTTACGTTGACAGCCCTTCGCCGACATCTTGAGACACGAGACCTCATTCTGATGGGTGGCGATCAAGACAAACAATAAGAGGGATCATGCCACTGTACTGTGCTTTGTGCCTCCAACTACAGTAAGTTTGAGAGAAACAGGGCCGCAATAACCATGTGCGTCGGTAGACCACTAGATCGCTCCTCTGCAAAACACACAGTCGGCTGGGGAAGGCGGCTGCAAGGCGCCAGCCTGGTAGATGGGAACCTCAACCTAAGCTCCATGCATAAATCGTTGAGATTCCATCTTAAGATTCGCTCTCTTTACTATGAGCTTTGCTTCGTGGCGCTCCGGCTGGGAGCGAAAAGCTCTCCAAGAAGTCATCACGACTTCGTGAGTGCACGGAATGCAACCACACATCCAAGCTCAGCATGAGTAGCCAACTTGTTGGCGGAAGTCTCCACGACGGTTCTTCCATGACCCCGCGCAAACGGCAGTCGGAGCTGGTCCTCAGCACAGGCACTTCTGTCAGTTTCGTTTGATGCGTTGCGAACCGATAATGCTGTGTGTATGCACCAAACAGTCACGCTTTTGGCCGTCCGTGGACGGCGTTGAGGCTGCATACCGTCCTATACCTGGGCAGAGCTGAATATTGCAACAAAGGCTCGATTACGGCCTGGTTGAGATCGCAGTCATTGGAGCCTGTGTCCACCATTGCCAACACGGTGGCGCAGCGGGAAGAATCTGCTGGGTGGCAGAACCTCAGGGAATCTGGGTCTGTGGCTCCTTTCTTGTGGCTTTCCCGCATGGTAGGGTGTTGGCGCAAGTACGACTCACCAGAACTACTTGGCGCTGGGGTTATCTCACATCAGCTGGTGAGAATACACATCAATGCCGACAGACGCTGGTTTAGGGAGAATACACATCAGCGCGAAATTTACACATCAGACCTACCTAAACCCGATGTAGACGCTGGTTTCAAGAAGCACGCAGCAGGTAGGCCAAAGTGCCGGATTTGTTGCGGACGCTGAGGTATATACTACATTTGGAAGCATTCCAAGATAAGAAAGCAGTGCACTTGCCAAGTAGACGCTGGGATTTGAAAGTGGCATGCTACTAGTATAAGACTGAGAGGATGCCTAAACCTGCCACGGAAGCATGAAAAGCAACCCTGAAAAATGGGTGGTGAGTAGGTGGCTATAGGCCTACGCGAGTCCCGCGTGACCGCAGATGTGAGCAGACTCTTTGGGCTTCAAAAACCGACAGGCACAGACCGCACCAGTGCATATGTATACATATGTCTAATACATAAGCTGCAATACACAAGCACACACTCGTGCGAAGATGAGCGCGCACAAGCTCACTGACACTGACAAATGCGAGCGGGGTCTGCGGACGCCGAAGAATATGAAGGTGAAGATACAAAGCTTGATAAGATGATATAACGTTTATAATGCGTTCCCCGAAGTAGACGCCTTGCAGATGCGTAAAACACCCAGGTGATCGAGATAGCCCCGGGACCAGTATCCAGAACGGAGATATCGGAGTTGCAACACTACCTTCGAACATGGACGTAGTCTGCTTGACAGCACTCAGCGTCTCTCTGGCTTTACTGTTAGCTGTAGCAACCCTCACTCAAGTATCCTGTAGCCAATCGTCACCTGCCAAGCGTCCTCGAGACCAGCCATGCGGGGGGCCAAAAATTACAGTTTCCCAGAGAAAGTCCTCTCAGTAGCCCTTCTGGGGTATCCTAATTCGGAATAATCAGAGGCCGTTCCCCTCCACTGCTCTCCACCAGGCGGCTCAACTTCAGCGTAGGTCAAGGAGTCCAGAGCCTACCGGTAAATTGCGTAGCCTAGGGTTCCGACTCGCGCACTCGCTCTTGCAGGCACACTCAGCTTGCTACCATTACTACCGTAGCCTGGGGTTTGGGGTTTACAGAGTTTCGACTCACACTTTCGCACTCGGCAGGCATGGCTACGGATCCTCTAAGCTTGCTACAGGTTCAGGGTCAGAAAGCAAAAGGGCGATCTCTAAGCTGGGCCTTCGAGAGCGGCAGCTCTGTCACATTCCCGGCCTGAAGACACAGCTGCTTACTTTGGGTTCGACAGGTGTTGGCTGTTTAGGGTACAACTATCTTGAAGTTGATACTCTGGAAGTTGATCACCATAAATGTTCGCCCCGCGCGAACTGCTGAGACATCCGCCCGTCGCAGCATATATGCTTTGTGGCTAACAATGTAGGTCTGGGACAGACTTGCGAGGTTGCCACGGTTGAGATCTAGAAAGATCGGGCGGAAGGCAGCTCGAGTCTCTCAGATCTGACACCCTCAGCCTCGAATATGCAGCGAGCAAGTTGTCCGCATGATTTTGGGAGCTTGCGGGTGGTTCTGGATTGCCCGTTGCCTGAACTTGTGGCCATGGCAGGATATAGCTGACTCTACTACGGGTCTCCAGGCACTACAACTACCCAGCTACCCAGTCCAGCTACCCAGTATCAAACTCGCTTTCCTCATCGCCCAAATCAGCCAGCATTGCAGCGCGCCGTGCACGGAAACCACTCGCATGGCCTCGGCACCGCAGGAGAAAAGCCCATCAAAGCTCGAAGCGCTAAACCTCAAGTTCTCCGATTCATGGGCTGTCTTGAGGCTTCAGACAATATAACACCATTACAAGTAGCTACACACTCTAAAGATCGCTCTCACTCCATTCGGTCAAGAAGCTCACGCGCCACGCAAAGGCGGAGGCTGAGCGCTGGCTCTCGAAGCCCCGAAACCTGCGGCCGAGCAAAGTGCTTTTCGTTTTAGGCTCAGGGCCCACCACACAGAGCCATAACTGCCTCAAGTAGGTCACATGAGAAGGTTTGGACAGGAACAGCAGCAGAACTGCCGAGAAAAATCCTCCTTCAGCTGCTTGCTATCCCAGGGACTCGGCTATCCGCCATGGCCTGCAGGTGTTAAGCTCAGACCCTCTGGTTGAGGCTGCCAGAGTCAGACATGTCTTTGTCTTCGCACTGCCTTGCGCAGTATGGTTCTCGATACAAGAGCATAGCAGGATAGATTTGGTTGGGCTTGTCTGCTATGCCATGCTGTTCAACATTCATCGTATTGGTTTGTGCAGGATAGATTTGGTTGAGCTTGCTGCTACGCCATGCGGATCAACATTCATCGTATTGGTTTGTTCACATTGTGTCTGCCTGCATTCAGACAGCTTCCCAATTTGAGCGTTCACGTCCGTGAAGTTCTGTTTCGTATTGTCTGGTACTGTTCGATTGTTCCTTGTGTGTAGTAGGGCGGTAGAGTAGTTTGTCCTTCTCGTCTTACCAGGCGGTACTCGCATGCTGAAGCATACTGTCGCAGTGCAACAGCACCCGCACTTTACGTTGCACCCCATGTGGTTAACATGCATAAAGCATGTAGTCATTGTAGTCTGGACGAAATACGTTCAGGCCAACCGCCACAAACTCGCCAAACCGGCCGAAATAGTATTACATTGGTGTCGTCGGCTGAGGCTTACTTCCCTGCAGCACTGCAGCTGGCCGTTCCAAAAACTGAAATTATAATATATATATATATATATATATATATATACATATATATATATATACATATAGTCTATATATACATATATATATATATATACGGCCTGAGCAGCTGCGTCTCGGTTGGAGCCTCACGCTCGGGGGCTGCGCCATTGTGCCACCTCAGGTGCGAAGAGCTGAGAAACAAAGAGGAGCAAGGCCGAAAGCAGCACGTGAGCTCTGAAGATCATGGTCACTGCGCTCCCCTTGCAGGAAGCGAAAAGGACACCACCACATTGAATGAAGCACTGCTGAGTCACTGGAGGTCACGTTCCACATCGTCGCGTTGCGCCACACCAACGATGGAAGAACGCGTGGGAGAGTAGAACAGGTAGGTGATCCAAGGACTGCCTGGGAGCCAACATGCACGGGCAGGATGCAGGATCTCGCCAAGCAAAGCTCTAGAGCACGATGTGCCCGGGTCTCATAGAGGCGGCCTCGAACCAGCATATCCAATGCAAATGCCCACTACAATAAAGGCCGTTGCCAACTTGCTCGACTATCTGCTGAAATGTGGGCTTTCGACCACTCCCTCGAAGTCTTCATGGGTGCCTGCAAGGCACTTAGGCGGCCCAGCTTAGCGTCGCAGGCCGCCGACTTCCAGTGCGAGCCTGAACAACCATAGAAAAGGAGGTGGGGACCGAAGCGCCGAGGTGTGCTATAGAGTGTCCATACGACGATTTAGGAGCATCAGCCCTCAGAACGTAGAGCCAGGCATGGCCCCTGTAAAGAAGAAGGCTCGTCGCTGCCGAACTGGCCTGCAGCGCGGCCGCTGCCACCTGTGCCGGCGGTCGGCTTCGCCCCTGGCATTGAGTGTCTTTGTGCCCCCGAGCAAGTTTCCAGGTACCGTCTCAGCAAAGCCGCCCCGAAACCACAGCCGAGATTGCTTGAGCTTCCCCCATACAGTAAACATGCACGCTTATCCTCATGGTACAAGATCACATACGTCTTCCAGAAGCTCGAAAGCCACCGGGTTTAATTGAACCTTGCCAGTAGATGCCTGTGTCTTGGGTGGCAAGAGTCATTGCGTGTCGCCGCCGGCAGCAGGACCACAAAAGCATGCCTGAACACGGGTGAAGACACAGGAGATCCGGAACTCAAGTGCTGCAGACTGATACTTGCAATCCTAACAACTGGATCACGGCAAAGGGCTAATCCTTAGAAATGGCTGCCTAAGGAAAGGAAGCCGCTCCGACCATAGGCTTTCTCTCCCATGGCTCACATTCAAGCTTGGAGGCACAGCGGCTTTCAGGCCGGGTGTTGAACAACCGCCACCCATAGCAAAGATGAGAATGCACCTGTTAGAGCTCACATTCTGGAGCCGTAACTTCTAACCCCTCAAGAAAAACACTCAACGACTCAACATGAAAGAATGCGTGTAAGTGCGTGCTGCCATGACCTTCTAGCTTCTCGTCAGGTCTAGCTGTGATACCAGCTGCATCACGGAAAGAAATCTTTGAAAGAAATCTTTGCAGCACAGCTTTAGGGAGAAAGTGGGCGAATCAGGCTTGACAACTCATGACCGCCATACCGAGCTGATAAGCCTGGATCAAAGGCAGCGGCAGTGGGGAGGGGGGGAGCAGAATGGCTGTCACAAACGCCCTCTTTTACTCTCCTTCACGAAGAAAGTTAAGATTTGAAACCAGGCTTCAGCGGGGGCCTTAATAAGTAGAATAGAGTTTTGGGGCCAATTATACTAAAATCATTTTCCCACCCGCCCAGCTAACAATTATAATAAGGAACCCCCAAAATAGTAAAGGCAATTATTAAGGCCCCTATATTATGGGGATCCAAACCATTGTGGTCAAAGGCGGGGCCGAAGGGGCTCAAGCGTACAGCCGCTTTTCCAGCGGCCCGCGTCAGCTCTGGATGCTCTGGCCCGTGTGAAGCCGAATGAAGCCTGTCCAGGGATTTCCTATGAGGCGAGCCGCGGGTTTACGGATCTGGGAGCAATAATTATGCGGGCTTCAAACCACGCAGGCTGTATTGTGACACGACAAGACCTTGCACAAGCTCTTCCGAGGAGCAGTTTTTCGATTACCTGGCAATTACATCTGGCGCCCTGCCCATGGGCCTTTCATCGGCCGCGGCGTCGGCATTTCTATGCACGTCACCGTCTTGTCCTGGGAAAGACACACGAAGCAAACATAAAGAAAGTCAGAAGAACGGATGTGCATGCAGCAGTATGAGTTCAAAACGCGAAGGTACATAAACGGCAACAGCAGTAGCAGTTCAATGTGTGGTTGTGGCAAGGCTGCAAAGCGACATCTTTAGGACCAAGCTTAAGACTGCGTCTTCACACAACTCATGCTGTTTACAGTCTTTTGCATCGCAGTGTCCTTCTGGTTCTTCTCTGCTGCAACCTTCTCCAGCATTTGCTCCACGGACCATTCGGGGGCCTCGGCTTTCCCTCTTGCAATGGGTGGTGTTTGATTGACTAATCAAAGAGTTCCTCCCAACGGCAGGGTGGAACACTCGGCCAAGTTGAGAGCCGCAACACGAAAACTGCTTGGAACGCAAATCGCAGAGCTTGGCAGAGCAAGAGGCACAAGCGGTGTAGGACAAGGTTTGGAGGTCTGGTTTGGACTAAGGGGCAGGTGGCATGCAGTGCAGGAAATTGAAGAGACAGTGGGCCCATACAAGGTCACATCCTTATGTTCGTTACCATCCGCGTCGGCTACACCACTAGTCATAGAGAGACCAGCGTCCGTCGGTAAAAAACAGCACGCGATGAGCAAAAGTATTAGGGCTCAAGTTCAAACCTAAGGATGCAGAGACACACTTCTCTTGTGGACAAACAGCACGTGACCCCTCACCCGCGTCAGCTTTCCTGTCCGTGCTCATTCGGTTCGAGAGCCAGGGTCCGGAGGTACATAGCCATGGCGAGCTTGTGGCTTCAGCATGGCAGGATAACTTGTAAGCATCGAAAGCCAGGATTGAAGTTGAAGGTTCCTTCATGTTCCTTCACCGCTCACATTCGGAGTCCCTACTACATCTTGTGACGGGCTGAACGGAGCAAGAAGAATCAGAGACGTGGCTTGCTCATGGCAGCCAAGGCATTCCAATGCTGCGAAGTGGCTCGCGGATGCATTCCAAAGACAACGTGCGGAACCTGCAAACACATGAACTTTACAAACTAGATAGACACTGTTGGGCGATGATAGCAGCTTCATGCTACGGACTGTGCGCGTGGTCAGAATAGGCCTCGTGCCTGTTTCTGCAGCTGTTTGCTGAATTAGCGGCGCATAC